>JARQOC010000009.1:63335252-63713965 GCA_033576535.1 Allobates femoralis | reverse complement strand
AGTTCAAACGACATCGTTAGTACATCGTTGCGTCTGACACCAAGATATGGTGACGATAAATCGTTGGATCGTTGATCGCAGATTTGTTCTCAAATCAGACAATCCTCGATCTGCCAACCTGCTGCATCATTCAGTGTGACACCGCGGTAATGAGGTCGTTAACGACTTCCCCTATTCACAACAGTGAACAAGGATCGTTCGCTGGGTTGTGCGAACGACCGCTGCTCCCAACATCGCTGGTGCAGCGTGCACGATATCTATACATGTGATATCTCACCAACGATGTCCTAAACGATGTTCTAATGACCGTGCGCCCCCGAGATTGTTAGTGATATCGTTTCAACATTGAAGCGTTTAACGGTACCTTTAGCACAATCGGTATGCATTTGCCATCGGTTTGCTTAAATTAGTATTATAGTAGTCACTCAGTCTCTTTACTCTCGCGGTTAATGTCTCCAAAGCAAAAAAGTAAATACTGTAGTTGCAGAATATCAGAAAAAAAGCTTTTCCCCTCTCAGTCTGCTGAAAAAATGAGGAAGTTATTTTTCTACCACAAATGAAATATACTGTCCTCACTCATCCTCTCTATCCCTCACTCTCATTCTTTATCGGCTCTCCATCTCTATGCTACTTTCTTTCCT
Organism: Allobates femoralis; assembly: GCA_033576535.1. Lineage (NCBI taxonomy): Eukaryota > Metazoa > Chordata > Amphibia > Anura > Aromobatidae > Allobates > Allobates femoralis. The sequence continues at coordinate 63,713,324 of JARQOC010000009.1, read as the reverse complement.
TCTTTCTTTCCTTCTTTCTTTCACACACCCACAGGAGCATAGCACCTAACCCGGAGCCCGGGACTCTAGGCGGGCAAGGGGTGGTGGGGTTTAGAGGAAAGTGGGTGGGAAGGAAAGAAGGAATCCTGATTCCACCTGAGGAAGACGGTGTGTGACCGTTGAAACATGTTGTGGGGAAGGAGGTTTTGCCAATAAAGGATTTTCAACTGGACCTGAGTCCGCGCTGTGATTTGAGCGCCCACGTGAGACTTTGCTGCATATTAATTCATTCTACTATCTCCAAGAGTGCACGGCAGGAGCAGCTCGGTCGCAAAGTGCAGGACCTCCGGTCAACTAGGAAACCGCCAAATACTGGAGCTTTGGAGGTTGCGGGGTAGGAGACTCCCAGCCCACCATAAGGAGAGGATAACGGTGTGAGCCACTATAAAGGGGAGATGCAAATACAGGAAATAAAGGAAAGGTACCAGAAGTTAGTGATAGGTTGAAGGTGTGGGTTAGGGAAGGGATGAGTGTGGTGGTGAGGTTGTGGAGGAAGTGAGATGGAATGGGGTCCAGTGCACAAGTGGTGAGGTTCGATCTGCAGAGAAGGTGTGTGATTTCTTCAGTGATAGAGGTGAGGAGGGTTAGTGGGGAGGGGAGTGTTCTGGTTTACATAGGGGTTGTGGTGGTTGGGTAGCAAAGACTTGTCTGATCAGATCAGTCTTGCTTGTGAAGTATGTTACAAAGTCTTGTGCAGAAATATGAGAAGTAGGAGGGGGCAGTGGGGGTGGAGGAGGGAGTTAAACGTATTGAATAACTGCCTGGAGTTGTAAGAAAAAGAGGATATGAGGGTAAGGAAGTAATTCTTATTGGTGGTGGTGAGTACTGACTTGAATGTTAGAAGTGCTTGTTTGAATGCTGTGTAGTCTTCTTGTGAATGAGTTTTTTTCCAGCGCCACTCAGCAACCCTAGTCGCCTGCTGCAGCTTTTTAGTGGTGTCTGTGTGCCAGGGTTGTCTGTTGATTTGTCGTGTTCTGTGATTCCACCACAGGGCTAGGTCCTTCCCTGGAGGGATATCTGGCTAGTCTTGTGTTTGAGACTCTTAATCGAGGCTCCACGGACTCCATTTGCATATTCAAATTTCCAGGGGGCAATGCATCATTTAAAAAAGGATGTTCCTTGAGGAAGGAGCTCGGTATGTGGCTCTGAAATGCATCGGAAATAAACCTGTTATCATCGTACCCAGACATCCCGTGTCTTTGGTGTTTCAACATCTCCTTGGCAGCAGCGCGGACTTTAAGGTACTTTGTCCGGAAGATTTGTCTTGAAGAACCGCAGTGACCTGTGGAAGTACAGTCCTAGCAGCAGCTGCATTTTCTGAGCGATCACGCTGGTTGTGTGCTACACAACCACACCAGGTGAGCAATTCTGAGATTGTCATTCTAAACCTGTCTAAAAAGATAAGACCCTATTGCGCATTCTCAACGCTTTCGATATATTTCTTGTATTTTAACTGATTACACATCTAATCAACCAATGAATCATGCTACACTTGACTATCTGCCAAAGTACACCCAAAATACAAATTACAGAGCAAGCAAGTTACAAACATTTCCTCTTCTTCTACAGAAGACTAAAGAAGAACAAGCAAAAGAGTGACTGTAAAATCATTCTCTTAAAGTACATAGAAGAGAATATAAGGTAAGAAACTGATGAATTTCTACATTTCTGAATTAAATAAATTGTATTTATATATATATATATATAATATATATATATATATATATATATAGTATGAAAAATGGAGCAGCAGGTTTTGCTGGTTATCCTGGGTGCAGAGCGATCCCACAATCCTCAAAGTGTTCCAATATATATATATATATATACTTACTAGATGGCGGCCCGATTCTAAAGCATCAGGTATTCTAGACTATGTATGTAGTTTATTTATGAAGATTTAAGAGTAATGCAAAGCGAAGCTGGGTTTAAATCCTGTGACAATATCTTTGATTGCTTGCAGGAGGGCACAGCGGGCGGGTGCGGGCAGGAGGGAGACAGGGAACCGCAGTGGGGGGTGGCAAGAGGGGGCCAGACCCTCTGGTGCTATACACACAGGTGACAGTGCTGGTGGTACTATACACACAGGTGACAGTGCTGATGCTGGTGGTACTATACGCACAGGTGACAATGCTGCTGGTACAATACACACAGGTGACAGTGCTGATGCTGATGGTACTATACACACAGAGGTAACAATGGTGCTGCAGGTATTATACACACAGAGGTGACAATGGTGCTAGTACAATACACACAGAGGTGACAATGGTGCTGCAGGTACTATACACACAGAGGTGACAATGGTGCTGCAGGTAGCATGCGCACAGAGGTGACAATGGTGCTGCAGGTGGTATACAGACAGAGGTGACAATGGTGCTGCAGGTGGTTTACACACAGAGGTGACAATGGTGTCGCAGGTAGTATGCGCACAGAGGTGAGAGTGCTGGTCTCCCCCTTGCAGGCCCCGGTGCTCCCCTCTCCCCCTCCTGTCTTGTAGACGGCAGGGGTTCCAAATAGCGAAGCATATGTTATTCTTACCTGTCCGGGCACCAGCGGCGCGATGCAGGTGTATGGTCCTCCGCCGCTATGTCGCCGCCCCTGGAGTTGAGGATCCAATATGGCGTCCGGGAAGTCTCGCAAGAGTTCCCGGACGCCATCTTGGAGATAGTTGTCGCCGCCTCCGGAGCCATGGATCCGAACAAAGCCACGGAAGTGGCGCCGTATGCGACGGAAGTCGCTACGGCAATTATATAATAGATATATATATATTATATATATATGAAGCTGAAAGTGTGTATGTGTGTGTGTATGTCCGGGATTGGCATCTACTCCGGTGCAGCTACAGCCACAAAATTTTGCACAGTCACACGTCTGGACCCCGAGATCGTCATAGGCTATGTTGTAAGGCAAAATTTTAACCCCGCGAATTCCAATTCACCAACCAATTTTGCCCCTATCTACATAATGGGGAAAAAGTGACAGTTACCAGTTGAAATTTGTGAATGAGAGGGGCTTAATGACAGCGCCAAAGACTAACAGCATATACCAGCATATAGTCACTAAGGTGGGGCCCCAACATGAGATATTCACCACGCACGGGGACATGTATACACACCACATGCACACAAAGAGTAACAGCAAGTGTATAGTCGCTAAGGTGCAGCCCCAACATTGGATACTCACTATGCACCTGAACACACACGCACACACACACCACAAAGAGACACACACAACACAGAGACACACACACACACCCCCCACGGGGACACACACACACCCTATAGGGACACATGCACTCACCCCACAGAGACACACACACACACCATAAAGAGACACACCCAACACAGAGACACACACACCACGCAGCCCCCCCCCACAGGGACACACACACATACACACCCTATAGGTACACATGCACTCACCTTACAAGGACACACACACCCCAGGGACACACACACCACACAGACAGACACAGATGTGCACAAATCACCTCACACAACTCGCCTCATACGTGTGCTATCTTTGATTTCCAAAAATAAACATCTGATTAAAAACAGCCAATATGCAACACATGTGCCATATAGGGAATTAAGGCAGATGTCAGTCACATGAGCTGTCTATTATGTGTATGTGTGAGGTAACATATACTGCCCGGCCGGGGGGAGGATTTACTGTTTGCTGGAGATTTAGCAGGCTGCCTATAGCAATCAATCACACCTCAGCTTCTATTTTCCTACAGGTCATTAATATGACATATTCAAATTCTATTTTGTTATAGCTAACAGCAGTTATTTATTAACCCGGGCGTAGCCGGGCAGTACAGCTAGTATATATATATATCCACTGTATATGTAGAGTTTAGATACAGAGGTGAAGTCGTAAGCTAACACTTTGTCATAGTTAGATTAGCTATTTCTGAATCATAGACAACATATATCGATAGATATTACAATGTACTGTGAAGTAACGCTTACTGAGTGTGTTGGGGAACACTCAGCTGCACAAGTAACGCACATGCCAACATTTTCTATATTAACATGTCCAGCCGGTTTATTAAAGACACCGTAACTCCAACTTTAGTATAATCCATCTCAGTGCCTTGGTAGGAATAGAACACACACAGTCCCAGACCTTTTAATGGCAGCTATGCCTGCCATGGTTCGGACACATCATCTGCAAGGTAATAGCATCAATGTCCATATAATCATAGTCTATTTTGTTTGTGGGGTCTAGCTGTTTCTATCAGCCCTGCTCCATCAGAGCTGTAGTTTACGATTCTCCAGACGTGGTCTCCAGTTCTTGTATCTTCCAGGGATTTCTGCTTCCCAAGAACCAAGACCTAGTCTACTGATTCTATGTCTTTCCAACACCCCTAGTCCAGATCCACTCTCAGGCATGAACGTTTGCCAAGTGGACCAAACAGGAAGTGGAGGACCTTCCTTAATTCATAGCCAATGTGATCCATCTGGAGTATCATATCCATGAGACATGCCTGTGGGAGGTATGTGGATGATCAGTCCCTCCCATAACTTCTGCAAATCCTTTGAAACCAGCACTTAAAATAAGATTCCAGGTACTATAAGTCCCAGCAAACTATCTGGTTTCATATCACAGATCGCTGTCTGTGTGAACTTACCGGCCACATACATTACTGTTTATTTAGTTTTCTGATTTTTTAATATCAATTATTTTTATTTATTTCTCTTTTAGGTACAATGAGCACCACAGACTTCGACCTGAATTTACTTAATACAACACTGGATTACGAAATCACGTAGGTTTATAGTCCTGATTTGATTTATTCTGGAGAAAATCAGTGTAAACTTTGCTGACTTTTACTTCTGAGTCTTTACCCTAAACTGCAAGTGATGGAAATCAGTGTAACCTGAAAGACTGTGTGTGTCCTGCATTGGGTTACACATTGCATTTTGGGATATCCAGGATTAATAAAACTTTACTGCATTCTTTTAAATACAGCACTTCCCTTGTCTACAGGTTGCATGTGAAATTACAGCATAGGTCCAATTACTTAAGTGGAGATGAGATGCAATATCACACACAACCTGTAAACTGGGGTGGTGCTTTTTTTTAAGGAAATGAGTAATATTTATAGAATTCTGGACAACCCCTTTAAGATTTGCTTTGCAGATTGGGTCTGTCAAATCCACAGCAAAGAAAATCAGAACAAATCTTTACTAATTGGAATTTAATTCTGTAATTTAAAGGGTTAATCCATTTAATAAAATCAGGGATTTGTGGGGGTTCATTTCATTACAATCAGGGATCACAGAATATAAGAGTATAGACATTACAGCTGGGGATCACAGAATATAAGAGTATACAGACACTACAGCCGGGATCACAGAATATAAGAGTATACAGACATTACAGCCGGGATCACAGAATATAAGAGTATACAGACATTACAGCTGGGGACCACAGAATATAATAGTATACAGACATTACAGCCGGGGATCACAGAATATAAGAGTATACAGACATCACAGCCGGGGATCACAGAATATAAGAGTATACAGAGATTACAGCCGGGGATCACACAATATAAGAGTATACAGACATTACAGCCGGGGATCACAGAATATAAGAGTATACAGACATTACAGCCGGGGATCACAGAATATAAGAGTATACAGACATTGCAGCCAGGGATCACAGAATATAAGCGTATACAGACATTACAGCCAGGGATCACAGAATATAAGAGTATACAGAGACTACAGCCGGGGATCACACAATATAAGAGTATACAGACATTACAGCTGGGGATCACAGAATATAAGAGTATACAGACATTACAGCCGGAGATCACAGAATATAAGAGTATACAGACATTACAGCCGGGGTCATAGAATTTAAGAGTATATAGACATTACAGCCGGGGATCACAGAGTATAAGAGTATACAAACTTTACAGCCGGGGGATCACAGAATATAAGAGTATACAGACATTACAGCTGGGGATCACAGAATATAAGTGTATACAGACATTACAGCCGGGGATCACAGAATATAAGAGTATACAGACATTACAGCTGGGGATCATAGAATATAAGAGTATACAGACATTACAGCTGGAGATCACAGAATATAAGAGTAGACAGACATTAAAGCCGGGGATCACAGAATATACAAGTGAACAGTCTTTTGAAATAGATCCCTCTGTGTGTAATGACTCTATATAATAGATGTGGTCACTTTATGTATTGAATTACTGACATAAATTAACTTTTTGATGATATTCTAATTCATTGAGGTGTACCAGTATATAGAAAAAAAAATCAAGCTAGAGGTATAATGATTGCTTATGCACTCCATTTGAAAATGGTGGAATATACTATAGCAACAAGAAATGGGCAAACCCGCAGATGTTCATGTTTAACGGATCCATTTCGACTTAAAAAAAAGCTTCAGGACCAGACTTGACGAGAACTTTAGCCCATACCTCATATATATCTATGGGGCACCCAAACAATAATGGCTAGGGGGCTCCAAAGGAAGCAAAATGGGGATTAAGCAGTTAAGTCATATTTAAAAAAAAAACAGCGCTCCTGTAACACTACTTCCGGGTATGCTCATTAAGCCTCATGTCATTAGTGTATGCAGGGCCGGTTTTAGGCAAAGTGGGGCCCTAGGCAAAAGGTTAAAGTGGGCCCTAAATGCTCAGGCCACTTTCACATCTAACGCTTTGCTGCATTTTGCTCAATTTGCATTTCCATGTGTTTTTACCGCAAAAACGCATCAAAACGCATGCGTTTTTGTTCCCATTGATTTTAATGGAAACACATGCAAAAACGCATGTAAAAATGCATGTGCGTTTTCAAAAACAGAAAACGCATGCGTTTTTGCCAACGGTGCCCAAAACATCGGCGAAGACGTTTTGTGCTGCGTTTGCAAAAATGCATGCGTTTTCTGTTTTTGAAAACGCACATGCGTTTTGCATGCGTTTTTACATGTGTTTCCATTAAAATCAATGGGGGAAAAAAACGCTAGCGTTTTTAATGCGTTTTTAGCGGTAAAAACGGCTAGAAAGGCAAATTTGGCAAAACGCACACCAACCTTAGATGTGGAACAGGCCGTAGTTATATGGTAAGAGTGACTTCATAAGTTGATTATCTAGGTCAGAATAAGAACATACTGAACATCATTTTTATTTCAATCATAAAAAAAAAAACTGAAATTTGTAAAAAAAAAAAAAATATTTTTTTTTATTTTCCGAGACCCATGATGTTTTAATTTTTGAAGATACATAGATATGTGAGGGGTTACTTTATGTTTTTAAAACTTCCCTTGACTCAGCCGTGCATCAGTCAGACATGGGGCTCGAACCAGCATCTATAGGCATCTATAGGCATGCTGCTCCGCCTCGCTAACCGCTACACTACCGCGTCACTGAGCTGACATTTTTACTGATACCATTTTGAGTCAGATACAACATTTTGATCGCCTTTTATTGCATTTTATTGTAACAACGTGGTGGCCCAAAAAACACAATTCTGGCGTTTTTATTTTTTTCCCATTACGCCATTTACCAATTGGATTAATTTACTTCATATATTGATAGCTTAGATTCTTATGAATGCAGCGATACCAAATATGTGTATTCTTACATTTTTTTCACTGTTTTATTGCTATTTTCAGTTCAGCTCCTTTGGGGGCCCCTAAGAGAGTGGGGGCCCTAGGCAACTGCCCAGTCTGCCCCCCCCTAATGCCGGCCCTGAGTGTATGGCAACCAAACTGTCATCATATTAGTGTAAAAATCAATCATTTTAAAAATTTGGGGTCCCCTGTATTAGGCTGGAAGCTGTGTAGTGACCCAGTCCACCTTGTGTCTGTACCATTAAGTACGCTGAGTGGTGAGTAGCCATGCACACTAATGCTCACTCCCTAGCCACCTCTTTATGGTTATTAGTGAGTTATAGATATGCAATTTCATTTAAAAGTATTTTATATTCCATGTAATAACAAATGTGACCCTATCCTCACCTTCCGTTGTTAGCCACAAAAAACTCTGAAGCTCCCTATAGCAGCATACAAATACTACATCGGTCTCAAACTCCAGGCCTCGAGGGCCGCACACAGTCCAGGTTTTCAAGATTTCCATAGTGTTTGACAGTTGGTAATCAAATAACCAACTGTCAAATCCTAAGGAAATCCTGAAAACCTGGACTGTGTGTGGCCCCCGAGGCCTGGCGTTTGAGTCCCCTGAACAATCCGTGCTCTTGAAGCTCCAGACCCCCAAATTTCATGTCAGTATTCAACTCAAAACTGTACTTGTCATGGCCTGCACATGTGAGACTATGGCGGCCGTCACACGCTACAATATCGTGAGCAATATTGTTAGCGATCACGTGCACGCGCGATCGCTAACAATATTGCTCACATCGCTGGTGAGATGTCACACAGACAGACTCACCAGCGATGTGGGCCAGCGAGATCGCTGGTAACTATGGTACACATCGGGTTACTAGGCACCGCGCCGCGCTTAGTAACCCGACGTTTACCATAGATACCATCTCCCAGCATAGGCTCTGCCGCTGGGAGATCGTTCATCGTGGTGTCACACACCACGATGAAGCAGATTGAACAAGCGATTATCGCTTGATATGAGCTCCGGCTCTCATATCTGCGATGTCACGATCAACCGATTTTACATTGTAAAATCGCTTGATTGCACGCAGCGACGCACAGACGATATCGCTTAAGCGATCAAAAAGCAGATCACTTAAGCGATATCGTGCAGGACATTGAAGCGTGTGACGGCCGCCTTCGAAGCATTTCCTCCATGTTATATTACCCCCGTTAGTGCTGAAATAAAAGCAACTGTTATCTCCAAAACCGGTGTGTGTGTGTGTGATGAAATATTAATGAAGATTTACCGTATATACTTGATAAATCTAACTTCTTTCTCATCCTGTCTTATCAGGTCATTTTATGAAGACTCAAATTACTGCTTCAGTTGTGAGGATGTTTTACAAATGATGTCGATTACTTTATACTCCATTGTTTTTGCTCTCGGGATTACCGGTAATGGATTGGTCATCTGGATTGCTGGATTCAGGATGAAGAAGACAATCAGTGGCGTGTGGTTCCTCCACCTGGCCATCGCGGACTTCCTGTGCTGTGCTTCTCTCCCGCTGAGAATTGCTGACTGGGTTAACTTTTTTTCTTCAGAGTTACCAAAATCTTTTTGCATATTTAGCATGATCCTATTCAATGTAAACATGACGGCCAGTGTTCTCCTCCTGACGGCCATGAGTGTTGACCGCTGGGTCTCCGTCATGTGGCCATTTTGGGCCAAAGTTCATAGAACATGTAAGAAAGTGAGAATTATTGCGGGAGTCATGTGGCTGTTGAGTTTGCTCCTGACTGGTTTAATTTTTTTCTCATATATATTTTATTCTCTTGCTGTATATGAGTGGTGCCTAAGTGATGTCCATGGTGATGCCTCTTCTGGTGATATACAACACACCATTCATATGATCAGATTCGTGATAATGTTCTTGATCCCTTTCCTCATCATCTTCACCACTTATGTCACCATTTTCTACAAACTTAGAAAAGGTAAGAGATCCCAGAGATCTCAGAGATCCTCCAGGATCATCACCGCTGTTATATCGTGTTTCTTCATCTGTTGGTTTCCATATTACATCTGGCCACTGACACCCGAATATTATGGACCTGATATTCAATTCATTACAGTATCTACTATTGTATTCATCCTGGCTTGTCTTAACAGTTGCATTAATCCGATCATTTATGTATTTATGGGTCAAGGATTTAGAAACAACTTCTTCAGATCCATCATTTTCAGACTCGAAAGAGCATTGAATGGAGATCCCAATGACCCGTGCAAAATGCAAGAGGATTTGTAAACCTAATCCCACTAAAGAAGTTCAAAATGCAATGTGTTCCATGTTTTAACAAAACAATTATAAATGAAATCTATTAAAATCTACAAAAGATTTTTTGTATGAAAATATATATTTGTGTACACTTTTTTTTTTAGATTTTTTTCTTAAATATTTCAATTCTCAGAAAGGCCAAAGTGACCCATAACCAGCTGATAGCTCTATTTTTTAAATCTAAATAAATGAGACAAAAGGGACGCATAGGGTCTTATCACTTGATAGGCAAAGGAAGGTAATGTCGCAATTGGTTCGCTCACCTGGGTTGGTTGTGAGACTCACAACCAGCATATGTGTATGTCCAGCCTGCTGCAGGATCCACACTCCCATGATATACGTGGCACAGGAAACTGAAACCGAAATGAACGAAGTGCCCATAGATCCGCGCTGCCGAAATGAAGACCAGGATCAGTGCAGTCTGGTCAACTGGTGCCTTTTATTCCGACGCGTTTCAGAGCCAATATCTCGCTCCTTCCTCATCCCTGAGGAAGGAGCAAGGTTTTGGCTCCGAAACACCACGGAATTAAAGGCACCATTTGACCAGACTACACTGGGGATTAGGAAGGAGCGAGGTATTGGCTCTGAAACGTGCCGAAATTAAAGGCACCATTTGACCAGACTGCACTGGAGATCAGGAAGGAGCGAGGTACTGGCTCTGAAACGCGCCGGAATTAAAGGCACCATTTGACCAGACTGCACTGGAGATCAGGAAGGAGCGAGGTTTTGACTCAGAAATGCGCCGGAATTAAAAGCACCATTTGACCAGACTGCACTGATCCTGGTCTTCATTTCGGCAGCGTGGATCTTTGGGCACTTCGTCCATTTCGATTTCAGCTCTATTTTTTAGGCTGCAAGTTTTGTTGTGAAGATTGGGGAAAAGACAGCAGAGTCTGAATTGTTTAAAAGCTGGGGAAGATATGGAGGCGCAAATAGGGTCTTATCGTCATAAGGAGCTATACACCTGCTCATCGGGGCAGGTTATGGGTCCCACAACTAGTTTATATTGCTTGCATTGGATGCTCCTGAGTCCACAGAACCAGATGTATAACATGGTCACAAAAGGAACCAAATAAATATATATGTGGATGATCCACACTGCTGGTATGTAGCCAAGACCATAAGGTTATGTGGATCAAGACTGGTGGCTTTATTCAAGCGTCAAACTCACTTCTTCCTCAAGACACCAGCCTAATTGCCAATCAATCATGTAGATGACAGATTCAGCGAAGCCATCTAATAACTATTGAACCTAATGAAGTGCTCGACAGCAATATAACATAAGTGACAGCTAGGAACCTGTCAGATCCCCTATACCCGCCAACCCAGCAGAATTCATATCTATATGATAAAATTCCCTGCCTATCCAGTCCTGTGTAATGTTATTCACTAAAATCAATGTTTTCAAATGTGTTGCAGAACATGGCAGCATGGCATTCCAGCAGTGAGGTCAACTGAGTTTACACTGATTGGAAACTACTGCTGTGAACTCAGCTGAACCTGCTGTTGGATGTGCCACCATGTCCCACAATTCACCAGGGCTATATAGTTTCTTCCTGAAAATGATTGCAATCACAAATTCTTTGGTATTATTATCTTCATTTAATTTGTCTTCAATGAAAAAACACAAAAAGAATTATCCTAAAGCCAAATTGGATATAATTCCACACCAAACATAAAAAAGGGGGTGGACAAAAGTATTGGCACTGTTAGAAAAATCATGTGATGCTTCTCTAATTTGTGTAATTAACAGCACCTGTAACTTACCTGTGGCACCTAACAGGTGTTGGCAATAACTAAATCACACTTGCAGCCAGTTGACATGGATTAAAGTTGACTCAACCTCTGTCCTGTGTCCTTGTGTGTACCACATTGAGCATGGAGAAAAGAAAGAAGACCAAAGAACTGTCTGAGGACTTGAGAAACCAAATTGTGAGGAAGCATGAGCAATCTCAAGGCTACAAGTCCATCTCCAAACACCTGAATGTTCCTGTGTCTACCGTGCACAGTGTCATCAAGAAGTTTAAAGCCCATGTCACTGTGGCTAACCTCCCTAGATGTGGACGGAAAAGAAAAATTGACAAGAGATTTCAACGCAAGATTGTGCAGATGGTGGATAAAGAACCTCGACTAACATCCAAACAAGTTCAAGCTGCCCTGCAGTCCGAAGGTACAACAGTGACGACCCGTACTATCCGTCAGCGTATGAATGAAAAGGGACTGTATGGTAGGATACCCCGGAAAACCCCACTTCTTACCCCGAGACATAAAAAAAACAGGCTGGAGTTTGCCAAAACTTACCTGAGAAAGCCTACAACGTTTTGGAAGAATGTTCTCTGGTCAGATGAGACAAAAGTAGAGATTTATGGGCAAAGGCATCAATATAGAGTTTACAGGAGAAAAAAAGAGGCATTCAAAGAAAAGAACACAGTCCCTACAGTCAAACATGGCGGAGGTTCCCTGATGTTTTGGGGTTGCTTTGCTGCCTCTGGCACTGGACTGCTTGACCGTGTGCATGGCATTATGAAGTCTGAAGACTACCAACACATTGTGCAGCATAATGTAGGGCCCAGTGTGGGAAAGCTGGGTCTCCCTCAGAGGTCATAGGTCTTCCAGCAGGACAATGACCCAAAACACACTTCAAAAAGCACTAGAAAATGGTTTGAGTGAAAGCACTGAAGACTTTTAAGGTGGCAGCAATGAGTCCAGACCTGAATCCCATAGAACCCCTGTGGAGAGATCTAAAAATGGCAGTTTGGAGAAGGCGCCCTTCACATATCAGGGACCTGGAGCAGGTTGCCAAAGAAGAATGGTCTAAAATTCCAGCAGAGCATTGTAAGAAACTCATTCATGGTTACCGGAAACAGTTACTGGAAATTTTGGCTAAAGTTGTGCAACCAAGTATTAGGCTGAGGGTGCCAATACTTTTGTCCGGCCCATTTTTGGAGTTTTGTGTGAAATGATCAATGTTTTGCTTTTTGCTTCATTCTCTTTTGTGTTTTTTTATTGAAGACAAATTAAATGAAGATAATAATACCAAAGAATTTGTGATTGCAATCATTTTCAGGAAGAAACTGAGTATTATCTGACAGAATTGCAGGGGTGTCAATACTTTTGGCCACAACTCTATCTATCTATCTATACAGAAAAACAGCTGCACAGCACTCAAGATATAGTGTGAACTGGTCACCTATACTCTGGAATTCGCTGCCCCAACACATCAGACATTCTCCTACCCTGGGAACCTTCAAAATAAGCCTGAAGACCCACCTGTTCCGCCAAGCCTACCACCTGCAATAAGACCCGGTCCACCACACCGCCTCATAACTGGAACTTCCCCCTCCCACTGTATCCCCACCCGCCCCTCGTAGACTGTGAGCCCTCGCAGACAGGATTTCTCCCCTCTTGTATCTGTACAACTGAATTGTCCACATTTATTGTTACTTGTATTGTTACTATGTTACTTGTCCTAGTCTGCCCCTTTTAGCATGTAAAGCGCCATGGAATATAATGGTGCTATATAAATAAATAATAATAATAATAACTGGTGCAAGCTGCGATGCTGGAACAAACAACCAGAAAACATTCACTGCAGCACTCAGTTACTACCAGAAATTCACACATGCTAATAAGCGGTTTATATATGCGGAACAAAATTTAAAAACTTACATTTTTTTTTTTCAAAAAAACTCAATATTCTTATCTTTTTATTTACTGGGGCTCTTGGTACATACATTGGCCAATATCTGTTTGCTCATCAACCACGCCACGGTGACCTCAGGTCTGATGAGTCCTAAGCTGACATCCCTGTCCGGTCCTCCCTATCCCACTATTAAGTGGGTGGACACCATCTCAACCTCAGACCACCTGGGGGTGATGAGGGAGCTAAGTATAGCTGTGGAGCCAGCAACTCCACATATTAGACATAAACAGAAAAAAAGCTGCACAGCACTCAAGATATAGTGTGAACTGGTGCAAGCTGTGATGCTGGAACAAACAACCAGAAAAAATTCACTGCAGCATTCAGTTACGACCAATAATGTACACATGCTAATAAGCGGTTTATATATGAGGAAAAAAATTTTAAAAACGTACGTTTTTTAAAAAAAACTCAATATTCTTATATTTTTATTTACTGGAGTTCCTGGTACATATATTGGCCAATATCTGTTTGCTCATCATTTTTTGTTTTACATTTTTTGCTTTAAAGTATTCTATAACATTCTGTTTTTTTTATATTTTCTAATGTATAGTTTTGCTTTGGCCATTCATACATGTCTATTACATTACATTACATTTTAAACCTATTGCACATCTAATCAACCAATGAGTCATGCATCATTTGATTAACTGGCAGGATACAGCCCCATGATAACATTCTAACAAAACAAGCAGATTATAATCATTCTCCGATACTCAGTTATGAACAACTGCAGAAGAAGCAAATATTAAAGTCTACGACTCTTCACTAAAGTAGGAGATATTGTCAGGTAAGATTTCCATGAACTTCTACTTTACTAAAATAATTCTACAAAATATATTTATACCCTGCTCTCCGTGTTACAATATATTCATTTTAGAATGATTTTTCTTGACTCCTTAAATCTGGAACAACATTGGGAGCAAACTACCATCGATGGTCCTGGTGGGTATTGGATGCAAATGATTGGAAGATCCAACCAGTCATCATGAGTCTGCCCCGGGAGAAACTTGTGTTTGAGTGAATGACAAGCATTGATTCCTTGTCTAGTAGAGTATATATAATAATATGCATTGTACTGGTGATTACCGGCAAGGATGAGCAGATCCTGAGGACCCCAAGTGAGGGCAGCACCGTTTTATTTCCTTGATACACTGAGTGCAGTATAAACCCAACAGCTTCTTTTCCTCAATATAGAATGTTTCTAACTTCCCCAAAACAAAGTTTAAAGATTTCTCTAGTCTACTTAGATACTCTTAAAGAAGACCTGTCACCCCCTTGCTGCATGGCAATCTAAATGCAGCAATGAAAAAGCATGTCTGCTGCATTCAGGGAAGGGGTTCCCCATGTGTCTGTGTGCTGTGTACCCCGAGATAGAGCCTTAGGAAAACTTACTGTTAGAAGCCATGAAGGCATTCCCTGTGGCTGGAGTCAGATCGATTGATGGGGGCATTCCCTCCCCCTCTGCCTCTCTGTGCCGCCTCCTGCTGTGCTGTTTATGCTTAGTTCAGACAGCAGGGCAGGAGAAATGATTTGCATGCTGTGTGCAGTAGGATGAGTGACAGAGAGGAGGAGGGCAGAGCATGCACAGCAGAAGCAGCACAGAGAGGCAGACGGGGAGGGAATGGCCCCAGTCAATCGAGCTCATTCCAGCCACAGGGAATGCCTTCATGGCTTCTAACAGTGAGTTTTCATAAGGCTATATCTCAGGGTACACAGCACACAGACAATTGGGGGACCCCCTCCCTGAATGCAGCAGACATGCTGCATTCAGTGCTGCATTTAGATTGCCATGCAGCAGGGGGGATGACAGGTCCTCTTTAATAATTGCTACGCTTTGTTTATTTTCTTTTAGGTAGAAAGTCAAATTGGATATGACTGATTTAAACCTGACCGTACCTGATAACCCAATAAATCCAGATCACAGCTACCCTTAAATAATATCACTAAAGGGAAAATCAGTTTAAGGTCTATTCACATCGACTGTACGTAGGAGAGAAAAAAAAGCATATCTATATTTTTTCAATTCTTTCTTCAATTATTGTCAATATTTTTTTCCTTTTAGATAGAATATCAAAATGGATACCGATTATTATTATTATTCATACCCGAATTCATCTAATATCACCCTGGATGGCTACTACTACCGGTAAGAATATATTCTGCATTCCTCATTATTCTAGAGAACACTAGTTTAAGGCTACTTTCACATCTACGTTTCTCAGCATTCGTGGCAGATCCGGCATTTTGGTAGCCGGAACATTTGCAGCAAGACTGCGTTTGACCTAATGCATTCCCTATGGGATTTGCGGTCATGTGCGGCACTCGCGGTTTTGCACTTGCGGGGAGTCAAACAAATGCTGCTAGCCGGATTGGCTGGATCATATGCAAAACCATATGTTTGCAAATCCCATAGGAAATGCATTAGATCGAACACAGTCTTGCCACAAGTGTTCCAGCATTTGATAGATCAGGGAAAAACTGACGGATCTACCGCAAATGCTGATAAACGCTGATGTGAAAGCCGCCTTATCTCTACAAACAGCTACAATACATGGCAGCAAAATTCCTGCTGTATGTGTACAACATTTTGTGCAATTAAATCAGGGAGCCATAGGGATTGTCATAAATCCCTGAAGGTATGATGTCCACTGCCATTCAATAAGATAAGCTAACCTAGACTAGATCCGTATCCCTGGCTCCTGCGTTGTCTCCTGATGTGACCTCTTGGTATTGCCCCTGCATGATGACCCTTTGTGCTACCAATTTGCTCCATCGGGCAGCTGCTGACTTTGTGGCCCCAGTACTGGGGATTCTGTCTAATTCTAGTTCATTGTACAAGGGCTAAAGTGTGAAGCATGCCAAAATCTAGGATCTGGTATATGGAGTGGTTTGCACAAAGTCTGGCCGGGAAAGCCCAATTATCAGCTGTGATGCTTTCACATACTGCAAAACAGGCTCTCCCTGTTCCCAGAATTACCTCTGAATTTGAAGATGTCTAGGCCACCACCCTGCCCTTTACTCTGGAACAGCCCTTGGCTAAGTCCTTCTCACCTCCACCC
Source organism: Allobates femoralis (assembly GCA_033576535.1). Lineage (NCBI taxonomy): Eukaryota > Metazoa > Chordata > Amphibia > Anura > Aromobatidae > Allobates > Allobates femoralis. Next base: position 63,696,603 of record JARQOC010000009.1, on the reverse strand, counting down.
ACAGACCGGCATGCACAGCAACTCACACAAAAGGAAAACTCCAGGCAAGAATATCAGGAAGGCCTTAGCACACACCCACTACATCCGTACACCACATGGTCTTGGCAGAGACTAAAATTCTATCAGCGACATCTGCTGGTGGAATAGGGATCTATGTTAAGGCTGGGGGAGTGGACACCTACATCAGCTGACACACCCAGAAGCAGCAGCTCACCTGTGCCTGGAGAGCGTAAACCTATAGACAGTAGCAGTTTCTGACATTAATACTAAATGTGTGAAAGGGAATTTACTCCCGTATAAAGTACTGCAGAGCTTTTCACATGGACTTCAGAACAATGACAGTTATGATCTGGGTTCAGTTGGAAGTTAATATGCTCATGCGACCTAACATTACTTTACTTATTAAAGAGGAGAAGCCAGGCACCAATATGTTCCACACCTCCTTGGGACCAGCCAGATCCTTCCCACTAAGCCTTAAGAGTCCCCACCGTATTAGCGTTGCCCGTCTTCAGCTGCACATTCATAAAGATCCGGTATAAGAGAATAGGGACGGCACTCACCAGGTACTATGCAGCTCATTAATCAACTTGAAAGTTACATCAGTGCAGGGAGGGGGAGAGGAGATGGCGGATGACGGCACGCCGTTTCACGGTTTCTCCGCTTCAAGATCCGTTGTACCTGGTGAGTGCCGTCGTCTCTTACACTGGATAGCTTTACTTTAGTTTTTGCACCCTATGTCTATTTATAAACCTGAGCACAAAGTAACTATTTAGGTAGATATAAGCCTAACATCTACCCTTCTATGTCTTCCAAGGTCATGTGAGGCAAGAATCGGCAATTATTTAAGCATATTTGAAGTAGAGACTTTAGAGAAGATTTCAATTACATTATACAGCATCACATGTGTTCTCGGGATTATCGGTAATGGATTAGTCATCTGGATTGCCGGATTTAAAATGAAGAGGACAGTCAATGCCGTGTGGTTCCTTAACCTGGCGATTGCGGACTTCCTGTGCTGTGCATCTATTCCTCTACGAGCTGGATATCAGTCTTATTTTGTCTCTGGTATTTTTTGCATTATGAATATTTTTATGTTTAATATAAACATGAGCGCCAGTGTTCTCGTCCTGACGGCCATGAGTGTTGACCGCTGGGTGTCCGTCATGTGGCCATTTTGGGCCAAAGTTCATAGAACATTTAAACTGGTGAGAATCACTGCAGCGATCATCTGGGGACTGAGCCTCATTCAGACTGGTTTAATGTTTGCCTTATTTATGTTCTATTTTGAAGATGTAACTGAGTGGTGTATAACAGATAGCTTTACATCTGTTGATCTCTGTGAGATAAGGCAAACTGTGCGGCTGATTAGATTACTTTCCATGTGTGTGATCCCTTTTCTCATCATCTTCACCACATATGTTAGCATTTTCTTTAAACTTAGAAAAAGTAAGAGATCCCAGAGATCTCAGAGATCCTCCAGGATCATCACCGCTGTTATATTGTGTTTCTTCATCTGCTGGTTTCCGTATTACATCTGGCCACTAACACCCATTTATCGTGGATATAGCAATGATTTCTTTCCAGTAACTGTTACTGTTAACATTCTTGCTTGTCTCAACAGTTGTATAAATCCGGTCATTTATGTGTTCATGGGACCAGATTTCCAACAAGGTTTCCTCAGATCCATCCCCTCCAGGATACAAAGAGCCTTAGCGGATCATCCTAATGACCTGTGCAGAGGACGAGTAGATGCAGGAAATGCTCGCTCTACTGATGTTTAAAATACATTCTCCATTTACTTGTAAACATTAATGATGACTACTCGCACGGATAGTACGGTATTCGCGATACTCGATACTCGGCGAGTATTGCTCGCGCTCATGAGTGGTGTCGACCGTTATCGATCTGACACTTATTGCTGCCTCCCTTCCATACACAAAGGGAGTTGGCTCCCCGGTGAGAGCAGATTGAATGTTAGGCTCTCTCTGGGGTGCACAGCATAGTGCTTCATGCAGTGAAAATTCTTGCTCGTATTATAGCCGGTTGTGTGTGGGAGGAGCCTATCACTAATTGACTAACATTGGACTCGCTATTCGGATGAGTACTTGAGTGTTACAAAGTACATGCGCTAAAAATGAAAGGGGACAAACAGGATCCTTTAAAGGTCACCTGTCACCTCCATAAAGCCCCCCAGTATATCACTACCTGTCCCTGCATCTTCCTATTACTACTCTAACTATCCCTTTCTATGCTAAATGCGCCCTGTGACTGTGTATTAAAAGCTTTTTTATCACTCACTCATTATGATGATAATGATCGGGGGGCTACCGTCGCTAGCCCCCGGGTGTCCTTTCTGTGCAGCTCTATGGATGAGTACCGGAAATGACGCGCTCGGCGTCATACCCCGGAACTCTGCAGACAGACGAGTCAGAGGGGAGGGAGCTCGCATTTGGATGGTAATATCATGCACATTGGGGGGGGGGTGATAAACTAAACAGGAGGCGGCCACGGGACACAGAGATGATGCCCAGGGGGGCTAGCAATGGTAGTCCCTTGGATCATTATCATCATAATGAGTCAGTGATAAAAAGCTTTTATTACACAGTAACAGGGCGCATTTAGTATAGAAAGGGATAGTTAGAGTAGTAATAGGAAGATGCAGGGACAGGCAGTGATAGCCTGGAGGGCTTTATGGAGGTGACAGGTTCCCTTTAAAGCATCCTTTCAACAGATGCAAGCTCCCAAATATGACCCTAACCCAAGTCTTACTTTCATTTCCGCATTTTTCGTTACTCGCCGAATAGTAGGGTACTTGGGCTGCTCGTTACTCTGTGAGTTTCCTAGCTATTACTCGCACAGTAATGAGCCCAATGTAAATCAAGGGAAATGCAATTCCTCTGCTGCTGGACCCTATAAAGAGGTCTGGCAGCAGAGGAAGAACCTGCAATTCCCTAATTCATTGTTTATAAGCTGGTGATAAAAAGTCGGTAGCTGTAAATTCAAACCGGATTCTCCCAGATTGCCCCGGTCCGGGAGACTGTACCCATAGAAGCACGACTGACTGTGCAAAACGGCCGTAGTATAGGCTGCTCCCCCGTCCTCCCTCCCGCACCCTCCACTATGTAAGTCCCCACAAGGAAGAATAAAGGCTGCAAAAAGAATCCTGTGTGTGGCTCTTACTTGATACTGAAACTATGGTCCTCACCATGATGAGAATACCAGCCCCCAGCTGTCTGTTTTTTTCCTTGGCAGGCAATCAAATATAATGCAGAACTCACAAATGTTTTTTTCATTATTAATTTAAATAATTAAATAAAAATGGGCTTCCCTGTATTTTTGATTGCCAGACAACATAAATCTAGACAGCTGGCGTTGATTGCCCTTAGTTGTCCACTTTATCTGCACTGAGAATCAAAAATACAGGGAACTCCTCCTAAATTTTTTTCATTCTTTATTCATTTTTACACCCTTATAGTGGCAGGTTTATTACCAATGGAAGCCAATCACAGATGTTGACACAATGGGTGTTTATGCAACAGCCAATCATTGAGTGGGCATCTGTGATTGGCTGTTGGAGACAGAGTGCAGTAAATAAATTGGAGGTTAATGTGGGGGACCTGGAAGTGGTTTACCATCAGCAGCCAGATACAAAACCAAATGAGCTTAAGTGTCTTGGCCAATACCTGAACCAATACCCCATATAAAAGGTTTTTTGCTTATCATAAAAAACTTTTTGCACTTTTTTATCGTTTGTGGGGTGCGGTTGGGCCCCAAGGGGCGCCGTTCATCCAGTGGTGCAGAGACATCATGCTGGGTGGCCCGTTTGGTCAGGTGGCAGGACCGATGGGTAGCTATCAGACACTCCACATCATATGTATGAGTGTGAATGGCGTCCTATGCAAGTCACCTCCCACATGTCTTTGTAGGTAGAGGTGATTTTATCCGCCTGCACCTGGGCTTGCTCTACATAATGGGGTCTGACTGCATCCTGCTAAGTGCAGGTTTTGTATCTGGCTGCTGATGGTAAGTTTGGATGCAAAGTGCTGAATGGTAATTGATATCATGAATTTTTGTAACTCTCAGTTTGTTTTAATGCTGTTTACAGTGTTTTGAAATGATTCTGACAATTAGTTTTTGCTTTATAATAATAAAAATTTTATTTATATATCACCAACATATTACGCAGCGCTTTACAATTAAGAGGGGACATATACAGACAATTGGAGACAATATAGAGTAACAAAAATTAAAAAACCATGAGGAGTGAGGTCACTACTCGCAAGCTTACAATCTAGAGGAAATAGGGGAGGCACAAAAGGTAAATGGTAAAAAGTACCGTCATATATGGTCTAGCCCGCTGCATGAACCAGTCACCATTCGGGATCTGTACAAGTAGTGCTATATTATGCATGGGGGTGCAGACAGATGACAAGAGGCCAAATTTGAAAAAGGGAAGATAGTTAGACAAGTGAGGTGAGGTGATAGGCCAGTCTAAAGAGATGCGTTTTTAAGGCTCACTTAACACTATTGGTATTGGGAATTAATTCAATTGTTTTTGGTAATTCGTTCCAGAAAATGGTGCAGCTCGTGAGAAGTCCTGGAGATGGGAGTGGGAGGTTTGGATTGTAACTGATGTCAGTTTTAGGACACTTGCAGAATGGAGGGCATTTGTAGGGCGATAGACAGAGATTAGGGGGGAGATGTAGGGTGGTGCAGAACTGTGGAGGGCTTTGTGGATGAGAGTGATCATTTTATAATAAACTCTATAGCGGATTGGCAACCAGTGCAATTACTGGACCAGGATAGAGGCATCGGTGAAGCGGTTGGAGAGGAATATGATCCTGGCTGCTGCATTGAGGATGGATTAGAGAGGAGAGAGTTTAGTAAGAGGGAGACCGAGAGACAATTGCAGTAATCTAGACGAGAATGAACAAGGGCAACAGAGTTTTTGCAGGATCAACAGTAAGAAAAGGTCGAATTCTAGAGATGTTTATGAGGTGTAGGTGTCATGATCGAGCGAGAGACCGGATGTGGGGAGAGAAGGAGAGATCCGAGTCAAATATAACCTCAAGACAGCGTGAGTGCTGCTAAGGAGTAATGATAGAACCACATACAGAAATGGCAATATTAGGTTTCAGAAGATCAGTATATGGAGAAAACATGAGTTCAGTTTTTGACAGATTCAGTTTAAGGTAGAGAGAGGACGTGATGTTAGAGACAGCAGACAGACAATCACTGGAAGAGGTGTATAACTGGGTGTCGTCAGCAAAGAGAAGGTACTGAAAACCAAATCTACTGATGGTTTGTCCAATGGGGAAGTGTATAGAGAGAAGAGAAGGGGACATAGGACTGAACCCTGTGGAACCCCAACCGTGAGGGGAAGAGGAGAGGAAGAGGAGCCGGCGAAAGATACAGTGAAGGAGCGGTCAGAGAGGTAGGACGAGAACAAGAAGAGAGCGGTGTCCTTAACCCCAATAGAGCGGAGCATAGAGAGAAGGAGCTGGTGATCCACAGTATCGAATGCAGCGGAGAGATCCAGGAGGATCAACAGGGAGTAGTGACCATTAGATTTAGCTGTTAGTAGATCATTAGAGACTTTAGTGAGGGCAGTTTCAGTAAAATGTAGCCAGAGAATTATAATATATTTTTTAACTTGATATATTACAATGTACTGTCTAGTTTTCTGGGGAAGTTCGAAGTTTTCAGTTTGCATTCATTTAAATATGCTTTATCCTATTGACATCTGCTCGAATAATGAGTCACGCAGCACTTGATAATCGCCCAGGACAGGACAAGACAGCCCCGTGATAACGTTATGATGGAACAAGGAGATGGTAATCGTTCTCTGGTATTCTATAGTAGACAACTGAAGAAGAAGCCAATTTTTAACACTCTTTCCAAAATTAGAAGATACTAAGGTAAGATTCCCCTTTTGACTTCTACATTTTGAAACTAATCAAACTAAAAATATTTATAAAAGTATTTTGCCTATAATGCATTTTTCCTATTCACTGAAACGTAGAACAACATAGAGCATCAACTACCGTTAATCGTCGTATAATGTGAATGTAAACGGCTGGTAGATCCTAGAGAGATCTCAGCCTGAGTGAAGTACATGCATGATTTCTTATCTAAGAAAAATTATATTACAAATAATTATTAATTCATTATTAGCAGGGTGTGTAGATCCTAAAGATGAGGCTGCTCCATTTTATTTTCTTATACAGTGTGCGGGAAAATTCAATAATTTGATATCCTTCACATGAAGCCTCCAACTTACTATGTGAAGTTCTATGTGTATGGGGGGAATAGGTGAGGTACATGTACGAGTCTACCCACATCTGCTGTCCATATAGACTTATTTTGTAAAGTGTGAAATGTTCTTGATCTTTGTTCTGCTGCTGTAATACTGTAATTTCCTCCGGGATCAATAAAGTTTATCTTATCTTATCTTATCTTATCTTCACCAACAACCAAATTTCAAGATTTCTGCAGTCTACCTAGATATTATTATTATTATTATTATTATTAATTTATATAGCGCCATTATATTCCATGGCGCTTTACATGTTAAAAAGGGCAGACTAGGACAAGTAACATAGTAGCAATACAAGTAACAATAAATGTTGACATTATTACTATGGCTTCTTTTATTTTCTTTTAGGTAGAAAGTCAGATTGGATATGACTGGATTTACCGGATTGGATTTATACTGGACTCCACCTGATCAACCTACAATTTCAGATTACAACGACCAGTACGTTCATAAGCCTAATTCTTATTAGCAAAGACAAAATCAGTTTAAACTGTAGATGTAACATTCCTAAAAGTCAGTATCGACCCTTTAACGAGGCTTGCCGTATGACTTAGGATGAAAGCCAAACCAGAATTTCAATTTGCTGACACCGTGTATCGAAATATTTCCTCTCATCAGTGCAAAGTATAATACACTAGATGGCGGCCCGATTCTAAAGAATCGGGTATTCTAGACTATGTATGTAGTTTATTTATGAAGATTTAAGAATAATGCAAAACGAAGCTGGGTTTAAATCCTGTGACAATATCTTTGATTGCTTGCAGGAGGGCACAGCGGGCGGGTGCGGGCAGGAGCAAGCTGTGGAAGAGCAGGCGGGTGCGGGCAGGAGGGAGACAGGGAACCGCAGTGGGGGGTGGCAAGAGGGGGCCAGACCCCTCTGGTACTATACACACAGGCGACAGTGCTGGTGGTACTATACACACAGGTGACAGTGCTGATGCTGGTGGTACTATACGCACAGGTGACAATGCTGCTGGTACAATACACACAGGTGACAGTGCTGGTGGTACTATAAACACAGGTGACAGTGCTGATGCTGGTGGTACTATACACACAGAAGTGACAATGGTACTGCAGGTATTATACACACAGAGGTGACAATGGTGCTGGTACAATACACACAGAGGTGACAATGGTGCTGCAGGTACTATGCACACAAAGGTGACAATGGTGCTGCAGGTACTATGCACACAGAGGTGACAATGGTGCTGCAGGTACTATGCACACAGAGGTGACAATGGTGCTGCAGGTACTATGCACACAGAGGTGACAATGGTGCTGCAAGTACTATACACACAGAGGTGACAATGGTGCTGCAAGTACTATACACACAGAGGTGACAATGGTGCTGCAGGTACTATACACACAGAGGTGACAATGGTGCTGCAGGTACTATACACACAGAGGTGACAATGGTGCTGCAGGTACTATACACACAGAGGTGACAATGGTGCTGCAGGTACTATGCACACAGAGGTGACAATGGTGCTGCAGGTACTATACACACAGAGGTTACAATGGTGCTGCAGGTACTATACACACAGAGGTGACAATGGTGCTGCAGGTACTATACACACATAGGTGACAATGGTGCTGCAGGTACTATACACACAGAGGTGACAATGGTGCTGCAGGTACTATGCACACAGAGGTGACAATGGTGCTGGTAGCATAGACACAGAGGTGACAATGGTGCTGCAGGTACCATACACACAAAGGTGACAATGGTGCTGCAGGTACTATGCACACAGAGGTGACAATGGTGCTGCAGGTACTATACACACAGAGGTGACAATGGTGCTGCAGGTACCATACACACAGAGATGACAATGGTGCTACAGGTACTATACACACAGAGGTGACAATGGTGCTGCAGGTACTATACACACAGAGGTGACAATGGTGCTGCAGGTACTATGCACACAGAGGTGACAATGGTGCTGCAGGTACTATGCACACAGAGGTGACAATGGTGCTGCAGGTACTATACACACAGAGGTGACAATGGTGCTGGTAATATACACACAGAGGTGACAATGGTGCTGGTACAATACACACAGAGGTGACAATGGTGCTGCACGTACTATACACACAGAGGTGACAATGATCCTGCAGGTACTATACACACAGAGGTGACAATGGTGCTGCAGGTACTATACACACAGAGGTGACAATGGTGCTGCAGGTATTATGCACACAGAGGTGACAATGGTGCTGCAGGTACTATGCACACAGAGGTGACAATGGTGCTGCAGGTACTATAGACCTAGAGGTGACAGTGCTGCTCTCCCCTTGCAGGCCCCGGTGCTCCCCTCTCCCCCTCCTCTCCACCAGACTGCAGGGGTTAAAAATAGCTAAGCATCTTTTATTCTCACCTCTCCGGGCTCCAGCGGCACAATCCAGCTTTATCCTCCTCCACCGCCATGTCGCCACCCCCTGAGGACTGGATGCAATATGGCGTCTGGGAAGTCTCGCGAGACTTCCCGGACGCCTTCTTGGAGAAAGTATGTTGCCGCCCCTGGAGCTCTGGATCCAATATGGCGTCCGGGAAGTCTCGCGAGACTTCCCGGACGCCATATTGGATCCAGTTCTCCAGGGGCGGCGACATGTCGGCGGCGGAGAAGACGGAGGAGAGGTGGTAAGTATAGGCGACTGTGTGTGTGTGTTGTGTGTGGTGTGTGTGTGTGGTGTGTGTGTGTGTTAGGGGCGGCCGTAAGCATAGCTGGCTCTATGTGTCCCGCTCCCGCTTACGGCCGCCATCTTGGCTCACCCTGAGCCGGTGTAGGGCTCCAGTGATGTCACGTAGCCGAGATAAAGTTACGGAAGTCCTGTGCAAAGTGACGGAAGTGAGTTTCGGCTTTTATATATTAGATACCTGATCCACCCGGAGAAGCTAAGCTGCATACCCAAGGAGGCAGGTGCTTTGAATATATAATTGGTGCCCATGACATGGGTTCAACACCCGTTTGCTAGCACCTTTCCTCACTCTAGTTGTGAGATATAAGCTATTGCCCTCTGGTATCAGTCTCTAGCACGCCTAAGGGGTTAACCTCTTTTCCCAAGGCACCAATTATATATTCAAAGCACCTGTTTTTAGCTATAAGACTGCAAATACATTGTTCTCTGGTATCAGCCGATGAGGAAAAGCCCAGAAATACATCAGGCAGCTACATTAGTGTTAGGACCCAGTTAACAGAGATCGCCTCGGAGTGGCAACTGGGTGAATTATCGATTTGGCCATTTCCATAATACCAAGTATCTCTACTTTTTCATTTTCAATTTTCTCAGTTTAGAAAGAAGTGTGTCGAGTGCAACTATTTATATTTGAAATAGAATTGTGTTTAGTTAACACCTTCATAGACAGGACTGAGTGCAGCACAATAATGTATATGCACCTCCACTAAGTGACGAAGCATGAAGCTGGTGGCTCTGTGCTCCACAACAGCTGTTAATGGTATTCATGTCCTCAAGATGCCTTTGATGTTAATAGTGTCACAATTGATGTGGCCGGAGTTACCTATCTGGTATAGGCCCAATTCCCAGTCCATCACTGGATACCAGATAGGGGCACAGCTTCTTGCCAGTTCGGCAAACTGTCTGTGATTTTAACTATTAGTTCCATTGAAATGGTAAGAACCATCTGAATCCCATCCCTGAGTGGATTTGACTACCCCCAGGGTATGGGGACTCGGGTGTCTGGGCCCTCTGCTGCTGTTGGGTTTTCACTGGTGGCCTGCCCAGACCCATGGCCATGGGGGTCTACTTTAAAAAAGGGGAAAAAAATTGAAGAAAATAAAGTTTATAAAGTTCACGTGACAACACCCGCAGCTTCTGGTGATTGGTCACCAGCACCGCTTCAGACCTCCGGAGGGTGGTGGTATAGCGGCCAAGATGGTACCGCTCCTTGCAGGTGGAGCTGACCCTCTGGGGCAGGGATGCACCGGTGGTAATGGAGGTGCTGGTGAGGGATGGAACAGGGATTCGGCCGGGCTGCTGGAGGGCAGGACAGTCTCTGAGGACAACAAAGGGGCGGGGTAAGATACTGACACACACACCTCTGGTTGTTCTTTTACCTTTTACTGGAGTTGTTGCAGGTAAACCATCCAGAGAACTGCGGGGTGTTCAGGGTGCACTTCTGGGTCTCCACAGCGAGTTGCTATAAGGCCTCCTTGTTGCTTTCCCCGTGTGTGCGAAGTCCCCACCTGTGTAGAACTTGGCTGGCTTCCTCTGCTCTCTTTCTCCACCTGTGCTGTCGCCAGGATACCATCTCTTGACTACCGCTGTCTCTCTCTGTGTGGTGACTGGCTCCCTGGTATGTGACTGCACAGGTGACTGGGAGACTGGAGTCTCCACAGTGTACCGGGATTTTCTACTGGGCCTGGTGCACTCCAGTAGACGCGGACTCCAGTGTCCGGTGTATTGCTCTGGGGCGAACCTAACGCTGGCTCCTCGGTCCCTCACTGTCCTTTCTCTTTTCCTTGCCTTCTGACCCCACTCTTGGGCCTTGCAGGACTACTCAGAGACTGCTCAGGGTGACTGACTCAGGCCTAACGCAGCACTGATCACCAGTACGTCTTCACAGCTCTTGTAGCGCCTGCACACTCTAACTAACTCCGCCCCCAGCACCAGTATGTATAGGTGATCCTGCCTAAGGGCAGCAGGTGGTGCTCCCCCTACTGTGCCGGGGTGGAAGGTGTTGTCTGTGTCTGTGTACGCGCTGTGGAAACCCATCCATGCTGTAGGTGAGTCTGTGGTTACCTGTGGTAGCAGGGAACCACAGATTAATTATAAATATTTGGTGGACAAGTAAAATATTGGGGTTAAAGGCACTCAGTCAGGTATTTTTCAGTATGATACTACTAGTACCCATAAATAGTGCTTGGACAGACATTTAAGAATATGTAAAAATCATTAATGTACTATTTGTAGTTCTCTTGCTATACGCATCTGCAAACCCAGCAGGCAGCTGTAAAAGTAATTGAACTGACCCATAAGAGTCACAGCATGTAAATGTTGTTTAAATATCCACGCCTATCCAAGCTAGTATTCTGTCCCTCCCCTCCGCTGAAGTTACACTGAATTTCAGGCTTCTGCAGGCTGCTGGGGAAGGGGTTGAGAAGGGGGAGTTTTTTTTGTGCTACAACTTTTGTAGTAACATCACTAGTCTGTGCTGCCTGTGAGAGATTTATTTTTATATGAACATTTGTTTTCCTGCATGTATGTAATGTGTGTATCTGCTGAGCAAATGATCAAATGTTCATGTAAACACATAGAAATGTCTCAGAGCACACACTACACACATGCTTCAGATACACACAATGAAGACGTCAGATGTGCATGTGCTAAAGGTACCGTTACACACAGATATCTCTGGAGACATTGCTTGCAACTCACTGTTTGCAGTGAAATCATGGACACATTGTTCCATTTTGTTGCCGTGTACAAAATGGAACAATATGTCCATGATTTCAGTACAACCAGTGAGTTGCAAGCAATGTCTCCAGAGATATCTCTGTGTGTAACGGTACCTTAAGAGAACACACCTCCTCCCCCCCTTCTTTCTCCTCTGCCTGCAATAAGCACCTGGAGAGCCAACCAAACACAGCATACAGACCATAGAAGGGCAGTGCAGTGCAGTGATGCATGAATATTTATTCCTTGGGGAGTGGTCAGCAGAGAAGTAAGTGATCACTCACTGTGATTGATAGATGGAATGAATCTTTTATTTTGAAGTACTACAAGAATTTTAAAAAATCTATTTTTTCATGAACCTAACTTTTATCCTATCATGTCTTTCGACTTCATAAACAGGTCATTTAACACGGATGATTACGTCACCGCTAAAGAGTTTTTAGAAAAGATGGCAATTACATTATTCAGCATTGTTTTTGCTCTGGGGATTATCGGTAATGGATTGGTCATCTGGATTGCCGGATTCAGGATGAAGAAGACAATCAGTGGCGTGTGGTTCCTCCACCTGGCCATCGCGGACTTCCTGTCCGTTGCTCTCTCTCCGCTGAGAATTGCAGAGTATTCTGTCCCTAACTTACCATATATTTATTGCTATTTCGGCATGATTGTGTTCAATATAAACATGACCACCAGTGTTCTCCTCCTGACGGCCATGAGTGTTGACCGCTGGGTCTCCGTCATGTGGCCATTTTGGGCCAAAGTTCATAGAACTTCTAAACTGGTGAGAATCACCGCAGGGATCATATGGGGGATCAGTTTCCTCTTCTCTGGTTTAATTTTTTACGCATACAGATTCCACTTTCTTGATTTATGTGAATGGTGCCTGTTCTATGGATATATTGATAACTATGTCCAGATGATAAAATATAGCGTGAAATTGCTCAGGTTCATTATAATGTGTGTGATCCCTTTTCTCATCATCTTCACCACTTATGTCACCATTTTCTTTAAAATAAAAAAAAGTAAGAGATCCCAGAGATCTCAGAGATCCTCCGGGATCATCACCGCTGTTATATTGTGTTTCGTTATCTGCTGGTTTCCATATTACATCTGGCCACTAACACCCATGTATGATATACCTAACGTAGAATTCTATATAGTCAACATTCCCATTACCACCCTGGCTTCTCTTAACAGCTGCATGAATCCAATCATTTATGTATTTATGACATCGGATTTCCAACAAGGTTTCCTCAGATCCATCCCCGCCAGACTAGAAAGAGCCTTAGGTGATCATCCTGATGACCTGAGCCGAGAACGAGAAGATACAGGACATACTCGCTCTACTGATGTTTAAAGTAAATTCTACCTATCTATATGGAAACATCTTAAACTTTTAGGCTATGTTCACACACCGCATTTTTGCATTGCGTTTTTTCATGGTTTTATACTACTGTTTGCAAATATAAAGCTGAACTTTACACCCCCCGGAAGAAGCGAGGTGCGAAACGTTCGTAGGGGTGGAGGGACCGTGAGCACAGCCCGGCGTTACTATCAGGTACAGACTTTAACTTCAATTGGTGGATCTTTGGCCGCATAACTTGGGATGGGAAGTTCTAGGAGGAAGTTATAGATAATGTTTACAATCCTATGTGATATGTGAAGTAAGCACTGTGGGTGCATTGATAACTTAGGATATAGGGTGACTGATAGTTATCAAATCCTATAGGATATCCTTGGCCTATAGAATCCTAAACTTTGTATGGAGATGATGTAGTAATCTGTTAATATACAAAGTATTCTAGTAAAATTGTGGATGTTAATTGTTAATGATGTAAGTACTATGTAAAAATTAGCTGGTGTTGTATCTCATGAGTCCCTCAAGACGGAGTGCTCTGTTTAATTGGATTGATTAATAAAGATTATACATGTTATTTTGTATCTTGAATCATTCTTGTAAAAAGAGGGTGGTATATCCAATCCCCTTTTTTTGTTAAATAATTGTCCTTTGAGGTCTAAGCCGTCTTCATCAGGTGGGCGGCTTAGACCGTCGAAACGTGTTATGGCAGTGGTATTGGTGGAAGAATAAAGGTCGGTTCTTATCCACTAATTTGTCCAGTATTCCTTTGGCGCTAATTGAGACCGCTTTACCATTGTTTTTATGTGAATTCTCTCTCTACGGAGCCAAAGCGGCAGGAACAGCCTGGCATATCTGGAGGGTTGAGGACCTGCGGTTACCTAATTACCGGGATAAACATACGGAGGACCTGCGGTGACGCGGTATCCGGTCCGGTAGGATCACGTGAAATTCACGGAGCACGGAGTTGTGAACGCAAACACCGGCAGGACGGCAGCATTATTAGAGAGAGGCGACCGGGAGCCCCATTACCCACACATTTACTCTTGGTTGTGTAGATGTACGCAACCATTATAGGTGAGTGCACTGGCAGTTTCTATTTATACAAATAGCCCTGTGTGTCTACACATGCACCCTCTTCTGTTTCTGTCTTCATAATTTATTACTGCCTAATAATTATTATTATTAATTTCACCATTATTGGGACCCAATATGGTTGGGACTCCAGAGATTTCAGGTAAAGAGGAGACCTTGTACCACAAGTAGGAAATTAGAAGTTTAAATTGGAATGGTGTCAACGGTCCGCGCCGCTGCTTTAATAAACGTACTCCAAAAGCATTGCTTTATCCGACTCCTTCTTTATTGCTCCACACAACCCTCGCACCTTCCTCAGGGTACATTACATGCAACATACAAAAACCATTTTATATGCTTTACAAAGCGGATGTGGTTCACAGAACAGAAAAAAATCCTTTACAATCATCATCAATGACATCACAGAGGGTGGACATCTCCTATGAATGCTATGGATCACATATCACACTCTTATTCAGTATTCATCTTAGTATATATAAACCATGATGTCATCTATAATGTAAAAAAGATGTGATTCTTTTCCTATATAAAGATATATAAAAATATAAAAGATTATGTAAAGAATTCATCTGCACTGGGCTCGAACCAGAAAAACATCTTTTGTTCATATGCAATTGTATAGAAGCTTACACTTTTACACTATTGCGCCATTCAAGAATATTGTTTCTATGAATCAAAATATAGATCTCATATGACTGGTGTATGTTCCCCCAGACAAATATAAAGATACATAATAATCAATTCCAATCTCTTATAGATGCATCAATGGTTCTTATATTCCAGATCATGTATATCATCAATAAAACCCTTAATAAATTATATAATGATAATAATCATAGATGTTAAAAAAAGGGTAATAAATCATCATAAAAATAGTCTCATTTCTTATAGTGTGGAAGAGGACGGATGGTAAAGAATACTATAATAAAAACAACTTTAATTCAAATGATATATAAAAAATATATAAAAGATGGGGTCTAAAAAACAGAGACATAATAATAATAATAATAATAATAATAATGATAATAATAATAAACAAATTATATATATATATATATATATATATATATATATATATATATATATATATATATATATATATATATATATATATATATATATATATTAAACAAATAAACAAAAAACATATGTTTCCATGGCTCAGAAAGCTAATCACACCAACCACCATAAAACCAACCAAAGGGAGTTCCCATGGTAGCTGGTTCAAACACACTGTCCATTTCACTAAAATAACAATTTAATAATACAAACATGTTATTAAATATATAAAAAACTAATATCTTTGAAAAAATATGTTATATAAAAATTTAAAAACCAATGGAGCCATATATAAAAACATAATAAATATATAAAAAAGGGAGCTATTCTGTAAAATTGGGAATCTCATGCACAAACTTCACTGATATAAATGTTAATTTCGTAAAAAGAATATAAAGATAGGTGTCGTTATGAAAAATGGTCACAAGATGGCAGTAGAGAGTCCTATACTGGATGCAGTTCCCATAACAACCTATTCAAAATATACACTGGTACCCAGTGTGCAAATGTTCGCCACTAGGTGGTGATAGAGAGTAGCCTCCCCAGTTATTCTCTAATGAAAAATGATTGATATTCTAGAGAATAAATAAATGAAAATGTATTTTTAGTATCAGAACAGATAATTCAAGAAATTTGCAGACAATCAAATTAATTCTGTCACTAAATTCAAACCTTTTGGCTTCATAGAATCTGGTTTAAACATCCAGAATTTGTATTTCTTCTTTAAAGTCTCAAATCTATTAGTTGTACATTCTGGTACATAATCAATGGGAGTAATTTTCAACTGATTAAAGTCTCTATCATGATACTTGTCATAATGCCATGATCTCAGGGGCGTATCTAGGGGGGTGCAGCTGGATCCTTTGCCCCGGGTGCAACTCAGAGGGGGGCGCCGGCGGCACCAACCCCCCCCCTCCTCAACCAAGGCTGCAGGGGCGGCAGGGCTGAAAGCTGACAGCAATATCCCCCCCCCGCTCCTCACCTACTCTGGGGGGGGGCGCCAAAATAGATCTTTGCCCCGGGCGCCAGGAAACCTAGTTACACCGCTGCATGATCTGATACTAAAAATACATTTTCATTCATATATTCTCTAGAATATCAATAATATCAATAGCCAGGGTCTGAGGGAACGAGCACAAGAAACAGGGGAACATATCTGGGAGACTGAGTGACTTCACAACTCGCCCCAGAGGAGCACACAGATCGGATACCGGATACAAAACTGTGACTGACACACGCAGCACAGTAAACACCAGGATAGTGGAGGTTGTAGATCTACACTGTACCTCAGTGAAGCAACACGGCGGGGTCAGAAGCACACGGAAGACTCAAGTTGCCTAGTAAAAGGGGGTACCTGTGAGAAGAGACAGGGCCAGCAGCTCAGCTAAAGCAGCAGCAGGGCCACACACACAGTGCAGCAGTGGAAAGCTGAGGACCCGGACAGGATGGGAGCAACCCGGCCCCGGTACAGACTCCGTGGACAGTACTTTGCTAAAAGATTTCTGCAGTAAAGACTTGGAAAACTTCAAAACCGTGAGTGTGTGTGATCCTTGTACTCGAGCCCTAACTTCCCTCACCGTCTCCACTACCATCCCTAACCTGCAACATCTATAGCATACATCATAGACTTTAACTACCACTGCCCCAGGGAACAAGGCTCTACCTGCGGAGAGCCATTACATCTCCAGCTGCCAAACATCATCCCCGGAGGCTCTGCAGCAGCGGTGGCCACCCTGACCACAACCCGTGGGTGGCGTCACGACAAACTCCCCATTTACTTGCGGAACCCGGGACATGGTCTGGACCAGGACCTCCGTGACATCCCCAGCAGTACCCCGGTCCGGCACCGAGTACCCCGTCCCAGTGGGCTCCACAGGAGAGTAAATCAAGAATAAAGTTGCATGCCATGCCAGTACCTGTGATATTATCCTTGAGAAAAAATGACACTGTTTGTATACCCAACTCATGATGAATGTTGGTATAAGGGGATTCCACATCGAGTGTCAGGAGATAGGTATCCGATGGTACTTCCAGTTCCTCCAAACGGGTGATCAGATCTGATGAATCCCAAATGTATGACCTCTGTCTCAAAGAGATGCGCTGTAAGTAAAAGTTGACATATGAGCACGGTCTTTCCCATAAACCACCAATACCTGCCACAATAGATCTTCCGGGCGGGTCCTGGAGGTTTTTGTGTACTTTTGGTAACAAATGAAGAGTTGGAGTCGCAGGGTGTGTAGTTGTTAAAAAGTCAAACTCTTTTTTGTTGATGGTGTTTGTACTCCATGTCGCTCTTAGGAGATGATCCAATTTACCCTTACAGACAAGGGTGGGATCCAAAGGAAGAGGCTGGTAGTATGTCCTGTTGGAATTTTGGGTCTAATTTATACCAATTATTGATCCATTGTGTACTTGGCTACTTTGGCTAATTGTTTTTAATTTGTGACCAGTGTTATATCTATGTTCAATTCTGTGTATCTATTGATATAATAAAGTTTTTCAACAATTTTGGGTTGTATCACCAATTCATGTAACCCTCCGCTTTTCATGCTGTTATCTGGTACTTTTCAGGGTTACTGGTAGATCCCCGCCCCTTATTATTGATTTAAAAGCAGTGCCAGTCCCTCCCCTCTTGTCTCACTTGCTCTATATTATTATTACTAAAATAAAAATGTAAATGGTGGTTATTCTTTAAATCTCAAGCTTTTTTTGTGCAAGAGAAGTATCCATGATAAAAAAATATTATGGTCCCATCACAAGGTTGCCTTGTCGTAGCTAGTGGGCACTAATTATTGCTTGTTTTTACCATTAGAAGTATTTCTTAGAATATGTGTAAACATATAATTGTCCAAAAAACTAATAAGCCATGCACACAGTGAAGATGTCTGTAGGACAGCGTTCACACCACCAAAAGACTGAAGCACAAAAAACAGTCAAACAATTGTGAAAAAATACTCTGTTGTAAAGAAAAACATAGAAAAGCAAGTGAAGCTGAAAAAGTAGTAAAAACAGGGTATTTAGTTGATATGTTTTTTGCAAAAAATGTATGCTAAGCTGCTCTACCTCTCCACGGTAACCCTTGTCAGAGCAGTCCCTATCTGATGTATTAAAAAAACTCGACCATGTGTATTAGTACCTACATGAGCAAGGTCCAGACAGGTCCAAGGTCTGACATGGACTGAATGCAGAAAACAGCTTTTTATGTGCAGGGCTCATGGGGGAAGGGCGGAGGCTTCCCCTATCTTGCAGAGGCAAGAAACACAATACGCTAAAAATGAATGAGCCATGCACATAGTGAACGTGTCTGTATGACAGCGTTCACACCACCAAAAGACTGAAGCACAAAAAACATAATTAAACAAACGTGAAAAAATATGATACGTTTTTTGCAAAAAAATGTATGCTAAGCTGCTCTACCTCTCCACGGTAACCCTTCTCAGAGCAGTCCCTATCTGATGTATTCATTATTAGGCAAGTTGCCTACTTTAGCTGTGTTCTGCATGCAATGTGCAGAGAATGGCGGCGGCAGGCCTTATATAGAGCCTATGAGTCATAGGTTATGACTCATGTATGACGCTGGTTGGCCAGCCAATCATAGTAATGCCACAATCAAGAAGGCTGTGGCATTACTGTGATTGGTTAATGCAGGGCAGGAGATCCGAATATTGCGAGGCGAGTAGTGAAATACTCAGTATGTTTCGAGCACAGACAGTACCGCATTACTCGCCGAGTACCGAATACTTGTGATTATACTCGCCAATCCCAAATTGTGATTTTCACTATCCATGCTATGCAGAGCACAAATGATAAGATGATCAAAGATTCAAATTGTTAGGGGGAGGAGATATTTAATAAAGTAAAAAAAGACTTTTTTTTTATTTAAAAAATTGCAAAAATTTAAAAGTTCAAATCGCCTTTCCATATTAAAAATGAAACAAACAAAAAACTCAGAAATGTCATATTGCTGCAGTCCAATCTGTTAAAAAAGAAAATAAATTATAATCAGTAAACATTGTAATGAGCAAATACATATGTATAAATATATATACATATAACACACATACGTAATTAAATATGCTAACAAATACATCTTATACACACATACATATACACAATGTATCTAATATATAACATTGAGTGTATGCATGTATATGTGTGCGTGCATGTATCATAGCTTTGCCCACTCCAAGTATTCACATAGCCCTGCCCCTTCATAGATCTGCCTCCTTTATAGCCAAGCCTACCCCTCACCCCACCCCCTGCCCCACCCGAAAACTTTCCTCCCCTCCAAACCTGCCGCTCTGCCCCCCCAAAAAATGCCCCCCCCAAAAGGAAAAAAAATTTGGTTGTGAAAGGGAATATGCTTCCATAAAAATGTAGTCCAATCTACAGTTATGTTATAGAGCAGGGGAAGCCAGGAAGATTGATGTTTATTTTTATGAGAAAAGATTCACTGTAATTTCTGTTTTAGCCACTGTTTCTGGGATTTTTTTTAGCCCTTTCGGGGGGTCCTATCAGTGATTGATAGCTGTCTCTGTATGCACACTCAATAGTGGGACCACCCACTTGACCAAAATTACCTATGAGTCATTAAAACACAGGTTCTACTGAATTTTTTCATGCAAAACTTTATATCCATCTGCTCGGCTACCCTGGTCTATCACATGATGTAAACAGATGGTGTATATTTTCACGGTGACAGATTCATGACTGGTTCCTTTTTTCTGTGTAATATCTGGTTTTATCATTCAGACCCATATGTATGTGGTGACACAGATAGACTAACTTTTAAGTCTTTGCGGTCAAAAGCATTATCATCCGGTCACTCAACTGTGTACATTAAGCACGTCGTCTATATAACGTCAACACTTAATTTTCGTACTTATTTATTTTGAGCAACTAGATACATTACATCTGCTGCACTAGGGAAACTCAGGGTAAGTGACTTTACTTTTCATAAAACCTAGTATTATGCAAACAGTGTAAAAATAGTAATAGATATGGGCATAAAATAGGCACTGTTTAGATAGTAGTGGATTAATCAAACAATTTATATTTACACACTAATATTTTTCTTACAAATATAATTGATTACGGTAAATGATATTCAGGAATTCTTAGCCATAGCAATAATGTATAAAATGGTGTGTACAAAATAAAAACTTGCATTACACCTATATATAAAAACTAAATCTTGATGGTGAACAAATCTAAATGTTATTATCGGTAATTTTCCAATAGTTAATAATAGTCACTGATTTGTATGTGGTAGATGAATATTAAATATTACGGAATAATATTGAAATAAAAAGAAGGCAATTAGATCACTCGAAGAGTCTCTGAAAGGTTTTATTTATTCCTGTTATTGTACACTTATAGTTTGTAGATAGCGCTACTAGGTTGAATGTTCCTTCGGAGTTGCTGCGGTTATTTAGAGCATTTAAAAGGTACCTACGGATTGGTGCACTTAGTCAAGCTCTGTCCTCTGTCAGCGCTCTACGTCCTCATGTCTGAGCAGGTCTCCGATTCCCGCCGTTGTACCATTTCTCACTGCTTGACTCCTTCTCAAGCAGCACTCCAAGAATAAAAGATAAAAAGTGGTCTTTTAATAGCCCATATGGCGATATTTGGGTGGCACAGTAGTAAAAGTCCATTTTTTATCGTTTTTGGAGTCCTGCCTGTCTTTTTGCTTGATATTATTAGCTTCAGACACTGCTTATTTAGGGGTCTGCTACCAACTGTATGTAAGTTTGTGCAGGTTGTTTTTCAATAGATAGATAGATAAAAACAGAAAAACTAAACAGCACAACTTCTTCGGTCGGGTGCAAAGCCCTACTACTACGTTCCTTGGCAATAGTAGATAGCATACAAAATGAAAAGCAGCACTTCCTCCAGTTTCAAGTTCTGTGGGTTTATTAGGTCTTAGGACTGCAACGTTTCGGCACGCAGCCTTCCTCAAGCAGTGTCCTGAAGTAGGGACACTGCTTGAGGAAGGCTGCGTGCCGAAACGTCGCAGTCCTAAGACCTAATAATCCCACAGAACTTGAAACTGGAGGAAGTGCTGCTTTTCATTTTGTATGCTAGATAGATAGATAGATAGATAGATAGATAGATAGATAGATAGATAGATAGATAGGTGATAGATAAAATAAATCGATAACAGATACATACCGTATTTTTCGCTTTATAAGACGCACTTTTGTTCCCCCAAATTTTGGGGGAAAGTGGGGGTGCGTCTTATAAAGCGAACCTAGGACCTAGTGGAGTAGTGGGATTGGGGGGGGGCTGTGGAGCGGTGTCCGGGGGCTGTGGAGAGGCTGGAGGAGGCGGCAGCGGCGGTCCCTGATCACGTGGGGCCGCTCATTATCTCCTCTAATATGCACTGCATCCCGCTGTCAATCACAGCGGGAGCAGCGCATATGACAGGAGCGGTCCGCAGCCCAGCCCTGAAGCCAGCCCTTCACCGACCGGCCGGAGCGCTCCATCCCCACCTTTGTGAGGTGAGACCCATCCGGCTCGCTGTCCCCCGCTGCCCGAGCGTGGGGACCGGCAGGGCGCGCCGCGGCCGCAGCCCCGAGCCTGCGGGCCTCCCGCACCCTCGGATCTCCTCCGCTCCTCCTGTCTGAGTGCAGGAGGAGTAGCGGCACTATCCCCGCTGAGCCGCTCTGGGCGCTGGCCCTGCCCCTGGAGCGTGTGTGCAGGGACCCAGCTCTCAGGCCGAAGCCGCGGCCTGAGTTCAGAAGCGAGGCCCCGCCCACCACCGGAGACCGGCCCGCACCGCTGCCTACACCAGCGGGCGAGGACCTCGAGGTGCAGCAAGAGACCATCGGCCCCCCGCGGTGAGTGTCGGGCATCTGCCCCTCCACCCCCTCTGCTGCTCCCCCATTCTACAGTGCCCGGCTCCCGACCGACCCCAGGGCCTGCAATACATCCCAGGCACCTCTGCCCCCCTCCCTGGCCACAGGGAAGCAGTGTGCCAGGGTGGGGGCTGTTTGTTCCATGGGGAAACAGTGTGCCAGGGTGGGGGCTGTTTGTTCCATGGGGGGAACAGTGTGCCAGGGTGGGGGTTGTCTATGCCAAGGGGGGACAGTGTGCCAGGGTGTGGGCTGTCAGTGCCATGGGGGGGACAGTGTGCTAGGGTGGGGGCTGTCTGCCAAGGGGGGGGGCAGTGTGCTAGGGTGGGGGCTGTCTGCCAACTTGGGGGGGACAGTGTTTCAGGGTAGGGGCTGTCTGTGCCATCATGGGGGGACAGTGTGCCAGGGTGAAGGCTGTATGTGCCATCATGGGGGGACAGTGTGATAGGGTGGGGGCTGTCTGTGCCAGCATGGGGGGCAGTGTGCCAGGGTGGGTGCTCTATATGCCAGCATGGGGGTCCTTTGTGCCAGCATGGGGGCCCTGTGTGCCAGCATGGGAGGCAGTGCGCCAGCATTGGGGGCAGTGTGCAAGCATGGCGGGCAGTGTGCCAGGGTGGGGGCTCTATGTGCCAGCATGGGTGAGAATGTGCCAGGGTGGGGGCTCTGTATGCCAGCATTGGGGCCCTGTGTGCCAGGGAGGGGAACTGTCCATCCGCATGGGGAGGACAGTACGCCAGTATGGGGGACATATATACCAGCATGGGGGGGTTCGTGTACGAGGATGGGGGTCATATGTACTGATTATAAGGTGGACACTGGTATTATAAGACGGACCCCATTTAACATTAAACATTTATTTTTTTCTCTTTTCCTTCACCAAATATGGGGGTGCGTCTTATAATCAGGTGCGTCTTATAAAGCGAAAAATACGGTATATAGATAGGTATATGTTGGAAAATAAATAGATTCATGGTAGATACCCTGTTTACCCGAAAAAAAGATAGTGTCTTATATTAACTTTTGCTCCCAAAGACGCACTATGTCTTATGTTCATGGGATGTCTAATTTTTCCATGATCCCCATCATCCCCTTGCAGCCACCAATATTCCCACCATCCCCATGCAGCTCACACACACTCTCACACTCTCAAACAGTTTCACACTCGCACACACTCTCACCAGTTCACTGCTGCCACCGGGCACCGCACTGAACTCTCTCAGCCTCTGTACAGTTACAAGAAGCTGCTGGCCAATCAGATGCCGGTGGCTGCTGGCGTCTGATTGGCTGTTGGCTGCTGGCATCTGATTGGCCAGTGGCTTCTCATAATTATACGGCAGCTGAGAGAGTTTAGTGTCGGAATAAATACAGCGGCAGAGGCCGGAGTGGCAGAGGCTGGACAGCGGCAGAGGCGGTGGCAGCAACAGATGCGGAGGCAGCGGCGGAGGCATATGTAACTGCATACCCTTAGGCGGGCATGCCTAAAATAAACTGAAGTTTGATATGCCTTATTTTCTGGGTGTCCTTGATATTTAGAAGCTCTGCAAACCTTTGTAAAAACGTCTTATTTTCGGGGTATGTCTGATTTTCGGGGAAACACAGTATATAGATACATACAACCACTACGGCTATATAGGATCTAGCTATAAAATGAAGGTGCTTAGCACAAGTTGGCCGTAGGGATAGGGTTTATTTTCTCCCTACTTTTGACTTGCGCTATTTACCTATAGGACTTAGTTCTATGCCTAATTGAGTTTTCTTGTTGTTCCCAATTATTTTTGCATGATGCTTGACAGCATTTATCTCAACATTGTGAAATTAGGGCGATATGTAACCCTATTAGTGTTTAGCATGGAAACCTTCTTCTTTACCTGCATGTACAGTTCTTCAATGTGTCCTGGGGTTTGTGAGCTGTGTGTGTGGGGCAGGGGGGGGGGGCTGTATTTTAATCGTTTTTAATGTTTGAGGTGTTATATTGTGTAAAATAAAATGTGTTTATATTTTCTATCATTTTGAGTCATCCCAATATCTTGTGCACACCTTCTTTTCTTGGTGCTTTTTAATGTAATTTTTGAGGTAGGGTATGGAGATCCCATGGGTAATTCTTGTGATGCCCTCTACATGTTCTATCATAATAGCACAAATTGGCCAACTCATGTGATTCCATCAGCCACAAAAAGGCGACATTTCTTTCTTGTAACTAGAGATGAGTGAATCTATTCAGGTTCGGAGTTCGGGCGCTTTACGATTCCATGGTACTTCAGCAAGCATAGCGGTGCTCAGGTACACTAGGTACTCGGTCCAGTGTGAGTTGCTTGCATTGCTTGATCTGATCGCACTGAAGGTAAAATCAGCATTATCGACTATAGTGTGAACAAAAATAAATTACAAATTCCTGCCATATCTCCCCCGGAAGTGGTTTGCTTAAGGCGGGTTGTATGTTGGCGGAGAGCCGAACTGCCCAGTCAGTGACTTCAAAGCAAAGTTTAGGTTAAATTATGCACCAGAAAATACCTTCCATTGGTCCACTCATCACTAGTTGAAACCCTAAGGCCCCTTACACATCAGCGGTAAACGCTGATCGCGGCAGTTGCGGTGAAAAAAACGCAACTGCCACGATTACCGCATAACGACCGCACTTGCGATTCACTTACGGCAAGCCCCATGCAATGTCTATGGGGCTTGTGGCAAGTGTGCAGCAAGTGCGGTATAGTTGCGGTTTTGGCACTTGCGGCATATGCAGTCGCGAAAAAAAACGGATGACCGCGTTTTGTTCGCGGCCGCATCTGCCGCAAGTGCCGAAACCGCGACTATACCGCACTTGCCGCACCAGCCACAAGCCCCATAGATATAGCATGGGGTTTGCCGCAAGTGAACCGCAAGTGCGGTCGTTATGCGGTAATCGTGGCAGTTGCGATCAGCGATTACCTCTGGTGTGTAAGAGGCCTAAATCTAATATTTATCAAATATGCTAAAAGTCTACACAATTAACGCTACTTATTACATATTGCACAATGAACATAATACAATTGAACATTATTTTACGCCAATGGCATGATTGTTATTAAATGTAATAATATTTTATCCTCATTTATGTATTTCAGATTTGGAATGGATTTTGCCGATTTACTCAACACTAATATAACTCTGGATTTCAACAACCAGTATGTTTTTATTTCTCATTCCTTAACACAGAATACACATTTGTACAATCCTTATTCGGATTGTACAAGTCACCTAAAAAGTCACCATTTAACATATATTGCATCAGCCAGTAGAGGATCCCATGACATTGCTGTTGGCGGGAGGGCTTAACCATAAGGTTTTGTAGGAATAACTTTGTATGATGAAGCACAACTAGTCAGGAGGGACTTTGATCCCCTGTATTAAAGCCAAAGCAGGGAATACAATAAAATATAGAAGGTATATCAACCCAACTAGGGCCAAAAAGGCATTCTTTTGTTTTTGAAAAGCTAAATAAGTCCCCATATGATACATTTGACATAAGAATTGGGTGCTGCCTTGGTAAATATAGCAAATGTACACAAAGAAGCGCAAATTATATATGTGTGGAGTGCAGGGCGGACCTAGCCTGGTGGTGCTGGTTCAGCTGCACCAGGGCTCCAACCGGCTAGGGGGCTCCTCAAGCCTGCAGGGGGCCCCCAGCCGACCCCCATAACCCGATGTCAGAGGAGAGGAGGGTCAGGCAAGGGAAGCTACCTGCTTCCCATGCCAGATCCTGCCCCTCCTCTCCTCTGCCGTCCCGGCCCCCAGGATCCCGGCTCCCAGGAGTGCATATGCCTACGGCCTCCAACACCCCCCCCCCGGTCCTCGCCGCCAGCCGCCAGCACCCCTGCGGGCTTCACCAGGTCCCTCGGGGCCATAGGTCCGCCACTGGTGGAGTGGTGAGGTTTCTTGTGTTCCATACTAAGGCCCATTTCACATCAGCGTTTTTGTCCGGATCCGGCAAGCCCTATGTATTGTCTATGGGGCTTGCTTCAAGTGCAGCATAGCCGCAGTTCTGGTACTTGTGGCAGTTGCGGCCGCGAAAAAAACACTGCTGACTGCGGTTTTTTTTGCGGCCACCAATGCCGCAAGTACCGGAACCGCGGCTATACCACACTTGTCACACATGCCGCAAACCACATAGACAATGCATGGGGCTTGCTGCAAGCGTGCCGCAAGTCCGTTAGATTTACCTCATCTGCCGCAGTCAGTGAGAAATGCTGATGTGAAAGGGCCCTAATATAGACCGTCCCATCTCCACTCCACGTCTTCAATGGTGCTGTTTGAATTTGACGCCCTAAAGAATAACTGTAAAGACGTTATTAAAAACTACCGTATGACAGTACATGATCAAGCACCACGTTAT
This sequence comes from Allobates femoralis, assembly GCA_033576535.1. Taxonomy (NCBI): domain Eukaryota; kingdom Metazoa; phylum Chordata; class Amphibia; order Anura; family Aromobatidae; genus Allobates; species Allobates femoralis. Next base: position 63,670,141 of record JARQOC010000009.1, on the reverse strand, counting down.
TGGACTTTGGTTTTACCCACCTATCCTCTATGCTTTCGCTATACTAATGAATTGAATATTTTTGATCTAACATCTACACTATCGTTTCTTTGAAGGTCACTCTTAGAAGGTTATCTGACAACCGATTTCTGGAATCTTGCGGATGATGAGCTATACATTTACAAGATTGTATCCTTCACCCTATACAGCATCATTTTTGCTCTCGGGATTATCGGTAATGGATTGGTCATCTGGTTTGTTGGATTCAGAATGAAGAAGACAGTCAGTGGCGTGTGGTTCCTCCACCTGGCCATCGCGGACTTCCTGTGCTGTGCTTCTCTGCCCCTGCGAATCGTAGAGATGGAGTACTATATCTTATACTATTTTAAGGATGTCCCTGTTTCAATTAGTTGTTGCCTTACGAACATGTTTCTGTTTAATCTAAACATGACGGCCAGTGTTCTCCTCCTGACGGCCATGAGTGTTGACCGCTGGGTCTCCGTCATGTGGCCATTTTGGGCAAAAGTTCATAGAAACGGTAAACTGGTGAGAATCACTGCAGGAGTAGTTTGGGTTTTAAGCTTGACATTTTCTGGTTTATTGTTCTACCTATATTACTTTGTATTCCATGATTACACTGAATGGTGCATCCTTCGCAGTTTATCCGTGTTTTTCGTCTTGCATGATATGCACGTCACCATTACAATGATCAGATTATTTCTAATGTTTGTGATCCCTTTTCTCATCATCTTCACCAGTTATGTCACCATTTTGTTTAAAATAAAAAAAAGTAAGAGATCCCAGAGATCTCAGAGATCCTCCAGGATCATCACCGCTGTTATATTGTGTTTCTTCATCTGCTGGTTTCCTTATTACATCTGGCCACTAACACCCATGTATTATAGACGTAACCTTCTATTCTTTATTGTAAATGCTATTGTTGTAAACTTGGCTTGTGTTAACAGCTGCATGAATCCAATCATTTATGTATTTATGGGTCAGGACTTTAAACAAGGTTTCTTCAGATCCATCCCCGCCAGGCTAGAAAAATCCTTGGGCGAAAAACCCAATGACCTGTGCCGAGAACAACAATATCTTGGGAACACTGGCTCCACAGGAACTTAAAAGATATTCCTCTTATCAATGCTGAATCTTTGTAAAGGGGTTATCCAGCCCTTGGTTACAAGTTAACACTGCACATGCACTTGTGCTATCAGGATTCTCCGGGGTTGGTACCGCTAGCGGTCAGCTGTGTAACTGCAAGTATATATTTGCATACATGTGGCATATGCCAACTAGATGTTGCGGATTTGCTCAATTCAAGCGAGTTGGGATAAGTTTAGTGGAAATATGCTAATCACGTATTTGCTATAAAGATTTAGGAAATTATTGTATCCAGGAACTAGAAATTAAGCCAGGCAGGAGAATGTTTCTTCAGTCGCAACGCGTTTTGGCGGTAAATGCTCACCTTCATCAGTTCCATCACCTGAAATGCGTTGTGAGTGATTAAACACCCTGATGAAACATCCTCTTGCCTGGATTAATCTCTGGCACCTGGATACACTAATATACTTAAACCTTTTTACTGAGAGTCAGGACTAGTGACAGAGCTGCGGATGAGGAGGCCATCGGGAGAACCTTGAGGACCTTGAACCTGCGGTGACATCACCCTCACATGACTCACTATCTACCCGGAAATACTGGTCCTGCTTGGTGTGCGGCAATACACCATACGCCACAGCTCCTGGTTGTACGGTCGGTACAATCAGGAAAGGTTAGTGCAATAGTCTGACCCCCCACTGGACCACCCGGTAATACCCATAGGAGCGCTACTCCTGTCTCTTAACTTCTCTAATTATATATTTGCTGTCACATGACCCCTCACATCTGGTGCCAACACAGGAGAATCCTCACTGTTTGCAGTGTATGCGCTGCACACTGAGGGTTCACCCATGTTGGCGCCAGAAGTGAGCGGTCATGGGACAGCAAATATGTGACTGCAAACATGTACCCCGAGGTTGGAAAAACACATCAAAGCAGTTTTCCTGGATTTATTTCAAGTCAGGTCTGGAAAAAAAATATATTTATATTTTCACATTGTTATTAGATTTTCTACACTGACCAACAGAGCACACCACTGTTTGGTATTTAAGGTTCTTCGCAGCCCAATTTCCAGAGTTAAGGAAAGAAAGGGTTACTGGCTAAGAGCACTGGGGGGCACAAACATGAGCTGTGTCAGAGTGGAGCTGGTGCCCCGAGGTCCTTTGAACCATACATTACACTAAGGTTTTTTACAGCCTGGGCTAAGTAAATTGAGCACTAGTATTCCGACCATTTAGTTCTTTGCACAATAATATTCAGCAGGTATCTTCTATTTAATTCATGTTCCTGGTGTATTATTATTCTTTGTTTCCTTGTTCATATGGATATAGGTTTCTCTAAATAAATATGTCTATTGTGGATAATTGCTTCCGTATTATTTTGATAGGTTAACTGCGATTTTATAGCATTAGTATGTGTTCCATAAACTTCAATATAATTGTTCTATATTATGTTCTGTATATGTGTATATGTGTAATATATATATATATATATATATTAGAAAAGGAGTAAAATTTCAGCTAAGTAAAAAAGGTGAAAAGTTGAGACACTTACGTTTATAAATATGATCGTATCGATAAACCGCCCAGTAGCCATGTAAAGGCGTGTACTCTATTCTCTATTATGTGTCTATTTTGTATTATTTTCTATTATATGCCTTAGCAGAGCGCTGCTGTTTCTTCTGTTACAAAGTATTTTGTTCAGCATTGCACCTGTGATTTTTTTCTAATTTAGTCTAAATCATGGCAATATGATATTAATTATTGATGATATTCTAATTTATTGTGATGACCTAGTAAGTCTATCTTTCCTAAAAATTCAATAAACCCGTAATATACGAGTTCTCAGTCTACTGAACTGCCACACGACCAGCTCTACCCTTTCCTACTGTATCCTCACCCATCTCTTGTAGACTGTGAGCCCTCGTGTGCAGGATCCTCTCTCCTCACCTACTGTATCCTCACCCATCTCTTGTAGACTGCGAGCCCTCGTGGGCAGGGTCCTCTCTCCTCACCTACTGTATCCTTACCCATCCCTTGTAGACTGTGAGGGCTCGTGGGCAGGAACCTCTCTCCTCACCTACTGTATCTTCACCCATCCCTTGTAGACTGTGAGCCCTGGTGGGCAGGGTCCTCTCTCCTCACCTACTGTATACTCACCCATCCCTTGTACACTGTGAACCCTCGTGGGCAGGGTCCTCTCCCCTCACCTACTGTATCCTCACCCATCCCTTGTAGACTGTGAGCCCTCGTGGGCAGGGACCTCTCTCCTCACCTACTGTATACTCACCCATCCTTGTACACTGTGAACCCTCGTGGGCAGGGTCCTCTCTTCTCTCCTACTGTATCCTCACCCATCCCTTGTAGACTGTGAGCCCTCGTGGGCATAGTCCTCTCTCCTCACCTACTGTATCCTTACCCATCTCTTGTAAACTGTGAGCCATCACAGGCAGGGTCCTCTCTCTTCCTGTACCTGGCTGTGCCCTGTATTGCTAATGATTATTGTACTTGTCAATGTATGCCCCTTTTAAAACGCCATGGAATAAATGGCACTATAATAATAATAATAATATATCCCTTTAAGAAATCTCTTTAAAAACATAGCCTGTTGTAAAATCAATAAAAGTAAGAGAAACTTCATGAACATGAATGTGGTAACAAGATCAATAATTATTTGTATAGTAAAGATGTAACATTTACAGGAGCCATTTGACCAGGTCAACTTCACCTTTTAGGTCATTGTTGTTTTTTCCCACAACACCTCACGCAAGCCTTTTTTTAGTATGCTGTGCATAGGTAACCACGTAACTTAATGATTATTCTTGATTGGGTATCCAAGTATCGTGTTGTATTGTAATTGGCTATGTATGGAAGAACCTATGTCCCTCCTTCCTGTACAATCCACTGTCATTTACTATAATAGCAGGCCATATCTAAGGTTGAATTCACATCTGTCTTGTACCAGATATGTGCAATGACTTGAGTTTGTATCCGAATTCGGAAAATCCGGCACTTCACCGAACAAAAAAATATTTCTAACTGCGGTGTTAAAACAAGCCTGAAGTGCCGGATTTGCTGGATGCAGATGAAAACGCAAGTCATCGTACATGTCCGGAACTCCATTTCAAATGCATTAGACAGAACGCAAGTGTGCCGCATTCAAAAAAGGTGATATTCCGCCAGATTTGAAAGAACACAGACGTGAAAGTAGCCTAACATGTTGTTAGTTCTGATGTAACTAAAGGGGGGTTTCTACATAGCGAAGCACCTGCAATCCTGACAATTACTTAGTTGAGAAAAGAAACCGGGCACTGACCTTGTTGCATTGAAGTCCGGTGTGCAGAGGTGTTCATGGATCTGGGTTGCTCAGCTGTAGATGCAGGGATCAATTAAGAACTAAATTAAGAAGAAAACAGCGGCTCTCCGGGATCCTTTATTCCAAGAACAGCTTTATTCCAAAAGTTTACATCGGTGGGTGCAGGGAAGGGAGGACGGAGGGACGATGGTGACCGTTTCGCGTGCTCTGGCTTGTACACAGGACCCACTGAAGCGTGCAGAACACGCAAAATGGTCACCGTCGTCCCTCCGTCCTCCCTTCCCTGCACCCACCGATGTAAACTTTTGGAATAAAGCTGTTCTTGGAATAAAGGATCCCGCAATCCTGACAATGATCCTGCCTGACCGGGACCACTGGTACGTTGCTATGAGGTCGCTGATGAGATGTCAGACAGGCAGATCTCACCAGCGATCACCCATCGATGTGCCGACACCCGACGGTCATTGTGATCGTTTGGGGTCTCGGACGCAGATTGGGGATCATTGGTAAGTCTGCCTGTCAAACACAGCGATGCAGCCTGGCCAGCGGGAGATCGCGGATCAAAAAAAACCGTTCCAAGCCATTTAGTAAAGATCAGCGATCTCCCAGCGAGATCGTCGGCGAGGTCGCTGCTACGTCACAAAACCGGTGACGTAGCAGCGACGTCGTTAGCGATCTCGCTACATGTAAACCACCCTTAATGTACAGAACTCTTGTATGCAAATAACCTTTCCTTTTTGCATCCCTTTAAGGCTGTAGTGTTACTCCTTTGGACACTGAGAAGTTATTCCTTATCAATAGTAGACATTAATCAAAAGACAGCAGATGTGGAAGAAAGAAGGAATATGAGAAGCTGAAGAAATACCAGGGCCTCAAAGAACAAATAGAGAAGATGTGGAAGGTGAAGGCAGTACTGACTCCAGTGGTGATATGGGAGGAGAACTTGGAGCAGTGACCCCCGAAGATGGAAAAATGGGTGCAACAGATAACCGAAGCACCATGTGAACTCTTTGTCCAGAAAAGCACAGTGCTGGGAACAACTAAGAGCCTGCTCAGAACCCTCAAATTCCCAGCATGCCTCTGGTAGACGACCCAAGAATGAAGAAGGACATAAAACCACCCTACTGGGGTGAGAATGTAGCTTATGCAGAACCAATTTTGACATGCACACTTTGTAAGGGAAACAGAGATAAATATTTTTCGGAGCTCCAATTAAAAAATAAAAAATAGTGATTACCTGGAGAATCTGCAAGGAGTTTGTATGTTCTCCCCGTGTTTGCGTGGGTTTCCTCCAGGCACTCCGGGTTCCTCCCACATTGTAAAGACATACTGATAGGATATTTAGATTGTGAGCTCCAAGAGAGACAGCATTACTCATGTATGTAAAGTGCTGTGGAATTAATAGCGCTATATAAATGAATAAATTATTATTATTATTATTATTATTATAATTAATAATCAAATTTTACATTGCAAGAAAATTGTGAACGGGCGGAGTTATAAATGTTCATTTCACAAATGTCTTGCAGGGTACACAGACTCATGATCACTCGAATGAGAAAAATGTTTGTTCATCGAGCAAAATGATCTTTTCTGCAGCACAAAAATGATCATTTTTGGCGGTGCAACATTCTGTAAACAACAAGATGTGCAGTGCCAAGAACTGTGCCAACCTATGCGCACTGAGCGATCTACTATAGACATAGTATAGATTGCTCAGTGCTCAGTGGGCATTATGTCCTTTGGTCTGTCTTCATAAACAGGCATTTAAATTATTGTCCATATAAAAAAATCTACAGATCCCGCCATCGTATCCATCCCCACCTTACACATAAATTATGTTGAAAAACTGTATTTTGAGGGACGTTCACAGGTCCCTTGCACATAATGACCACAGAATTTTAGATTCATCCAAAGATTTCTTTATTACAAGAAAAAAAAAAGTTTGTTTCCAACAGAATCAATAAAATAAATATAATGATAAATTTCTCTATACAGTTCCTATTTTAAGTATAAAACAATATCTGTCAACAGCTACATCCAGGGCACACGCAACAGGTATCTTCTGTGGCTGCTGTAATGGTTAGCCCGCCATGCCGGAACCCAGAGTGGAGACCTTGTTCTTAAAACAGAAGTAAAGGCCTGAAAATACAAGAATACCAATGATTAGCCCAAGATAATGTAATGGTTCTGCTTCCCAAAAGTTAATGTCATTATCTCAAACTCCAAGAGTCAATTTCATTGTCCTACACCCAAAGAATCAATATCAGTATTCTGTACCTCAAAAGTCAGTCTCATCATCAGAAATATCTGCTGCAACACTGACACTAAATGTGCACAATTCATGAGTGCAATGAGCGGCTGAGCTGCACATCTAATATAAGAAACATTATAAAATGTGTTATGGCAATCACTGCCCTAGAATATAATGCAACTTGGAAGACTTAGCTTCAGCAGTGGCCACTGCAGAGTGCCCGGTGACCGACAACAAGGTGCTTCCATCTCCCCGGGTCCTAACACTATGAATAACAGAGTTATGCAATGTGAATGGGTTTATATGCCCTTATTTTTAATTGGAAAAGTGTGTGCTGGACTCCAACAAGATGGAGACCCAAGCTGACCTCCGAGCGGGGAAGGGGGAGGAGGGAGATGGAGCTCAGTCAAAATGAATACATGATTACTAGTATAGATGACTGGCATCTAACCTCTAAGTGCAGGTGCAAGCAGAAAAACACATACTAATGAAAAATAAGAAATATCTGCTGCAACACTGACACTAAATGTGCACAATTCATGAGTGCAATGAGCAGCCGAGCTGCACAGCTAATACAAGTAAAATGATAAAATGTATCATGGCAATCACTGCCCTAGAATATAATGCAAATTGGAAGACTTAGCTTCAGCAGTGGCCACTGCGGAGTGCCCGGTGACCGACGACAAGGTGCTTCCATCTCGCATCCCAAACCTCAAGTGTCAGTGAATGTGTAGGATTTCTTACCAGGTCAGCTGCCAATTTACTTCCCGATTGCTGCACTGGAAAATCAGGACCTTCTTCGATGCCACTATCGTCATCGTCATTGACAACAGTAAGTGAAGATGTCGATGAGCTCCTTGTAGACCGTTCATCTCCAGGTAATTGGCTTTTACAATCCATCATAGAGGATGGTTCTTGCTCTTCTGCAGGACCTGAAGCATCCTTTGGAGCTTGAGGGGATGTTACATCAAAAAGTGCCACCGGAAATGGGAAACTTTCTTCCCCCAATCTATCCAAATATACAGAATTGAGATATGGTTTTCAGTCCTGGAAATCATTAAGAATAAAACCTACAGCTTTATATACAAAGAGACTACTCACTGGCATGAGACCTCATAAGGGTCAATCCATAAAGTAAATTCTTCAGGCAGGGCAAGTTCATTGTATCGTATGCCACTAAGAGCACAAGCCTCCAAAATGCTGCTGTCCCTTTTCTGCCTATTTATTTGGATACACCTAAAAGACAAGAAAAAGTTTATTAATATGAGATGATGATCGTCAAACAATGAATTTCTAAACCATGTTCTGAACTAATATATGAATTGTCTAAAAATGCCAATAGATAACCCCTTGATGAGCAAGGGCACAATAGTACACCCTTGATCACGGTGTCATAGTATGCCCTTGGTTGCCCCCACCCAATGGTGCAAGTTGACATCATCCCCCACAAGTGAGCTGATCTGATTACCTGACGTGTAGTTAACAGCACCATTTGGATCAGTGATCCAATTTGCACTGTAAACCCTTTGAGCCAAAGCACAGCGGCAGGGATTTCACTGTTCCCTTCCAGCATTAGTAGCGCAGTGATGTGATCTCAGGGCCTCGATGCATTGTCATAACAGCGCAGGGTCGGCTGATGACCCCAGATTCTGCCATAAATCACTTCCTGCCAGCCATCCCCGAGTGATGTTGCTGGCAGAAAGTGATAATTTGAGCTATGCAGAAAGATGCTGAAGCATCTCTCTGCATAGTACAAGTAATCGCACACTGTTCTAAGGGGCAGCGTAGAAGACAGAAAGTTAATAAAAAAAGATTTATTAATACTGAAGGAATAAAAAAGACATAAAAAGTTTGCCCCATTGAAAATATTAAAATAATAATACACATATGTGATATCACTGCATGCACCAATGCCCAAAACAATTAATCAAATCTGTAAACTGTGTAACAATAAAAAAAGTCCAAACACCAAACATGAGTTTCTTTGGTCGCCGTAATATTGCAATAAAATGCAATAACCAGCGATCAAAACATCACATGTACCCAAAATTAGTATCATTAGAAATATCAGTTCAAGCCACAAAAAAACAACGATAGGGGTCACGGAAAATGGCGCCAAAAGTGCAATTCTTTTCCGTTAAACATTTTGTAGTTTATTTTCACCACTTAGATAAAAGTAAAAGTAACATGTCTGGTATCAAATAACTCATACCGACCCGAGGCATCATACCGACACGTCAGTGTTACCATGCAGTGAACATAGTTTTTTTTGCAATTTTACCGCACTTGGAATTTTTTTCTGTTCTTTAGTATATGGTAAAAAAAATTAGATCATTCAAAAGTAAAACTCCTCCTTTAAAAAACAAGCCCTCATATGTCTATATGGTTTTTGGAAGAAGGGGAGAGAAAAATGAAGAATGGAAAATGGCTTTGGGATGAAGGGCTTAAGAATTGCACTTTGGGATCACCTTCTTTACACCTGGTGATGACTTACCTGTAACCTTGTCCTTTTATTGGCTTTTCTGGATTCCAATGACCGGTGTATTTTTTGCAGAGAATTTCAGCCAACCTTTCTCCAAATACACGAACCATGACTGGATCCAAATTTTGGAACCTGTTGGCCACATTCTTGATGAAGTCCACCCCGGCCAGCAGTTCTTGCTTCATCTCTTCTGGGATAGAGTTCACTTTAGCCATTTTATCTGTGGCGAGAAAAGAGAAATTACACATCACAGCTACGTGACAAGTATGCACATTTGTCCAATATTTCTAATTGGTGGAAGAACCAGGGCTAGACATGATCTAGAAATATGAGACAAAAGAGCGCATAGGGTCTTATCTCGTGGTAGAGAGGGACAATTGCCCGATGAAATTTGGTCAGGTTGTGTAAACCCACAACTAGTATTGACACTTGTGCAGCTGCCGCTGGATCCACACCTCCACGAGCAACGTGGCAAACAACTGGAGACAGGACGAAGTGCCAGTGATCCGCGCTGCTGGAAGGAAAAAACAGGACCGGAGAAGTCTGGTTCAATGGTGTGCCTTTATTTTGATGCTTTTTAGACCAGTCTCTGCTCCTTCTTCAGCATGATCCCTGAAGAAGGAGCAAAGGCTGCTCTGAAACGTGTCAGAATAAATTAACACCATTGCACCAGACTTCTTAAGCCGGCGTCACACGCAGCAACCAAAGCAGCGATGTCGGAAGCGATGCGCGGGTGCGCGATAGCTTCCAACATCGCAGCCTTGGTGTCACACAGCAGGATGTTGCCGGTGACGCCACAGCGATGTGGGCGGAGCCATCGCTCGCTGGGCTGGGATCAGCACAGCGAGTGATCTGCAGCAATACTGCGGAAGAGGCTGGATCGCAGCCAACATCGCTATTGCGGTGTCTTACGGTGCGATCCAGCCTAATCGCTGGTTGCAGATTGACAGGTTTACGTTCATGCTCGTAAACCTGTCAACCTGCGACCAGCGATAGATCGCAGTTGTGTTACACAGCACGACGCACTTGCGATATCGCGAGTGACATCACTGATGCGTCACTTTTTGGCGATGTCGCTCGCGATATTGACGTGTGTGACGCCACCTTTAAGTCCTGGCTTTTCTTCCAGCAGCGCGGATCACTGGCACTTCGTCCTGTTTCCAGAGCTAGACAAGAAGCCAAGAGATATGTAAAGGGACTATTGATACTGAGGTCTATTATCTGACGTTAACAGGGATGGGGAGCTCCAGTCCTTGATGGCCACCAAAAGGTCATGTTTTCAGGATTTCCTTAGCATTGCACAGGGGTTGGCATCATCACCAGTGCAGGTGAATATTTTATCATCTGTGCAATACTAAGTAAACCCTAAAATCATGACCTGTTGATGGCGCCAGAGGTCTGGAGTTCCCCATTCCTGCTTTAAAATATTGCTGTACATGGTTTAAAGAATATAGAACAAGCAATCAGAAAAATCACATTCCGTAAGGAGCCAAAAGTAAAAATTAAATTTTAAACATAGTTAATATGTAAAAAAAAAAAAATTCACCACTTCAAAAACATAAAAAATTGACATCTCCATATATACATATATGTCATGTGAGCATGTTGTTACTTGACTTTTTCTAGGTGTGAAAAAAGCCCACACACCACTCACATGACATGTGGATGGTAGGTGAGGAAAAGACCGCATGACCCTATCATACTTTACCGGCTTAGAGCAGAGGTCCTCAACTCCAGTCCTCAGGGGCCACCAACACTGCAGGTTTTCAGGATTTCCTTAGCATTACACAGGTGTTGCAATCATCACTGGTGCAGGTTATTATATTACCACCTGTGCAATACTAAAGGGGCCGTCACACGCGGCAATATCGCTGTCAATATCGCTGCTGCACGTGACGTTGCAGCGATATTGACGCGTGTGACAGGGCGCATCAACCAGCAGTTGATGGTCGCCAGGTTTTCGGACTGGACCGAAAACCTGGCAATGGTCGCCTAGTGTACACGCAGCATCGCTGCGTGTGACACCGGGAGACGCGATCAGCCAGCTCCCAGCGTCTCTAAAGAAGCGCTGGTAGCTGGTATGCAGGGTAAACTGCGGGTAACTAGGCAGCATGCGCTGCCTAGATACCCGATGTATACCTTAGTTACCAGCCTTCTCCTCTCACCGGCTGGTATCTAAGGTACACAGCGGGTAACTAGGGACCCTAGGTACCCGCTGTGTACCTTGGATACCAGCCGGTGAGCGGAGAAGGCTGGTAACTAAGGTATACATCGGGTATCTAGGCAGCGCACGCTGCCTAGTTACCCGCAGTTTACCCTGGATACCAGCCTGCAGACATCGTGGAAATGATATTTAAATCGTTTCCACGATGTCGTTGGTCCACTGATCACTGGTGAGTCCGCCTGTGTGACAGCTCACCAGCGATCAGCCGTCAATCAGATCGCTGGCGACATTGACGTGTGTGACGCCGGCTTAAGGAAATCCTGAGAAAATGCACCGTTGGTGGCCCTTGAGGACTGGAGTTGGGGATCTCTGACTTAGAGCATAGGACAGTTTACATAAGCAGATAAGAACACATACTAATAGTTATAAAAAAACAAGTCATCAATAAAGTTAAAGCTCAATCAATGCCATTTGACTTAAAAATACATATTTTAATACACAATGATTTCTGCAGCAAAAACATTAAATAAATAAAAGTAAATTTTTTGCATTGCTGTGCTATCACACCTAAAAGGTTTCCAAATGTTTCTGTTCATTATTTAGAAGGCAGACAGCTGGATGGTGTCGGGCGTCCGCGCTGAACACGAGGAGATGAGCAAGATTGTAGTGCAGATCTTTAATGGCCAATATAGATCTGCACTACAATCTTGCTTGTCTCCTCGTGGTCAGGGCAGACGCCCGACACCGTCCAGCTTTCTTCCTTCTGAATCTTCGATCCCGCGGTAGTCTGCAGCGGCCATATTTCCGTGCGTGCCATTCCAGTAGGTTGTGACTTCCACAACCATTCAAAAAATTTCACACTGCTGTTTTTACATATGGATATATATAAAAAAAGGAAACCTTACATTGAAAGTTAGGGGTTAATAAAATGAAAATAAGACTGTTTTCCAAATTTGTCTCCACCGTCCGTTGGGTCTCTCCCTTACAATGTGTCTGTCCCTTCCCACCTCTTTTGAAGTCCTCTCGTGTCTTCTTCCCCCAATGTTCCATCTACTCAGTTGTCGTCTACTCCCAATGTGTCAACTGCTGTTTTTAGTCCCATCCCGGAAATGAACTCTAACATCCGTGACCATAATGTTACCCCATCCGGCACACCCACAACCTATATATACCCAGTTGTAATGTTGTTTGAATTTTATTTTACCTTTATTTATTTTTTTGTAAATAAAAATTTTCTTTATTTTTCAAATACATATAATATGAGGAGAATATTGATTTTAGGCTGGGGTCACACTTGGCATGAGTTTTTTTAGTGCCTTAAAAAAAACTCATGCGTTTTTTTCATTTCAGCATGAGTTTTTTAAGGTGTGTGATGGCACCCTGCGTTTTTTAGAAATCGCATGCGTTTTTTGATGGTACTAATGTACCATGCGTTTTTGCATGCGTTTTTGATGTCAGCTAATCACATAATTGCAAAAACGCACACAAAAACGCATGGTACTGTCACACATGTGTTTTTGCTATTAGGGCATGCGTTTTTTAACATGGGGGCCTATGGGTGCGTTTTTACATGTTTTTTAACAAATGCAGGTCTTCAAATACTCATGAAAAAAACGCAAGTGTGACCCCAGCCTAATACATATTTTAGACTTAGGCTAGGGTAACACTTGCGTTTTTTTCATGAGTTTTTGGAGACCTGCGTTTTCAAAAATGCATGTAAAAACGCACCCATAGGCCCCATGTTAAAAAACGCATGCCCTAATAGCAAAAACGCATGTGACACAGTACCATGCGTTTTTGGTGCATTTCCAAAAACGCATGCGTTTAACATGGGGCCCTATGGAAAACGCATGCAAAAGTGCATGTACAATTAGTGCCATTCAAAAACGCATGCATTTTCCATAGGAACCCATGTTAAAAAAACGCATGCCCTAATAGCAAAACCGCATGTGTGACAGTACCATGAGTTTTTGTGTGCGTTTTTGCAATTATGTGTTTAGCTGACATCAAAAACGCATGCAAAAATGCATGGTACATTAGTACCATCAAAAAACATATGCATTTTCCATAGGGGCCCATGTTAAAAAAACGCATGCGTTTTCCATAGGGACCCATGTTAAAAAAACGCATGCACTATTTTTGGGTGCTGTTTTAAAAACGCATGCAAGAATGCAGGGTGCCATCAGACACCTTAAAAAACGCATGCAGAAATGAAAAAAAACGCATGCGTTTTTTTAAGGCACTAAAAAAACTCATGTCAAGTGTGACCCCAGCCTTAGATGAGTCACAGACATTACATTTTTCCTACAATTTATCTTTTACTATCATTCTAGATTAAATAATGTTGAAGACTTTGATACAAGCACAGTGCCAGCCTGTTATTAAGTTCAAAATGACATAGTTACATAGGTTGAAAAAAGACCGAGGTTCATCAAGTTCAACTTTCCTCCAATTATATAGTTTGTCAATAAATCATCTATTACCTAATATTCTATTTTTATTTTAACTTTTTTGGGAAAATTACATTGTCACATAAGTTGAAAAAAGATCTAGATCCATCAAGTTCAACCTTCCTCCAATTATATAGTTTTGCCAAGAAATCATCTACAACCGACAATGTTATGTACTGAGAATATCCAGCCGTCCTAGAAAAGGCCGACATTATAAAAACTTTATAGAAGGGCTGGATGATTTCCTTAGTACATACCATTATCTGTCATAGATGATTTAGTGACAAAATGTATAATTGATGGAAAAAGGTTGAACTTTTTGGTTCTAGATCTTTTTTCTACCTATAGGACTATGCAATTTTCCCCAAAAAATAAAATAAAATAATAAAGAATATCAGGCTGGCGCTGTACTTGTATCAAAGACTTCAACTTTTTTAATGTAAAATTATTGTAAAAGACTAAAAGTTGTTAAAAAAGTGGAAAAATGGAGTATCTACAAAGGGTCTTGCTCCAAAAGAGTCTTCAGAGATATCACAGGTCAGGAGCCTCCAAACTCTGAACCCCAAGTATAAAAAGGGTCTCCAAGACCAAAACATTAATACCCAAACAATGTATATACTCCTGTAACACAAGGCCCCAGTAATATGAATAATCAGGCAGTCAGTCCATGAGACATTCCTATATCTACTTACCTTACAGATAATGGAGGAGAATGATCTCAGGTAAAGTCTCTGCGGAGCCGGATGTGGAGAAGTGTCCAGAAGGGTCTTCACCAGGACAGTGTGTGAGGACACACAGGAGACCCTGCTTTATATGAGTGTAGACCGGGGAGGGGTCACCTGGATCCCATCATTGTCTACAACATTGTAGGTATCGGGTAGTGTGAGAACAGACATGAGATTATACTTTATTTAAGTACATCGGGAAGGGGTCACCTGGTTCCCATCATTGTAGGTATCGGGTGGTGGAAACTAATTTACATAACACAAGACATTGAACAAGAAAAACAACAACAACAGAAAGAAAAGTAACAACAGCCAACACCCAAGAGAAGACAATATGTCCACATCACCTTTTACTATATATATATTTCCATAATTTATTGTATGTCACATGACTTTGTACCTGTCAGTTATATACTGTGTCTCATGTATTGACCGCTCTACGTATCTACATATCCATCTTCCATAGTTTTTCTATCTGATAATCTATTATCTATAAGTTAACGTATGTCATATTTATCTTGATCAGTTGACGAAGATCAAATCTATCTATCTATCTAATCAAAAAAATAGGAACAGCACCAAATAAACCTACTGTTGTGCAGAGCTTTTACCAACACCAGTTGCCATGTCCATATGTAGAATAAAAAATGAAAAAAATAGCACAAAATACCAAAAAATGATGGACCTTTATTGCCTGTGGCGTGGCTGGGAGGTTTCGGACAATATGTCCTTTCTCAAGCAGTGATTGTGTTCAAATGACAGTGTTTTATAGGGTGCACACATTACATCTCATTAATAAACCAATTGTACAATAATACATAGAAAATTGACATAAGCCATAAACTCATGTTATATATAGATAATATAGCGCATAGTGCAGTGCATTCATTAGTGCGCATGTTAATATTTCTGTACTAGACAAAACCATATCAAATGTACAGACTCATTCTTATTAATTACTATATTGCATCATTAAAATCCACAGATGTATATCCTTTTAATAAGAACCATAAACTCACATATCCGGTCACCGCTGTGAAACGCCCCATTACCGATGTTTTTATGTATTCACTGCGCATCTCCGTATCCGGAATTAATGTGTCTCCCATAATCCTTCACTTCGTGCATGCGTATTTTACTTTTAAGACCGACGGCGCCATTTTTATTATGGTCTGCTGCAGTGCGCATGACCCCGCCGCATATTCAGTTGTCATGACTCCTAATAGCCACAGATGCGCAGTAGTGACTTGTACTTCCAGCGGCGGCAATATTTATATTGATCCAATAGTGTTGTTATTATATTAGTCTCATAATGCCCTGCAAAGATAGACCCGTTGCACATCTAATGCGCCTGTGCTCTTGGCTGCCCTGCCTGCCCTGCGCCAGCGGAAATGCAAGCGCTCCTGCGCTCGGTTGTGCTCGGTGCCCCATTACCTTCTATGGCCGGGCTCAGCCAAGCACAGGAGCATCCCGGAAGCATCAGTGTAAATGGCCTGACGTCACCGCGCATGCGCCTGGTCAGTCACATTACGTGTTTCCAGGTGCAGCGTCACAAGCGCATGCGCGGTGACATCCGTCCATTTTACACTGGTGCTTCCGGGATGTCGGAAACCAGAAAGAAGAGATTGACCCAGCGATTGACCTAGCGATGGGGACAAATAGCAGCACGTAGAAGAAAATTGTATAAAACTTTACTTTATTGCAAATCCATAAAAAAATATATATAAAAACAATTCACAGTGTGCGGCAGTCAGATCAGTCCATAGGACGGTTAAGAGCAACGTGTTTCGGCTAAAACGGAAGCCTTATTCATGATCCTCTGTCTATAGCATAAAGGGGAAGAATCTCATACAATTACAAGGATTCAGACCCCAGTGCAGTGACGTCCTGTATCTCCTGATTATAGAAGAGTGCAGGGATTTTGGGTTGAGGGATCGGGATCATAGGGCTTAAGGGTCTTTGAATCCCTTTGTGAAAATGGCTCCAGAAACATAGGGGGATATGCACCTGTTAACCACCCGTGTTTGAGACTCTTAATCGAGGCTCCACAGACTCCATTTGCACTTTACATTAAATATGTCCGGTTCTGGGATCCTCCCGGACCAGGGCAATCCGGCCCCATAGGCTCCCATGTTAGGGAGCGCCGGATTGCCCCGGATCCGGGAGAAGCTGAGCGAATCCGGGGCAATCCGGGAGTAGGCAATTAGAGGAGATATTCTCCTCTCGGACACAAAAACGTTGCAAGTCCCGGACAGATAGAAACCGGATGGCTGAGAGCTGCCATCTGGCTTCTACTGGGCCCCATAGTATACTACTACTAGGCCGAACCCTACTATGTATAGCAAGATGCCCCCGCTGTACTTGCAAAACGAGGTCACAAAGGGTATCAGCCCCCGAGCCCCATGCACACATGACACCCTCATACCACTCCACTTTCGCTCTCCAATCACTATTATCTATCTATCTGTCTGTCTGTCTGTCTATCTATCCCTCTGTTTATTCTTCTATCCCTCTATCTATCCCTCTATTATCTATCATCTATCTATTTATCCATCTGTCTATCTATCTGGGTTGCCAACCATCTAGAATTCCAGGACAGTTAATTAAAAAGATTTAAGGCATTTATGATTTTATTTAAAACCTATAAAGGTTATTTTTCCAGTAATTATCATCACTTTCCAGTGCATAGTGAGTGCAGCTGATGTCTCCTATCAGAGGGCAGAGGGAGACTAAAGGCCCTGTCACACGTGTCAATGTCGCCCACGATATCGCTCATGCGTCACAGATTATTCGTCGCTCAGATGACGTAGGAGCGATGTCGTAGCGTGTGACACCGCAACGCGACCAGCGATTTGTCGCTTGATCACAGATTGCAGGTTTTCGGTCCAGACCATAAACTGGGCGATGATCGCTAAGTGGAGCGTGAGCGTCGCTGTGTGTGACATGAGCTCAGCGACGTAATTTGTGCGCTTAGCGCTGTGTGACTCGGTACAGCAACTAAAAATAATCACTCTCTGGGTTGCGTCGTCGACACATCGCCGGGTCGTTGGCACCGGATATTGACACGTGTGACATGTAACCGGAGATAATTGCTTGACGATCACGCGTCATCTGAGCGACGGCTAATCTGTGACGCATGAGCGATATCGCAGGCCTTAAGTACTGGTAGAGAGAGTGCTAAAGGGAGTTAAACAATGCACAGGGGGAGAGAATAGCGCATGTTTGGAAAGAGGGAGCGCATGAGGGATTATATTTATGGCGATTGTATCATTTGAATTTATACAGAGACATACACACATACACACTCTATATTAGAATAATGTACTGTGCTAATGTTAAAAGGGCCCACCGTGACACTTTCACCTGGAGCCCACGAAAACCTGGAGTCGTCCTTGCATGCGACCGCCATGTTTGTAAACCTGGTCCTCTATCTATGACTCTATATAATATATGTGTTTCACTTTATGTATTGAATTACTGAAATAAAGTAACTTTTTAATATTCTAATACATTGAGATGCGCCTGTACATGTATTTGCTTCATACGTATACAGCTAATCGGTGGGTCAAGATGGACACACCCTTCCCTTGTAAATACCTGACTGGTTTCTGGAGAATACAAAGTAGTAAGATCTTTGTTTACTATATGATTAAAAATTAGAATAATATACACGTGAAAAAAAGTCCACATTCCTGGTCTTTGTAAAGAAGAGTGTAAATAAAGCCTCTTTCTCCATACACATCTCTTTATCTATGGCACTTTCCATATGGTTGTTATCATCTCCATATGAAATGCCCGGTGTGGACAGTTGTTGGTGGACACCATGTCTGAGCTCCTCTCTTCTCATGCCTGAGCTCCTCTGTAATGATCCAGTATAGAGATGATAATGAGTCTGGACCAATAACTGATGGGATTACAAAGCTCCAGACAGGTCCCACCTCTGCAGAGTCTGTTGTGTCTCATGGATAATACTATAAGGTAAATGACATTATAACAGAGGGAAATGCTGCCCAGAAGTGTACACCAATACTGGACAATGGGGGGAAGTGTTTATTTACTTTAAGGATTGAAATTAGAATAATAAACAACTAACTCACAAAAGCATTGAAGGATCTGGAAATGCAAATGAGTTACAACCTGTGACTATTGGAGCAGAATTAAATCTGTGAATTTATCCCTCACTACAAGACCTGAAGCTCCAGTCACACACAACGACGCACCAGCGATCTGGACATCGACCTGTAGGGATCGTTGGTACGTCATTTTGGGGTCGTTGGTGAGATGTCAAACAGTCAGGTCTCACCAGCGACTCAGCAATGATCCGAAATGATACAGAGGTCGTTGGCAATTGTCACTCTCGGGCGTAGTATTGAGATCCTTGGTCATTGTCCCTTTCAAACACAGCGATGCAGCATTCCCAGCGGGAGAACAACGACCTAAAAATGACCCAGAGCACTTTGTAACGATCAGCGATCTCACAGCAGAGGCCTGATCGCTGCTAAGTGTCACACGTAGCGAGATCGCTCTTACGTCACAAAACCTGTGACGTTACAACGATCTCGCTAATGATCTCGTTATGTGTGATGGGGACGTGAGAGTCCTTTCCAGGACAATGGGGGACCAGGCTGAGAAGATAAGTCATTATCACAGGGTATTGATGAAAATCTAGAGGCGTAAAATGCACAAAATTCCACATTACATTTAATGAATTCTGTTATAAAACTATATATACTATTCTGTTATAAACCAATATAATTTAAATTCTGATAAAATAAGAGCTGAGCAATTAATAAACTTCAGATCTTCCACAGAAAATAGAAGCAGATACTGAGCACAGTTATATAAATGTGATTAGTAATTAGACATGAAAGGATTAAGCAAAATAGAAATTCATCTGTTCCCAAGCTTTTTTCAAGGCAAACGATATTTGTAAGTAAGTTATTCTCCGTAAATGTCATTTTGCTCTTTATAGTCCGGGGTCTTATATTAGGTTTGTATAGTGCTGCATTCTTTCGAGGATAGACAGAATTGATAAATAGATGAAAAATAACTAGATAGATATATTGATATATAGATCGATAGATAGAAAATAGATATGGTATACATAGAGAGTCAGTTTACCTAAAAAGCAAAGACTGACAATATTTCTCTATACACATTCCAAAGCCATAATAAATCATTATGATATAAGTGATCGGTGTCTACAGCCCATAGTTCTGATAGGAGACATCAGCGGCTTCACTGTGAACTGGAAAATAATGATAATTACAGAAAATATAATCTTTAGAAATGTTATAGGTTTACAAAATATCTTGGGAACCTTAAATCTTTTTAACTGACTGTTCTGGAATTTCTAGATGGTTGGTAACCCAGATAGATAGATAGATAGATACAGATAGATAGATACAGATAGATAGATACAGATAGATAGATACAGATAGATAGATACAGATAGATAGATACAGATAGATAGATACAGATAGATAGATACAGATAGATAGATACAGATAGATAGATACAGATAGATAGATACAGATAGATAGATACAGATAGATAGATACAGATAGATACAGATAGATAGATACAGATAGATAGATAGATTCAGTTCAATTAAGTTGCGGCACTCGGATCCTTCTTGTGCAAAGTTTCCTTTTTTATTGCAGCATGGACATTGGACATTTTATTGCAGCATGGACATTGCGTGCAATGCTGCAATAAAAAAGAAAACTTTGCACAAGAAGGATCCGAGTGCCGCAACTTCATTGATCTGAATGTATGTATGAATAGCCATCATTGGGACGGCTTGTAGTTGCGAGCATCATAGCAGCATAGATAGATAGATAGAGAAATATATATATTTGATCTTAATCAACTAATCAAGATAAATATGACATATATTAACTTATAGATAATAGATTATCAGATAGAAAAACTATGGAAGATGGATATGAAGATACGTAGAGCAGTCAATACATGAGACACAGAATATAACTAACAGGTGCTACACTATGTAAATTACAATAAATCAAGGAAATATGTATACAGTAAAGGTGATGTGGACATATATATTTTTTTCTCTTGGAGGGAAGGTGTTGGCTGTTACTTTTCTTTCTCTTGTTGTTGTTTCTTTCCCTTGCTCAATGTCTTGTGTTATGTAAATCAGATTCCACCCCCTGATACCTACAATGTTGTAGACAATGATGGGTCCCAGGTGACCCCTCCCCGGTCTACACTCATATAAAGCAGGGTCTCCTGTGTGTCCTCACACACTGTCCTGGTGAAGACCCTTCTGGACCCTTCTCCACATCCGGCTCCGCAGAGACTTTACCTGAGATCCTTCTCCTCCATTATCTGTAAGGTAAGTAGATATAGGAAAGTCTCATGGACTGACTGCCTGATTATTCATCTTCCTGGGGCCTTGTGTTACAGGAGTATATACATTGTTTGGGTATTAATGTTCTTTCTTGGAGACCCTTTTTTTTTTGGGGTTCAGAGTTTAGAGGCTCCTGACCTGTGATATCTCTGAAGACTTTTGGAGACTCAATTTTTCCACTTTATAACAACTTTTTGTTTTTTACAATCATTTTTGTTTAAAAAAGTTGCAGACTTTGATACAGGCACAGAACCAGCCGGATGTTCTTTATTATTTTTTTTATAATATTACATAGTCACATAGGGTGAAAAAAGACCTCGGTCCATCAAGCTCAACCTTCCCCCAATTATGCACTTATGTCACTAAATTATCTATAACAACAATCGTGTATATCGTGTTCGGATGGCGCCTGTGCAAAATATATAGGGGATGGAGCGCTACAGATGTTTCTTTATTTACTAAATTATCTATAACCAACAATGTTATGTAGTGAGGAAATCATCCAGCCCTTCTATAAAGCCGGTATAGTGTCGGCCTTTTCTAGGACGGCTGGATATTCTCAATACATAACATTGTCAGTTATAGATGATTTAGTGGCAAAACTATATAATTGGAGGAGAAAGGTTGAACTTGATGAACCGAGGGCTTTTTTCAACCTATATAACTGTGTAATTTTGATCAACAACATTCCGGCATTATATTTGTATCAGTCTTTAACTTTTTTTAATCTAGAAAAAGCAAAAAATTCTAGACAAAAGTGGAAACATTTACTGTGTATTAAGCACCTAAATCAATAGGTTTATAAAGTCATTATGTTACTCACATTATAACCCCGTGCCTTCTTATTTTCATTTTTATAACCCTTCTTAATGTAAAGTTGGTTCACTTTTACTCTTTAATATTTCAATGTTTTTGTTACATCGGTATGTAAAATCAGCTGTATGAAAGTGTATTTTTTCTTTTTAGCCTGAGATAAACAGTAGTATTGCAGGGAGCCATTCAATTAACCAAATAATAGACAAAAAATGGGGAACTATTTCAGAAGTGATAGCATGTCAATGCAAAAAAAAAATTAATTTGATTTTTTTTTAGTTTTTTTTGCAGAAATCCTTGTGTGTTATAAGATCTAATTACTTTTTTTCATTGATGGCATTGATGAAGTTGTTTTTTGTGGGAAGTCTGTTGTAATTACCATTACTGGTGTGTGTCTTGATCTATATATATATATATATATAGATATAGATATAGATATAGATATAGATATAGATATAGATATAGATATAGATATAGATATAGATATAGATATATATTTTCCTATGCGCTAAGCCACAAAAGTAAAACAGGTCATATGTTTTTTCCCTCTAGTAAAGGCAAGAAAAATACTCTGACATGACGTACTGATGCCAGATGATAAACAACGCCTGACGCTCTTACTTTTGTGGCTTAGAATATTGGCGGTTTTAGATAGGCAGATGTGAACACACCCTTAATACAATTTTGTGCAGACTGCAATATTTTTAGCTTGTCAATTTTTTATGCCTTTGAAGCAGTGATATTTATTTATTCTTAATATTTTTCACTATTTTTAAAACTTTAAATTTTTGCTTTTATTTTTCGGCTCCTTCTGTGATTTTCTGATTGCTTGTTTATTCTGCAAACCATATATACACAGCAATATTTTAAAGGTTAACTTCAGATAATAGAGCTCCTAAATAGTCTGTTGGATGGTGTTTAGTAAACATCTGCTATTAATTTATAGGACATTTCACAACTCCCTTTACATATTTCTTGGCTTCATGCAGTGGCGGATTGTAATGAGCTCAATTTGGGTGGCCGCCCTGGGCCCAAAGCTATTGGGGGGCCCAGCAAATTGCCCCATTATAATCCGCCACTGGCTTCATGTCTAGCTCTGGCTCTTCCACCAATTTGGAATACTGGACAAATGTGCATGTTTTACACAACACTGCTATAAAAAGTAACTTTTCTCTTTTCTTTCCCTAGATAAAATGTCTGCACTGAAATCTATCCCAGTAGAGATGAGACGGGAGGTGTTGGCCGGGGTGGACTTCATCAAAAAAGTGGCCAACAGGTTATATAATTTGGATCCAGTCAGGATTGGCGTATTTGGAGAAAGATTGGCTGAAATTCTCTGCAAAAAATACACTGGTCATTGGTATCCAGAGATGCCAGTAAAAGGACAAGCATACAGGTAAGTCACCAGTGTCATCATAAGATGTACTGAAGTGATGCAAACTATGCAAATCTTATCCCTTTAACCGCCGGGTGATTTTCCATTTTCAATTTTTCGTTTTTCTCTCTCCATCTTCCAAGAGTCATTACATTTTTATTTTTCTATCAATATAGACATATATTTTTGTTTTTTTGCAGAAGAAGTTGTACTTTTGAATTACATCATTCATTTTACCATATAGTGTACTTGAAAACTGGGAAAAAAAGTGCAGTGAAATTACAAAAAGAGTGCATTTACGTGTTTACTTTTTGGGCTTCTTAGTCACCATGTTCATTACATGGTAAAACCGATGTATCGGTATGATGCCTCAGGTCCGGTTTAATAATTTAATATTTTGATTGAATGGGCATTTCTGAATGTGGTGATATCAATTGTGTATTATTTTTGTAATAGTTTTCCATGGGGCAAAGGGGGGGTGATTTAAACTTATTTTTCTTTTACTTTGTTTTACATTGCTCCTTAGGGCACTTCAGCACTGCAGACTGCGATCATTTCTGCTATGCAGAGACACTTTTCAGTATCTTTCTGAATAGCTGAAATGATCATTTCTGCCAGCAATGTAATTTGGGGATTGCTGATAGGAAGTGATTCATGAATGAATCTGAGGTCATGAGTTGACCCAAGGCTGTCATAAGGATGCATGGAGGCCCCGTGGTCACATCACAGAGCCACCGATGTTGGTAGTGCCATCTCCACCATGGTGCATTGGATCGCGCTGTCGGTCATTGACAGGTCAATCCAAAGGGTTAACAGTGCCGATCAGTGCTGTTAGCTACACATGTCAGATGATCAGATCAGCAGATATTTGAGCTCAGTGTATGAGCTTCCATCAGAGGGAGGGGGCGGCCAAAGATGTACTATTTTGCCATTGGTCTAGAAAATTCATATATTGGTCCAGCAGATGCTATAGAAATTCATTGTTTCACATTAATCATCTCATATTAATTGGCTTATTTTTGTCTTTTAGGTGTATCCGAATAAATGAGCATGACAGGGATGCCAGTATTTTGGTGGCTTGTGCTCTTAGTGGCATGCGATATAATGAACTTGCCCTACCCAAAGAAATTACGATATGGATTGACCCTTATGAGGTGTCATGCCGGTGAGTAGTCACATTGTATATAAAACTCTGTAGGTTTTAGTCTTAATGATTTCCAGGACTAATAACATTATCTTGTTTATATCTATTTGGACAGGTTGGGGAGTCAGGTTATCCCTACCCTGTGGCAAAGTTTGATGTACCATCCCCTCAAGCTCCAAATGATGCGTCAGGTCCTGCAAGAGATAAGCAAGAACCATCATCGATAGGAGATTGTAAAACCCAGATCCCTAAAGAAGACGGGTCCACAAGGAGTCCATCAACATCATCACCAACTGTCGCCAGTGAAGATGGCGATAGCGGCATCGAAGAAGGTTCTACTCTTCCAGTGCAGCAATCGGGAAGTAATCCAGCAGGTAAACAGGTAAGAAATCCTACACATTTACTGACGCCAGGTTTGGGGTGATGAGACTGACTCTTGAGGTGCAGAATAATGACGTTGGTTTTTTGGGTGTAGGACAATGAAGTTGACTCTTTAGGGTTTAACATTTGGGAAGCAGAACCATTACATTATCTTGGACTAATCCTTGGTATTTATGTATTTTCAGGCCTCTACTGCTGTCCATAGAGCAAGTTCTGCACCCCGGATCCCGGCATGGCGCACTAACCATTACAGCAACCACAGAAGATACCAGAGGCGTGGCTCCTGGATGTAGCTGCCTCCAGATATTGTTTTATACAGAATATAGGCACTTTCCACTCTATACAGAAATGTATCATGTATTTATTTTATTGCAAACAAAAAAAAATGTTTCTTGTAATAAAAAACTTTGAATGAATCTGCAAACTCTGATTATTATATGTAAGGAGCTTGTGACCGTCCCTCAAAATACAGTTTTTCAACATAATTTATGCATAAGAGATAGCTGTGAAATGAACATTAACTTCTATGCCCATTCACCATTGTCTTGCAATGTAAATGACTCTTTAGTCTGAAAGATTTGATCATTTTGTTTCCAGGTAATCTCTAGATTTTTTATTTTGTACTTGGAGCACAGAAAAATGTTTGTCTCCCTTATAAAGTGCGGATGTCACAAGTGATTCCCATAAACACTACATTCTCCCCCCTGTTGGGTGGTTTAATGTGTTCCTCATTCTCGGTCGTCTACCAGAGGTCTTGGAGTTTACGTTTCTGTGCAGGATCTTAGTTGTTCCCAGCGCTGCACTTTTCTGCACAGAGCGTTCACATATTGCTCCTGGGATCTGTTGTAGACATTTATCCATCTTAGGGGTAATTCCTCCAAGTGCTCCTATCACCGCTGGTGTCTCTCCAGCTTCTCATATTCCTTCTATCTGATGTTACTGTCATTTGGTACTGCCACATCTACAGGAGCATCTCAATGAAGTAGAATATCATCTAAAACTTACTTTATTTTAGTAATTCAATCCATAAAGTGAAACACATATATTATATAAAGTCATTACACACAGAGGGATCTATTTCATGAGTTTATTCCTCTCCCTGTATGCGCCGTCTCACCTGTGTGCTCCCCTGTGTCACTGCCTCTCCCCCTGTGTCTCTGCTTCTCCCCTTGTGTCTCTGCCTCTCCCCCTGTGTCACCCTGTGTCTCTGTGCCTCTTCTGGTGTTCCCCTGTGTAACTGCATCTCCTCTTGTGTCCTTGCCTCTTCCCCTGTGTCACTGCCTCTCCCGCTGTGTCCCCCTGTGTCACTGCCTCTCCCCCTGTGTCTCTGTGTCTCTTCCCCTGTGTCTCCCTGCATCTATGCCTCTCCCCCTGTGTTCCCCTTCATCTCTGCTTCTCCCGCTAGGTCCCCCCCGTGTCCCTGTGCCTCTCCCCCGGTGTCCTCCTGCATCTCTTTCCCTCTCCCCTTGTGTCCCCCTTCATCTATGTGTCTCTCTCCCTGTGTCCCCCTGCATCTCTGTGCCTCTCCCCCTGTGTCCCCCTGTATCCGTGCCTCTCCACTTGTGTCCTCTTGCATTTCTGTGCCTCTCCCCCTGTGTCCCCAGCATCTGTGCCTCTCCCCCTGCGTCTCTGTGCTTCTCCCCCTGTATCCCCCTGTGTCTGTGCCTCTCCCCTCGTGTCCTCTTGCATTTCTGTGCCTCTCCCCCTGTGTTCCCCAGCATCTGTGCCTCTCCCCCTTTGGCTATGATTTCCCCTGTGCTCCGTCCTCCCCCTCTGTTATCACCCCTGCCTGGTGTTAGTGATGATGGCTGAAAGCATATAAAGTTACAAATAAATAAAATTGGATACAAATAAAGTTGGATCCAAAATGGCCGCCATGGTCACCGCCCATCTGGAAAAGTTTTCCCCCTCAAAATACTGATGTGCCACAAACAGTATGTTTATATCACCAACCCTTCCCATTTTATTTAGGGTATCCATATAAATGGCCCACCCTGTATATAGTGCTGCATTCTTGTGAGTATAGATGATAGATATATGATAGCATTGATAAATAGATGACAAATAAGTAGATATATCGATAGATAGTAAGACGGCTTACCTAATAATCAAATCAAGGACCGAAAATATTTTTACAGATATATTGTAAAACCACAATAAATTATTATGAGTCTAACTGATCGGTGTCTACAGCCCATAGTTCTGATAGGAGACATCAGCGGCTTCACTGTAAACTGGAAAATAATGATAATTACAGGAAATATAATCTTTACAAATTTTATAAGTTTTAAAAAAATCATTCTGTACTCCTTAAATATTTTGAATGGACTGTACTGGACTTTCTTTCTTTGCTTGGCAAGATAGATAGATAGATAGATAGATAGATAGATAGATAGAAGGATAGATGGATAGATAGATAGATAGATAGATAGATAGATAGATAGATAGATAGATAGATAGGGGCCGTCACACACTACAATTTTGTGAGGGAACACAATAACGATGTCAGGGGTGCGGCTCGTGGACACATCATTAGTGAGGTGTCACATGTATAGATAACGATGTCAGGGGTGAGGCTCGTGGACACATCATTAGTGAGGTGTCACATGTATAGATAATGATGTCAGTGGTGCGGCTCGTGGACACATCATTAGTGAGGTGTCACATGTATAGATAACGATGTCAGGGGTGCGGCTCGTGGACACATCATTAGTGAGGTGTCACATGTATAGATAACGATGTCAGGGGTGCGGCTCGTGGACACATCATTAGTGAGGTGTCACATGTATAGATAACGATGTCAGGGGTGCGGCTCGTGGACACATCATTAGTGAGGTGTCACATGTATAGATAATGATGTCAGTGGTGCGGCTCGTGGACACATCATTAGTGAGGTGTCACATGTATAGATAACGATGTCAGGGGTGCGGCTCGTTAGTGAGGTGTCACATGTATAGATAATGATGTCAGGGGTGCGGCTCGTTAGTGAGGTGTCACATGTATAGATAACGATCAGGACACAGCAGCGATGTTACGTGCAGGGATCGCTCACACAACCAGCGATTGATGATTGTCAATGATGTGAATAGGAGAAATCGGTCAGGAGATCGGTTATCGCGGTGTCACACAGAACGATGCAGCAGATTGGATGGTCGACATCGTCTGATATGAGGTCCGGATCTCATATCTGGATATAATGATCTGACCACTTATCGCTAGTCGTATCATGCTGTCACACGCAACGATATCGTAGGAGCGATGCAAAATCAGGCACTTTCCAGCGATATGTTTGCATATATCGTAGTGTGTGATGGCCGCCATAAAGAATTCAGCTGCAGCACTCCATTAAGATGCCATCTTATGCCTTTATTTTGGCTTCAAGTTCACGGCACAGGCTACGTTTTGTCAAGCCTTGCCAAAAGGCGAGGGAGCCTGAAACGTAGCCTGTGCCCTGAACTTGAAGCCAAAATAAAGGCATAAGATGGCATCTTAATGGAGTCCTGCAGCTGAATTCTTTATATCGTATGCATATTGTGCTGTGAATGGAGCCAAGCTGAACTGCACCCGCAGGCATTGCTGCTCAAATAGCTTTGTGTTTTAGATAGATTGGATAGATAGATAGATAGATAGATAGATAGATAGATAGATAGATAGCAGGGACGGACCGTCACCCCCGGGGGCCCTGGTGCAGGAAAGGACCGGGGGGGGGGGCTACTGGCCGTCGGCGCGGCCCGGGGGGGAAGGGGTGCCGCTGGCCGTCGGCGCGGCCCGGAAAGGGAGGGGGGGGGTGGTGCCGCTGGGAGCCGCTGGGAGCCGCAGGAGCGATGCTCTCCTACCTGGGAGCCGCGCTGGATGTCTGCTAGGGGCCGGAGGAGCAGAGGAGAGGATGGGCGGGATCAGGCAAGGGAAGCAGGAAGCTCTCTGCTTCCCTTGCCTGACCCTCCTCTCCTCTGGCGGCGGCTTGCGGGGGTCGGCTGGGGGCCCCCCCTCCAAGCATGAAGGGGCCCCCAGCCGGTCAGGGCCCTGGTGCAGCTGTACCAGCTGCACCAGTGTAGTTCCGCCCCAGATAGATAGATAGATAGATAGATAGATAGTAAAAAACAGGCAGCACTCCCAAAAATCAAGTTATAAAGTGGATACTGATCCGTAATGGCAATGTTTCAAGGGTCTCCCCTCTTTGTCAAGCAACGTGCTCAAATCAGACAAGGTATATAAAGAGTTACAACATGTGTTCACAATCAATTGATTAGTGTTTTTTTTTTAAAACAGGTTATCATAGTGATAGCTTTAGAGTCCATATCTACTATCTACTATATAATTGCCTAATGTTCTCTGTCTGACCTCTGTGCAGCAGTAGCTCAGCCGCGGCCACTTGCCCCACAGAGGTCCGCGGCGAGCCAGCCAGGATATGACCAGCATCAGCCATCATCTCCTGGCTGCTCGCAGCGGTAGTGCCCCCGCGGCGACCAATCAGAAAAGTAGCGCGGCTTGGCGCGAGGTTTGAATGCTGCTTCTCTCATTGGTTGCCGCGGCCGAGCAATCAGAGGAGTGGCACTCGCCAAGGCGCCATATTTAAAATACTTTTTAAATAATTTTAAATATGGTGCTTTGGCGCGCGCCGCTCCTCTGATTGGTCAGCGCTGAACCCGGCGACCAATCAGAGGAGCGGCATTCCAACTGTACGCAGAATCCAAACCACGCGCCAAGCTGCGCTGAACGTGGTGGCCAATCAGAATAGCGGCACGTGCTATGGCGCCATATTTGAAATACAATGTGCACAGTGTATTTCAAATATGGCGCCATAGCACGTGCCACTATTCTAATTGGCCACCGCATTCAGCGCGGCTTGGCGCGTGGTTTGAATTCTGTGTCTCTCATTGGTCACTACAGCGACCAATGAGAGACGCGGCGCGTGGCTGGGTATTTTGGCGGGCAATTTAAACTGCCGCTCTTAGTGTGACGCAGTTCACTTCTGTTTACAAGTCTGTCGGTTACTGTAACGCAGTTCTATCGTGTCTACAAGGTCTGACAGTCAGTGTCACGAATTTCACTCCTGTCTATAAGGCTGTCATTCAGTGTGACGCAGTTTACTCCTGTCTACAAGGCTGTCAGTCAGTGTGACGCAGTTTACTCCTGTCGACAAGGCTGTCAGTCAGTGTGATGAACTTCACTCCTGTCTACAAGGCTGTCAGTCAGTGTGACGCAGTTTACTCCTGTCGACAAGTCTGTCAGTCAGTGTGATGAACTTCACTCCTGTCTACAAGGCTGTCAGTGTGACTAACTTCACTCCTGTCTATAAGGCTGTCAGTCAGTGTCATGAACTTTACTCCTGTCTACAAGGCTGTCAGTCACTGTAACGCACTTCACTCCTGTCTAAGGCAAAAAATCCAAAAATTTAGTTTTTTTAATTTTTGTGATCCTTCCCTTATCCTAACGAATCAGTTTTTTTTACCTCCTCCCTAGACGCTAGAAGTAGTGTTTTGGTGTTTGTCTAAAATCTTGATGCATCCACAAATAAAATGTATTTCAATGGTGTCCAGATCTGCAGATGGGTGGATCCATTCAGTCGGATCCGTTGTACCACACTGAGCATGCTCCAATTTTTTTTTCTGCCCTCCCAATTCACCTACAGCTGTCCGGTCTTTCCCCTCTTCCCCAGATCCGGCTGGGGACTGCAGCAGCCGTGATCTGCTTTTATAGTGGTTGTGACTCTCACAACCACACAAGGTGAAGCCTCCGATACCTATTTAGGTCATATTTTATCTCTCAGCCCCTTCATCCTCCCTACTTTAATGTTCTGAGATAATGACCTTTTGGTTTTCATTAATCATCAACATTAACAGAAATAAACACATGAAATAGATCCCTCTGTGTGTTAATGACTTTATATAATATATGGGTTTCACTTTATGTATTGAATTACTGGGATTACAAAGCTCCAGACAGGTCCCACCTCTGCAGAGTCTGTTGTGTCTCATGGATAATACTATAAGGTAAATTACATTACAACAGAGGAAACAGCTGCCCAGAAGTGTACACCAATACTGGACAATGGGGAAAAGGGTTTATTTACTTTAAGGATTGAAATTAGAAAAATAAACATAACTAACTCACAAAAGCATTGAAGGATCTGGGAATGTAAATGAGTTACAACCTGTGACTCTATTGGAGCAGAATTAAATCTGTCAGAAGGATTTATGACTCACTACAAGACCTGAAGCTCCCGTCACACACAACGACGCACCAGCGATCCCGACAACGATACGACCTGGTAGGGATCGCTGGTACATCATTTTGCGGTCACTGGTGAGATGTCAAACAGTCAGATCTCACCAGCGACTTCAGCAACGATCCGGAATGATACAGAGGTCGTTGGGAATTGTCACTCTCGGGCGTAGTATTGAGATCGTTGGACGTTGTCCCTTTCAAACACAGCGATGCAGCGTTCCCAGCGGGAGCACAATGATGTAAGAATGACCCAGAGCACTTTGTAACGATCAGCGATCTTAGAGCAGGAACCTGATCACTGCTAAGTGTCACATGTAGCGAGATTGTTAGCGAGATCGCTGTTACGTCACAAAACCTCTGACGTTACAACGATCTCGTTATGTGTGACGGGGACGTGAGAGTCCTTTCCAGGACAATGGGGGACCAGGCTGAGAAGATAAGTCATTATCACAGGGTATTGATGAAAGTCTAGAGGAGTAAAATACACAAAATTCCACATTACATTTAATGAATTCTGTTATAAAACTATATATGCTATATACACTTTTCTGTTATAAAACTATATAATTTAAACTCTGATAAAATAAGAGCTGAGCAATTAAACTTCTGATCTTCCACAGACAAATAGAAGCAGATACTGAACACAGTTATATAAATGTGATATTAGTCATTAGACATGAGAGGATTAATGAAGATCGGAATTCATCTGTTCCCAGGTTTTTTTCAAGGCAAACGATATTTGTAAATAAGTTATTCTCCGTAAATGTCATTTTGCTCTTTATAGTCCGGGGTCTTATATTAGTTTTGTATAGTGCTGCATTCTTTCGAGGATAGACAGATAGAAATGATAAATAGATGAAAAATAACTAGATATATCGATCTATAGATAGATAGATAGATAGATAGATAGATAGATAGGATAGATAGATAGATGATAATAATAGATAGATAATAGATATGGTATACATAGTCAGTTTACCTAAAAAGCAAAGACTGAGAATATTTCTCTATACACATTCCAAAGCCATAATAAATCATTATAATATAAGTGATCGGTGTCTACAGCCCATAGTTCTGATAGGAGACATCAGCGGCTTCACTGTAAACTGGAAAAGGATCATAAGTACAGAAAATATAATCTTTAGAAGTGTTATAGGTTCAAAAAATATCATGGAAACCTTAAATCTTTTTAACTGACTGTTCTGGAATTTCTAGATGGTTGGTAACTAGATAGATAGATAGATAGATAGATAGATAGATAGATAGATAGATAGATAGATAGATAGATGAAAGGATAGATTTGATCTTCATAAACTAATCAAGATAAATATGAGATATATTAACTTACAGATAATAGATTATTAGATAGAAAAACTATGGAAGATGGATATGAAGATACGTAGAGCGGCCAATACATGAGACACAGTATATAACTGACAGGTGATACACTATGTGAATTACAATAAATCAAGGAAACGTATATAGTAAAAGGTGATGTGGACATATTGTCTTCTCTTGGGGGGGTGTTGGCTGTTGATTGTTGTTACTTTTCTTTCCCTTGCTCAATGTCTTGTGTTATGTAAATCAGATTCCACCACCTGATACCTACAATGTTGTAGGACAATGATGGGATCCAGGTGACCCCTCCCCGGTCTACACTCATATAAAGCAGGGTCTCCTGTGTGTCCTCACACACTGTCCTGGTGAAGACCCTTCTGGACCCTTCTCCACATCCGGCTCCGCAGAGACTTTACCTGAGATCCTTCTCCTCCATTATCTGTAAGGTAAGTAGATATAGGAAGGTCTCATGGACTGACTGCCTCATTATTCATCTTACCGGGGCCTTGTGTTACAGGAGTATATAGATTAATACCCAACGTAATGTTTTTTTCTTGGAGACCCTTTTTACACTTGGCACCCAGAGTCCATATATCATGACCTGTAATAACTCTGTCTCTTATGGTACTGTCACACGTGTCGATGTCGCCCGCGATGTCGTTCAGACGTCACAGATTATCCGTCGATTTTATGACGCATGAGCGACATCGTCGCGTGTGACATGTAGGTGCGACTAGCAATTTTTCGCTTGATCGCTGATTGCAGGTTTACTAGCCTGCCCGAAAACCTGGCGATGATCGCTCAGTAGAGCTGGTGCATCGCTCTGTGCGACACCTGGTCAGCGATGAAATTTGTTCGCTCAGCGATTCGTGAAAGATTGACATGGGCGGACCTTGGCGATTTCCCGGCCTCGCCTCCTCTGCACTGATTGGAGGAATTTTAAACTAGAGAATAGTGCGGTGTCAATATGACCTAATTCTGTCAGCCCAATAGAACACCGGCTCATATACCGATATTCAGGACATGCACATTGCACGCCCGAACGACGCCTAAACTGTACTAGATGCAGCAATGATTTTACATGGGCAAGCGTGTTATTATGGACGCTATGCGTCGCGAAAAAGTCATGAACGGCAGGTGCTTGTTTTGTGTTGCGTGCGTGATGACGTCATCGCGCACGCTCGACGTCACCTATTGCTGGCTTCCCGCGGTTTTCCCTGACCATATTACGCTTCCAAATTTAAAGGTTTATGTTACATTCAGAGGTTTTGGTATAATATGGCCATCCTGTAGCTTAACGTAGTATGGGCAGAGTCGTAACCACAACTAACTTTTGGGTCATGTGGCTGTAAACGCTAAACTATGGAGCACCTTTTACTAACCATAAATAATACCCTGTTTTGTATGATTGAATTGTGCTAGGTTGTTCACCATGGACCCAGCAGCGAGTACAGCTCTGGCGACAATCTTTATAATTGTGGCTGCTAGGCTGGAGGAGGAGAGGCTGAAGAGGGAGAGGCAGGAGGCCCGCCAAAGAAGAAGACCACGACGCTTCTGGGCCAGGGAGTGGTTCAGTAGAAGTGAAGATCGGACACATATGCGAATTTTCCGACATATGAAAGAGAAGAGCCCCGACGACTTTAGGAATTATGTCAGAATGTCAGCAGAGTGCTTCGATTTTCTGTTAGAGGCTGTGACCCCTTATATTCGCCGCAAGAACACTGTTATGCGTGCTGCAGTAACAGCCGAGGAACGACTGGCAGCGACACTACGCTTCCTTGCAACCGGATGTACAATGAAGGACCTACAATACACTTGTGGCATCTCTCGATCACTACTCAGTGTCCTCATACCAGAAACGTGTGAGGCAATAGCGCGTTGTCTGATGCCTGACTACATGCCATTTCCAAAAACACACGCGGATTGGCTTAAAATTTCCTCGGAATTCGAAGCCAAGTGGCACTTTCCAAACTGTGGGGGTGCCTTGGACGGGAAGCATGTCCGCATCAAGCAACCCCCCAACAGCGGCTCATTATTTTTCAATTACAAAGGATACTACAGTATTGTAATGATGGCCTTGGTAAATGCAAGCTATGAATTTATTTTTGTTAACGTGGGATTGAATGGCGGGGTCTCCGATGGTGGTGTTTTAGACCACACCAAGTTTGGAGAAAAACTTAAAAATGGAAGTTTGAACTTGCCGCCGAATGCAGTGACCAAGAACAACATGAACTTTGCATTTGTTGGCGATGAAGCTTTCCCTCTACTTCCTAACCTACTGAGGCCATATACCCATAAAAGTTTGACACCCAGCCAAAGGATTTTTAACTACCGGTTATCCAGAGCACGTCGAGTGGTCGAGAATGCTTTCGGGATTATGGCCAACAGATGGCGCGTTTTCCACACCGCCATAAACATGAAGTTAGAATCCATAGACATGATCGTGATGGCATGCTGCGCCCTCCACAACTTTCTTCGTCGTAGGGATGGCAATTCCTACGTTCCTCCCAGTCTTGCAGATCATATCGACCCCACAAATGGTGACCTGGTGTTGGGTACTTGGCGGCTGAACAGCCAGATGTTGCACCGCTTCAAGCTATGAGTGGTGGTCACATACATCAGGAAACCAAGGCCAATCGGGACACATACAAAGAATACTTTAATGGCCCTGGTTCCGTCAGCTGGCAGAACACCATTGAGTAGCACGTTGTTTATAAAAGTGAAACATTGACACTGTCTTAACGCTTCCAATTGTTTTATTCTTGAGATGTTTTAAATGTGTTTCTTTTTTGTTACTTTATTACCATTAAAGTGAAAATCAGTTGACAATAACTCTCCTCAGATTATTTCATAAGGTAACATGTTTGTTCTATACACATAATATCTGGTTTAAAAGTATTAAAGCAGGAGCCTGGCAACGCACTTCGCAAAGGCCATATTAAAAAAAACAGGCAGGGGCGTGGAAAAACATCCTGTCATCCATAGTCGCATAGGGTGAAAAAAGACCTCGGTCCATCAATCTCAACCTTCTTCCAATTATGCACTTATGTCACTAAATTATCTATAACAACAATTGTGTATATCGTGTTCGGATGGCGCCTGTGCACAATATATAGGATGGAGCGCTACAGATGTTTCTTTATTTACTAAATTATCTATAACCAACTATGTTATGTAGTGAGGAAATCCTCCAGGCCTTCTATAAAATCTGTTATAGTGTCGGCCTTTTCTAGGACGGCTGGATATTCTCAGTACATAACATTGTCACATTGTCAGTTATAGATGATTTAGTGGCAAAATTATATAATTGGATGAGAAAGGTTGAACTTGATGGACCGAGGTCTTTTTACAACCTATATACGGTAACTATGCCATTTTGATCAAACACAATCCGGCATTATATTTGTATCAGTCTTTAACTTTTTTCAATCTGGAAAAAACAAAAAAATTGTAGAAAAAGTGTGGAAACATTTACTGTATATTAAGCACCTGTGAGGCATGCCGGCGCTATGGCACGTGGCTGGCATGACTCGCGTGATCGGGGGTAATGTGGGATTGCTAAACCCTGCAGCATGCACAGGGTAAGTACAGGTTGGCTTGGTAGCAGCACACACTGGGTTAACTGCTGCTGCTGAAAGCTGAGGTCTGTGTGAAGGATTAATTATAAAACACACTGGATTGCACCTGTGAAAGAGGCCAGTTTTGCACAAGCCTGCAAAGGTGCAGGACATACGGTGTGCGTCTCCCTATATCCTGCAGAGGGGAGCAGGACATGCCATGCTGGGCAGGGGCCTCAGCCTGGAGACACCGAATGCCTCTCTGTGTATGAGACACATGTGAGTGGAAGCATAAGGGTAAGTGCACATTACCCGGCGGTTCGGTCGGCGGCTGCTGGCGGGACCCGCCAGGAAGCTCCGGCGCCGTGCACCGGCTTCTTGGCGGGTATGAGCTGCGGGAGCCGGGCGGTATCCGGCGGCTGCCCAGCGGGTTCTCGGCGGCGATTCTGCAGCGGCTGGAAGCAGCACATGATTCTGCTTGCAGCCGCTGCAGAACCGGCCGGTTTTTAGAACTTGGTCATTCTTTGCTAACCCGCTGGGAAACCTGCGGGTTAGCAACGGATGACGCTGGGTAACCGCCGGTATGTGCACAGCCTTGGGCGGGTTACATTAGTTTCAATGTTAATCCAAACGCCGGTTTGGATTAACATTAATTTAAATAAAACTAATGTATGCAAAACGGCGGTTTACACTGGTAAACCGCCGAAAACCCGCCCAGTGTGCACTTACCCTTACAGTGTTTATGTGTTTTGACTGGAAGGGAGAAGCCCTCCAGTCTGTAGTTAGGATTTCATCCTGTTTAGTTAGAGCCGGACAGGCAAGGATTTATTTTGTTGCTGTTTTTGTTGCTTTCTGTTTTTGCTGTCACCTGAATAAATGTGACCCAGCATCAGTTGCACACGGATCTCTGCTTGTCCGCCTGAGTTGAATGCAGAAACTCCGTGCCCTTGGATCCCAGCAAAGACGATCCCTGAGCGTGTTATCACACACCTAACTCAAAAAAGTTTATAAAGTCATTATGTTACTCACATTATAACCCTGCGCCTTCTTATTTTCATTATAATAACTCTTCTTCTCAATGGAAAGTTGGTTCATTTTTACTCTTTAATATTTTGATGTTTATTTTTACATCGGTATGTAACATCAGCTGTATGAAAGTGTTTTTTTCTTTTTGGCCTGAGATAAGCAGTAGTATTGCAGGGCACCATTCAATTTACCAAATAATAGACAAAAAAATGGGGAACTATTTCAGAAGTGATAGCATGTCAATGCAAAAAAATTAATTTTATTTTTTATGTTTTTGAACTTTTTGCAGAAATCCTTGTGTGTTATAAGATCTAATTACTTTTTTATTGATGGCATTGATGAAGCTGTTGTTCTATCGATGACTTGTTATTTGTGGGAAGTCTGTTGTTATTACTACTACTGATGTGTGTCTTTATCTGTATCTTATATATAAAAGCCGGAGGGATTTGTGACGTCACATCCGTCACTTTGTCCCAGCATCCGGCAGAGCTACACCCGCTCAGGGTGAGCCAAGATGGCGGCCGTAAGCGGGAGCCGGGACTCAGAGCCCGCTACGCTTACGGTCGCCCCTAACACACATACCACACACACACACCGCACACACAGTCGCCTATACTTACCACCTCTCCTCCGTCTTCTCCGCCGCAGACATGTCGCCTCCCCTGGAGAACTGGATCCAATATGGCATCCGGGAAGTCTCGCGAGACTTCCCGGGCGCCATCTTGGAAAAAGTATGTCACCGTCCCTCAGAGGACTGAATCCAATATGGCGTCTGGGAACTCTCGCGAGACTTCTCGGACGCCATATTGGATCCAGTCCTGGGTGGCGGCGACATGTCAGCAGAACGGAGGACTACGGAAGACGCAGGCGGCAGGGAAGAAGCAGGGACGGTGGTAAGTATATCGGAGTGTGTGTGTGTGTGTGTGTGTCTGTCCGCCCCACCACTGACCACTCTGCCCACCGCTGCCCACTCAGCGCCGCTGCGCTCACCACCCTGCCCACACAGCGCCGCTGCGCTCACCACCCTGCCCACACAACGCCGCTGCACTGACCACCCTGCCCACACAGCGCCGCTGCGCTCACCACCCTGCCCACACAGCGCCGCTGCGCTCACCACCCTGCCCACACAGCGCCGCTGCGCTCATCACCCTGCCCACACAACGCCGCTGCGCTCACCACCCTGCCCACACAGCGGCGATGCGCTGACCACCCTGCCCACACAGCGCCCCTGCTCTGACCACCCTGCCCACACAACACTGCTGCGCTCACCACTCTGCCCACGGCGCAGCTGCGCTGACCACTGCACTCACTGCTAACCACTGAGCCACCACGCAGTGCTAACCACTGAGCCACCGCGCAGTGCTAACCACTGAGCCACCGCGCAGTGCTAACCACTGAGCCACCGTATACTCTGCTAATCACTAAGCTGCCTTACAGTGCTCCATCCTCCCTCACCCCGCCGCTTTGTCCTCTATCCTCCTCCTCCCACCGCTCTGTGCTCCATCCTCCCCCCGCTCTGTGCTCCATCCTCCCCCTGCCGTTCCTTCCTCCCCCTGCCTGTGCCGCTACATCCTTCCACACCCCGCCGCTACCTCCCCTGTCCTCCATCCTCCTCCCCCTGCTGTTCTGTCCTCCTTCCTCCCCCCTGCCACGCCGTTCTTCCCCCGCCGCTCCTTCTTCAAAGTTCCTCCCAATTCAGCCCTCACCGCCTTCCCCATGCAATCTCTATTTCTATATTCTAGAATACCCGATGCGTTAGAATCAGCCCGCCGACAGTTCCCGGACGCCATATTGGATCCAGACCTGGGTGCGGTGACATGTCGACAGAACGGAGGACTCAGGAAGACGCAGGTGGCAGGGAAGAAGCAGGGACAGTGGTAAATATATCGGAGTGTGTGTGTGTGTGTGTCCGTCCGCCCCACCATTGACCACTTTGCCCACGCACTCACTGCTAACCACTGAGCCACCGCCCAGTGCTAATCACTGAGCCACCTGTATACACACAATTAATTTCACCGCACTCCTCTAACTATTAGTAAATAAACTATATATGGATTCTAGACTACCCGATTCTTTAGAATCGGGCTGCCATCTAGTATATATATAATTTGCTATGTGCTAAGCCACAAAGGTAGGATAGGGTCATATATTTTTTTCCCTCCCATAGCACCTGTATGTCATGTGAGTGATGTGTGTGTTTTTCTCACCTTGATAAAGGCAAGAAAAATACTCTGACATGACGTACTGATGCCAGATTAGTGCCTTAGAATATTGGTGGTTTTCAGATCTTAACACACCCTTATACAATTTTGTAGAGACTGCAATATTTTTAACGTGTCAATTTTTTATGTTTTTGAAGCAGTGAAATTTATTCTTAGCTTTTTCACTATTTTTAAAACTTTTAACTTTTGCTTTTATTTTTTGGCTCCTTCTGGAAGTTGAA
This sequence comes from Allobates femoralis, assembly GCA_033576535.1. Lineage (NCBI taxonomy): Eukaryota > Metazoa > Chordata > Amphibia > Anura > Aromobatidae > Allobates > Allobates femoralis. Next base: position 63,630,993 of record JARQOC010000009.1, on the reverse strand, counting down.
TGTGATTTTCTGATTGCTTGTTTATTCTGCAAACCATATACAGCAGTATTTTAAAGGTTAACTTCAGATAATAGAGCTTCCTAAATAGTCTGTTGGATGGTGTTTAGTAATCATCTGCTATTAATTTATAGGACATTTCACAACTCCCTTTACATATTTCTTGGCTTCATGCAGTGGCGGACTGTAATGAGCTCAATTTGGGTGGCCGCCCTGGGCCCAAAGCTATTGAAGGGCCCAGCAACCCAGGGTAAATTGCCCCATTATAATCCGCCACTGGCTTCATGTCTAGCTCTGGCTCTTCCACCAATTTGGAATACTGGACAAATGTGCATGTTTTACACAACAATGCTATAAAAAGTAACATTTCTCTTTTCTTTCCCCAGATAAAATGTCTGTACTTAAATCTATCCCAGTAGAGATGATACGGGAGCTGCTGGCCGGGGTGGACTTCATCAAAAATGTGGCCAACAGGTTCTATAATTTGATTCCAGTCAGGATTGGCGTATTTGGAGAAAGATTGGCTGAAATTCTCTGTAAAAAATACACTGGTCATTGGTATCCAGAGATGCCAGTAAAAAGGACAAGCATACAGGTAAGTCACCAGTGTCATCATAAGATGTATTGAAGTGATGAAAACAATGCAAATCTTATCCCTTAACCGCCGGGTGATTTTCCGTTTTCAATTTTTCGTTTTTCTCTCTCCATCTTCCAAGAGTCATTACATTTTTATTTTTCTATCAATATAGACATATGAGGGCTTGTTTTTTTGTAGAACAAGTTGTACTTTTGAATTACATCATTCATTTTACCATATAGTGTACTGGAAAACTGGGAAAAAAGTGCAGTGAAATTACAAAAAAAGAGTGCATTTACGTGTTTGCTTTTTGGGCTTCTTAGTCACCATGTTCATTATATGGTAAAACCGATGTGTCAGTATGATGCCTCAGGTCAGTATGAGTTCATAGATACCAAACATGTATATTTTTACTGTTCTCTAAGTGGTGAAAAGAATTTAAAGAAAAAGATTTGCACTTTTGGCACCAATTCATAAATTTTCTGGATCTGGTTAAGTGATTTAATATTTTGATAGATTGGGCATTTCTGAATGTGGTGATATCAAATTTATATTATTTTTGTAATAGTTTTTCATGGAGCAAAAGGGGGGGTGATTTGAACTTAAAGTGTTAAACGTTTTTCTTTTACTTTGTTTTACATTGCTCCTTATTGCACTTCAGCAACGTAGACTGAGATAATTTCTGCTATGCAGAGACACGTTTCAGTATCTTTCTGAATAGCTGAAATGATCATTTCTGTCAGCAATTTAATTGGGAGATTGCTGATAGGAAGTGATTCATGAATGAATCTGAGGTCATGAGTTGACCCAAGACTGTTATGAGAATGCATGGAGGCCCCGTGGTCACATCACAGGGTCACCGATGTTGGTAGTGCCATCTCCACCATGGTGCATTTTATCGCGCTGTCAGTCATTGACAGGTCAATCCAAAGGGTTAACAGTGCCGATCAGTACTGTTATCTGCTGATCTCATCATCTGACATGTGTAGCTATGTGAGCTCCGATTAGAGGGAGGGGGCGGCCAAAGATTTTACTATTTTGCCATTGGTCGTGAAGGGATTGGCATTTCTAGAAAATTCATATATTGGTCCAGCAGATGCTATAGAAATTAATTGTTTGACGATCATCATCTCATATTAATTGGCTTATTTTTGTCTTTTAGGTGTATCCGAATAAATGAGCATGACAGTGATGCCAGTATTTTGGAGGCTTGTGCTCTTAGTGGCATGCGATATAATGAACTTGCCCTGCCCAAAGAAATTACGATATGGATTGACCCTTATGAGGTGTCATGCCGGTGAGTAGTCACATTGTATATAAGATTCTGTAGGTTTTAGTCTTAATGATTTCCAGGACTAATAACATTATCTTGTTTATATCTATTTGGACAGGTTGGGGGAATCAGGTTATCCCTTCACTGTGGCAAAGTTTGATCCAAATGATGCGTCAGGTCCTGCAAGAGAAAAGCAAGAGCCATCATCGGTAGGAGATTGTAAAACCCAGATCCTTAAAGGTGACAGGTCCACAAGGAGTCCATCAACATCTTCACCAACTGTCGTCAGTGAAGATAGAGATAGCGGCATCGAAGAAGGTTCTCATCTTCCAGTGAAGCAATCGGGAAGTAATCCAGCAGCTAAACCGGTAAGGATAAGGAATCCTACACATTTACTGACACTAGGTTTGGGGTGATGAGACTGACTCTTGAGGTGCACAATAATGACATTGGTTCTTTGGGTGTAGGACAATGAAATTGACTCTTTAGGGTTTGAGATAGTGATGGGCGAATCCTAAATTACTCGGAATCGCTTGACTCTAGCGAGTCCGAGCCCAGGACTCGCTACTCGTTGCGAGTCTAGCGAGTCCAATGTTAATGAATGGGGAAGCGAGTAATAGCGAGTAGTGTGAGATTTACAAATCGCAGATGTGTCTCGGAAGCTTCAGCCTGAAGCAATCCTAGTTTTGTCATTTATTTGCATTGCTCGTTTACTTTGTAAGTAATCGCTGACTCGCACAGATAAGAGTCCTGTCTCCTCTGTGTTGGCTGCCAGCTCCAGGGTCCTAGAGCCCGCCTGCTGCCTGATGTAGCAGAGCTGAAATTGTTCTCAGTCTGCTCATTCCCTGTGTACAGACATGAATGTCTGTGCACAGAGATGATGTAGCAGAGCTGAGATTGTTCTCAGTCTGCTCATTCCCTGTGTACAGACATGAATGTCTGTGCACAGAGATGATGTAGCAGAGCTGAGATTGTTCTCAGTCTGCTCATTCCCTGTGCATAGAGATCTATATCTATACACAGGGGATGTAGCAGAGAGGACATCGCGTTTTGGACTGCGTCGGACGGAAGAGGATTTTTTTAATTAAAGATGGAGTCCCTAATGGCTTTTTTTTTTATTTCTAATAAAAAATTTTCTTTGTGTTGTGTTTTTTTTAAAACAATTTAATAGAAATTCATGGCGGTCATGTCTAATATTGGCGTGACCACCATAAATTTCGGGCTTAGGGCCAGCTGATAATACAAAGCTGGCCCTAACCTCTTTATTACCCAGCGTGCCACCGCTACCAGGGCCGCTGGAAGAGCGGGGTTCAGCGTCAGAGGATGGCACTTCAATGAACGCGCCATCTTCTGGGGCGGCTGCGGGCTGCAATTTGCAGCGGGGGGTGCCCAGAAAGCTTGGGAATCCCTGCGCTGCGGATTCCAGCCCCCAGCTGCTTAGCTGTACCTGGCTAGACATAGAAATTGCGCGGAGCCCCACGCATTTTTTTAAAATTATTTCATGAAATTCTGAGATTCTGACTCTGAGACTCTGACTCTGAAATTCATTAAATAATTTTAAAAAAATGCGTGGGGCTCCGCGCAATTTCTATGTCTAGCCAGGTACAGCTAAGCAGCTGAGGGCTGGAATCCGCAGCGCAGGGATGCCCAAGCTTTCTGGGCACCCCCCGCTGCAAATTGCAGCCCGCAGCCGCCCCAGAAGATGGCGCGTTCATTGAAGCGCCATCCTCTGGCGCTGAACCCCGCTCTTCCAGCGGCCCTGGTGGCGGTAGCACGCTGGGTAATAAAGGGGTTAATACCAGCTTTGTTATACAAGCTGGTATTAAGCCCGAGATTCTTAATGTCAGGCCACGTTTGACCCAGCCACTAAGAATCTCCAATAAAGGGTTAAAAAAACACAGAGAAAATTTTTTATTTGAAATAAAAAAAAAAGCCATTAGGGACTCCATCTTTAATTAAAAAAATCCTCTTCCGTCCGACGTAGTCCAAAACGCGATGTCCTCTCTGCTACATGCACAGGGAATGAGCAGACTGAGAATAATCTCAGCACTGCTACATCATCTCTGTGAGCAGGCAGGTTCTAGGACCCTGGAGCTGCACAGAGAAGACAGCTGGACTCGGCTCGCAAAGAAACAGCAGTTACTTTGCGAGTTTCCCTGCTATCACTGGCACAGTAGCCAGTGATGACTCGCAGGAGTCCAATGCAAACAATGGCAATCCTAGTTTTGTCAGCGTTTCTGACAAAACTAGGATTGATATTGATTTGCATTGGACTCGTGCGAGTCATCACTGGGAAACTCGCCGAGTACCGAGTCCTGCGAGTCCCTTACTACTCGCCGAGTAACGAGTCCTAGCGAGTAGATTCGCCCATCCCTAGTTTGAGACAATGACATTAACGTTTGGGAAGCAGAACCATTACAATTATCTTGGACTAATCCTTGGTATTTATGTATTTTCAGGCCTCTACTGCTGCTCTAAGAACAAGTTCTGCCCCCCGGATCCCAGCATGGCACACTAACCATTACAGCAACCACAGAAGATACCAGAGGCGTGGCTCCTGGATGTAGCTGCCTCCAGATATTGTGTTATACAGAATATAGGCACTTTCCACTCTATAGAGAAATGTATCAGTGTATTTATTTTATTGCAAACAAAAAAATTATTTTTCTTGTAATAAAAAAACTTTGAATGAATCTGCAAACTCTGTGATTATTATATGTAAGGGGCCTGTGATCGTCCCACAAAGTACAGTTATTCAACATTATTTATGTGTAAGAGATAGCTGTATAATGAACATTTACTTCTATGCCCATAGTGTGGATGTCACAAGTGATTCCCATAACAACTACATTCTCACCCTGTTGGGTGGTTTAATGTGTTCCTCATTCTCGGGTCGTCTACCAGAGGTCTTGGAGTTTTACGTTTCTGTGCAGGACCTTATTTGTTCCCAGCGCTGCACTTTTCTGGACCGAGCGTTCACACATTGCTCCTGGGATCTGTTGTAGACATTTTTCCATCTTAGGGGTAATTCCTCCAAGTGCTCCTATCACCGCTGGTCTCTCCAGCTTCTCATATTCCTTCTTTCTGATGTTACTGTCATTTGGTACTGCCACATCTACAGGTGAATCCCAATGAAGTAGACTATTATCTAAAACTTAATTTATTTCAGTACTTCAATCCATAAAGTGACACACATATTATAGAGTCATTACACACAGAGGGATCTATTTCAAGCGTTTATTTCTATCCTTGTATGCGCAGTCTCACCTGTGTGCTCCCCTGTGTCACTGCCTCTTCCCCTGTGTCTCTGCTTCTTCCCCTGTGTCTCTGTGCCTCTTCCCGTGTCCCCCTGTGTCGCCGCCTCTCCCCTTATGTCCCCCTGTGTCACTGCCTCTCCCTTTTTGTCCCCCTGTGTCCGTGCCTCTTCCCCTGTGTCACTGCCTCTCCCCTTGTGTCCCCCTGTGTCACTGCCTCTCCCCCTGTGTCTGTGCCTCTTCCCGTGTCCCCCTGTGTCACTGCCTCTTCCCCTGTGGCACTGCCTCTTCCCCTGTGGCACTGCCTCTTCCCCTGTGGCACTGCCTCTTCCCCTGTGGCACTGCCTCTTCCCCTGTGGCACTGCCTCTCCCCTTGTGTCCGCCTGTGTCACTGCCTCTCCCCCTGTGTCACTGCCTCTCCCCCTGTGTCACTGCCTCTCCCCTGTGTCACTGCCTCTCCCCCTGTGTCACTGCCTCTCCCCCTGTGTCACTGCCTCTCCCCCTGTGTCCCCCTGCATCTATGCTTCTTCCCCCTGTGTACCCCTTCATCTCTGCCTCTCCTGCTGGGTCCCCCCTGTGTCCCTGTGACTCTCCCCCTGTGTCCTCTTGCATCTCTTTCCCTCTTCCCTGTGTCCCCTTTCATTTATGTGTCTCACCCCCTGTGTTTTTTTTTTCTCACCCCGTGTCCCCCTGTGTCTATGTGCCTCTCCCCCTGTATCTCCCTGCATTTTTGTGCCTCTCCCCCTGTATCCCCCTGTGTCTGTGCCTCTCCCCTTGTGTCCTCTTGCATTTCTGTGCCTCTCCCCCTGTGTTCCCCAGGGTCTGTGCCTCTCCCCCTTTGTCTATGCCTTCCCCTGTGCTCAGTCCTCCCCCCTCTGTTATCACCCCTGCCTGGTGTTAGTGATGCTGGGTGAAAGCATATCAAGTTACAAATAAAAAAAATTGGATACAAATAAAGTTGGATCCAAAATGGCCGACTTCAAAATGGCCGCCAGGGTCACCAGCCATCTGGAAAAGTTTTACCCCACAAAAATACTAATGTGCCACAAACAGTATGTTTATATCACCAACCCTTCCCATTTTATTGCAGACATTCAGTGCTGCATTTAGATTGCCATGCAGCCGGGGGTGATGGGTCCTCTTTAATAGCGCTATATAAATGAATAGATGTTATTATTTGTATACTATCTGATGATATACATCAAAAATGATTCAGAATTGGGAAAGGGGAATTGGACGGCGGCTCTTTAGACCATTTACTCCAGGATTCCAGACATCGGATCGGCGGTGTGGCAACCACCCATAAGTATAACCCAATTTGTGAAGAAAGATCAGTGTCAAAGTGCTTTATTTATTGCATAATAAAAGCATCACAACCCAGGGGGTTACACTAACGAATAAGGGGAGCACCCCGAAACGCGTCTAGCGTAACCCCTGGGTTGTGATGCTTTTATTATGCACTAAATAAAGCACTTAGACACCGATCTTTCTTCACAAATTGGATTATACATCAAAAATCTCAATGGTAGTATTGTTACTGTTTAGTATTATATTAATCAAAAATTATATCCTTATGGGGAAATGTATCCCAGAAAACAAGTGACCTGTACACTTCCATTATTCCCCGGTCTCATAGATTGTAGCTTGTGAGCAGGGACCTCGCTCCTCCTGGTATCTATTCAATGTCTTGTTACTCTGTATTATCTGAATTTGTACATCTCTCCTTTAAATTATAAAGTTCTGCGAACTATGTTGGCGCTATATAAATGATTATTATTATTATTATGATCTTGTGATTCTGTATGAGGATAGTACGTTTGTTGCCTTCACTGACAATCAGGGGCATATTATTACCCCATTTACAACTTCATCTCAATGAATTAGAATATCATCAAAAAGTGAATTTATTCCAGTAATTCAATACATAAAATGAAACACCCGGCACTCAGCGTTCACCACTGAAGCTCCTTTACCCTAATACACTAATGGCAACTAATGACGGAATGCTGGAAAGACTCTACACACTATTCACTATAAGGTCACCACCAAGTAAGTGACACACTGATAAGCACTAGGTAGGCGGTAAATCGCTTAGTTAGGGGGGTTATTATCCTAATATTTAAGGGTACCTTGCACTGAATTCTCTCTGCAGGAAGTCTCACTACATTGCTACTAATGTACATGAATGCAGCATAATCCTGTTGTCCATATGCTTAACAATAGGAATTCATTTACATTACAAGAAAATGTATTTAGGGTAATGAGACATCCAGGGAGTGAGGGGTTAACACCAACACTAATCACCTCTTGTATACTGCCATTATTGCTATATATCCGGATCTTCTATCAACAAAGTGTGACACCAATACTGATTGCATCAGGTAGAAACATCTCCTTCATGTTAAACATTCTTATTACACATTTATAGCCAATAGAGGGGCGGTGTCTCCTAGAAGGTGCTGTACATCTTCAAGTTCCTGGGTATCTAGTGCATTGAAAGGTTCTATATATCCAAATTTAATAAGTTATTGCAAACTTGACAGTGTACTACCCAATCAACAACCATTCACAGGCCTCTCCAAGAGACAGATAGCGTAAACATCTCCCAACAATGTATCATAAATCAATAAGGAAAGATGAGGAAAGATACCAATGCTATGTTAATGCACATCCTGAGGCCAGGACAGTGAGTATATGTATCTTTTTTATTTATTAATATATTTTAAATTGAGCTCAATGTTTTAATAAAGAATAACACATATACTACTGTATAAAATATACCAATGGCAAGAATAAATCTTAATAAGTCTAGGGTCCCATTAACGTTAATGGTGGGCTGCGTTCAAAACATAGGTTTTGGCAGCCTTAACGCGGTACTACTGCCATGGTACCGCTGCCAATGCTTACCTATGGTGACGCAGCCCCTAACGCGGCTCAGACGTCGGCATCTGAGTGCTAGAGTCTGACATCCCGCGCCTTTTCCTACCGCAAGAAGACGCTTTTAAAAGAGTCATTTGACGTGCTTTGAAAAAGATGCTGGCGTTTGAGCCGCGTTAGGGGCTGCATCACCATCGGTAAGCATTGGCAGCGTTAAGGCGGCTCTACCATGGCGGTAGCACAGCGTTAAGGCTGCAAAACCTATGTTTTGGATGCAGCCCCCCCATTAACGTTATTGTGACCCTAGCCTAAGGCATGTCTGAGTTTCCGGTACATGTGGCATCCTTTTTTTTTACGGATACCAAACTTAACCATTATAACCTATAGTGATCACCACATATCTGTGTCTGTTTGATGATCCTATTTCATTGAGATGCACCGGTAGATGTGAGAAGTTGAACATTCATAGACTCTGTAAACTCCATAGTCTTATGTTTCGGTATAAGGGCAGGATTATACAGTAATCCCATCACTGACAGTCAAGCGGGGGGGGGGGGGGGGGGGGGGTGCATATTGCCCCATATTCATGTATATACTACATACATTTACAGCAAATCAGTATATCAAGATGGTCACACACTTCCCTTGTAAGAACCTGGCTGGTTTCTGAAGAAGACAAAGAAGAAAGGTGTTTATGTAATTGAGGACTTACAATTAGAAGAATAAACATAACAACTGAGTCCACATTCCGGGTCTTTGTAGAGAAGAGTGTAAAGCTGTAAATACACAATTCTGAAACTTCACTGAATACAAATTGTTATAAAACTATAGAATTCAAAGTGATAAGATAAGAGCTGAGCAATTAATAAATGTCTGATCTTCCACAGACAAATAGAAGCATTAGACATGAGAGGATTGATGGAGAGGAATTCATCTGTTCCCAGGGAGTTTGAGGCAAACGATAAGAAACGAGAAGAAAGAAAGCTCAGGGAGCCCATAAGGTGTACGGACCCCATGACTTTCTGGGAGGTAGGGAGTTAATAGGAAAGGTATGGATTGGGGGGATTCGTATGAGGCAGTAGTGGGCTATTGGTAGAAGGGGGGGGGGGGGCGTACTTAGGACAGGAAGAGGGGGAGCTTTGGGGGACATTACAGGAGTGAGGGAGGAAGTGACCCTCACTCCATTTCCGGGGATTAGAGCAGTTTGCAGGGTATTGCTGTTGTGCAAGATCTGACTTACCACCATGGCAGATCTTGCGGCTTTGAGAGCACTCATCCAGGGTGCTGCAGCGGTGCATGGGGCGCAGGCAGTGCAGGATTATGTGAGGGCTGCCTGCGCTTCCCCATCGGCACCAGCCCCCTCCACCCCCTCTGCACGTGGCCACCGATCGCGTCCACCAGAACGGTACTCCCCGGAGTCACGGGGGGGAGGCGGGCCCGTTCAGGGAGCCCCGGTGGGGACCCTCAGCGGCAGCGTGGGTGCCCATCCGCTCAGGGGCCTGCGCTGGCCGTCTCGAGGAATCCACGGCGGGGCCGCGATGCTCCGGAAGTGGGCGGGGCCAGCCGGCGGTTCACTTCCGGTCCGGGAGAAATACCATGGCGGCGTCTCCCAGGCAGGCAAGGAGGGGGGAGAGCGCTGAGCAGCCACAGGATGCCTTATTAACCCCCTGCAATCGGCGGGGGCAGGAGACTCCAGGGCGCAGTCTGCGGTCGCGGCCAGTGGCCGGGGAGAGGAGACAGGCCATGGAGCCCCTGGAACAAGGGAGCAGAAGGACCCGGTCAGCAGCGGTGGCTCCCAGATATGACGGGGGTGGCACCCAGCGGGGCACTGCGGAAGGTGCAGGGTCCAGGGCTTCTATAACGGACCCTCCTGTAGGATCAGGGAGGGGCTCCCAACGCAGCCCGGCTATGGTGCAGCCCTCCTGCAGTCGGCAGGGTGGGTTTGAGACTGGGGTCCCTTTGGAGGGCTCTGGTCAGAAGAGGCCAAGGGGGCAGTCGATGAGCAGCAGGATACGGAGGACACAAGGACGGTCCTCCAAGAAACAGCGGCCAGCCAGGGGGGCCGTGGCCGACACGGAGGCTAGGGGCGGCAGCAGTGGTCGGTTGGGCTCGGGGGTCGGCACCCCTGGGTGGCACGGAAGACGAGAGCGAGGAGGAAGGAGCGCTATCGGATGGATCATCATCATCGCTGAGTCAGACGCCGGAGGACTCCGTTGCGGCTGCACCGTGGCAGCCTGGTGAGAATGTTTCTATTGTTCGTAATGGTGCATCACGAGTAGATGGGAATGTTGGGGGGCTGCCGGGGGCGATGTTGTCGGGGGTGTCCGTCGGTGGGGATGTAGTGGGTCAGTTGTTAGGTCTGTTGCAAAGTCTATTGTCCGGTGGAGGAGGGGGAAGGCCTGCCTGGTTCTCCGGTAGGAGCCTGGGTGGGTCAGAGCGCGGCCACGGTGAGTAGTGGGGTGGTGGCTGCGGAGCAGCCGAGTGATGGTGTTACGGTTGCAGCATCGGCGGTGCCGGAGGCAGTAGTTGATGCGTCTGGGGGAGAGAAGGAAAAGGAGGATGAAGTTGTGAGATTGGATGATAAGGCCAAGAGTGAGATATACGTTTGTTATGAGAGCCCGCTGGGGGCTCACCTTAAAAAAGAGGTAAGGGAAAAAATTTGGAAAGGGGAGTATGTCGAAATTTTTTCGCTGCTCCCTCTTGAAAAATTTAATTTAGATAAGGTTAAGCCTAGTGACTCCAAGAAGGAGAAGGAGGAGGAGAAGCGGCGTTATCGGCTTATTCCGAGAACGTTTGCAAATGGGTTGCAGGCCTTTGCTATTTTAGCGAGTGTGGTGAGTGAGAAGGAATCGGTACATTGTTCCGCCCTGTTTGCTTACTTGAACGCTATAGGGGAGGCTTACAGGGTGTACGGGGGCTTGGCATGGTTACGCTATGACGAGCAATTCAGGCAGCGCAAGGCTTTGCGTCCGACTATGAGGTGGGACCACAAGGATATTTCCTTGTGGTTGGAGCTCATGACTGCTCCGGCTCAGCCCTTTCGTGGGGGGGCTGGGGCGTCGGGATCGGGAGCGGGCGCCCCGGCCACATTCCTTAAAGGTTGCTGTTGGCAGTTCAATGAGGGGCAGTGTAAGTTTGGAGCGTCGTGCAGGTTTAAGCAGGAGTGCTCAGGGTGCGGAGGCACCCATAGTCTTGCCAGATGTTTTAAAAAAGGCAGGGGAAAAGGCAGAGATGCGGCTGGAAAAAAGGGAGGACTCCGGTGAGAGTCGAGGCGATGGCTCCGTTTCTAAGTAGATATCCTGATATCGAAGCCGCCAGGTTGTTGAGGTCTGGGTTTTTGTTAGGCTTTAGAATTCCGTCGGTTACGGTGGGGGCGGTGTTTTGTTCTAAAAATTTGAGATCGGCCGCAGCCCATCCGGAGGTGGTTGTGGCAAAATTGAATAAGGAGGTGGAGTTGGGACGTATGGCGGGTCCATTTCAGGACACGCCATGCGAGAACCTGCGTGTGTCTCCATTGGGAGTGGTCCCGAAAAAGGAGCCACACAAGTTCAGGTTGATCCACCACCTGTCTTTCCCGGTAGGTGCGTCAGTAAATGATGGTATCGATCCGGAGCTTTCGGCAGTTTGTTATGTGTCATTTGACAGAGCGGTTGCGTTGGTACGGTCTGCTGGTCCGGGGGCTTTGATGGCAAAGTCAGATGTGGAATAGGCTTTTCGTCTGTTGCCGGTTCACCCGGAGAGCCAGCACTTATTGGGTTGCATGTGGGAGGGGAGTTTTTATGTTGATCGTTGTCTGCCGATGGGTTGTTCGATTTCTTGTTCTTACTTTGAGGCTTTTAGTTCGTTTGTGGAATGGGTGGTTAGGGACGTGTCGGGTATGGATTCCATTATCCATTACTTGGACGATTTTTTCTGTGTGGGACCGGCTGGTTCCTCAGTTTGTGCTGGTTTATTGTTCACGTTACAGACGGTTGCAGGATGGTTTGGGATTCCGTTGGCAGAAGGAAGGACCGGTTACGGTGTTATGCTTCCTGGGAATTGAAATTGATTCGGTGGCCGGGGAATGCCAGCTCCCTACGAACAAACTTGAGGATTTGAGGCAATCAGTGTCAAAGATGTGCGGGGCCAGGAAGGTGAGGCTTAAGGAGGTCCAGTCATTGTTGGGGAAGCTTAATTTTGCGTGCAGAATTTTGCCGATGGGCCGGGTTTTTGCTAGGTGGCTAGCAGTTGCGATGTCAGGTAAATCATGCCCGGCGCATTTTGTGCGCATTACTAGAGGAATTAGAGAGGATTTGCGTGTTTGGGATGTTTTCCTGCAGGAGTACAATGGCTGCACGTTATGGCCTCTGAGAGTAGTGCCTAATAGCGTGTTACAGTTGTTCACGGATGCAGCAGGTTCTCTTGGTTTTGGTGCCTTTAAGGGACATTGGTGTGCGGGGACGTGGCCCGCGGTGTGGAAAGAGCAAGGCTTGACACGTAATTTGGCGCTGTTGGAACTGTTTCCTATTGTGGTCGCAGTGGAATTATGGGGGCAGGAATTTTCGGACAGGAAAGTGTGTTTCCATTGTGATAATATGTCAGTGGTGTATGCAATTAATTCATGGTCAGCCAAGTCGCCGCCGGTGGTGGACTATCAGCGGCATTTGGTATTGCGGTGTTTGCAATGGAACATTCAAGTGATAGCTAAGCATGTTCCGGGTGTTTGCAATGAGGTGGCTGACTCGCTCTCACGGTTTCAGTTTTGCAGGTTTCGGGAACTAGTGCCGTGGGCGGACGAGGAAGGATTGCAGTGTCCGGACGGTTTATGGAATCTGGTGACGTCGTGAGGCAGTTGATTCGCAGATCAGTGACCGAGGCCACTTTGTGCCGATATGGTAAAGTGTGGCAAGAATGGGAGGAGTTTACAGATATGCCACAGGAGGATGGCGGCATGGATGAAGTGCAGGCGTTACTGAAGTTTATAGGTAACGATTTTATGGAAGGGCTGTCTGCATCTGCGGTGTCACAAAGGGTGGCAGCGCTGGCTTTTCGGTTTCGGTTACTAGGACAACATGACGCGACTAAGGATTTTAGGGTACGTCAGGCGTTGAAGGGATTCCGGAGGGGTGTTCGTCGGAGGGATGCTCGGAGACCAATTTCGGTGGCAGTATTGGAGAGGCTGGTGAATTGTGTGCTTAAGGTTTGTCGGTCAGACTATGAGGGAGCTCTATTCTCAGCGGCATTTGTGTTAGCCTTTTTTGGGGCCTTCCGAATTGGGAAGCTGGTGAGCCCGTCCAAGATCAGGGCGGGTGGTTTGGATTTAAGTGATGTGGCGATTATGGAGGAGCGGGTCGAGTGTTCGTTGCGATGTTCAAAGGTGGATCAAGAAGGCCGAGGCCGGTTAGTGGTGGTCTATGCCCTCGCCGGGAGTAATGTGTGTCCTGTAACGGTGTTAAGGCGTTTTTTGGCATTCAGGGGTGGTTGCCCGGGGCCATTGTTGCAACATCATGATGGTTCCTTTTTGTCTAGATTTCAGTTTGGAGCACTGTTGAAGGAGTGTTTACAAAAAATCCGCGAGAGGCCGGAGGAATACGGCACGCACTCTTTTCATATTGGGGCGGCCACGGAGGCTTCACGATGGCGGTTGGGAGAGGATGTTGTGAGAAAGATCGGGAGGTGGGAATCCTCCCGTTTTCGTTTGTATGTTCGGCCTCATTTGTTGGCCTGATAATACGGTGATTGGCGTGTGTTACCCTCCCCCCCCTGCACTGTTGGCTTTATTTAAAAAAAAAAATAATAATAAATAAAAAGGGGGTGGGGGGGCTACACGGTTATTATTATAGTTTATTGGTTCTGTTCTGGTTGGTGATTATGACATTTAGAATTTGTTTGTATTTTCTGCTTATTCAGGCCCCTGCTTGATATGGATCCGGAGACATTCCTACGTATTTTGGGAGGCCCGTCGAGCAGATGTTCGCCCGGATGGTCGCCAGTTGGGATTGGACAGATCTACGGCGACTGTGAAGTGGTTGAGTATTCGTGGTATGACTTGGGGGAGGGTGTTGCCAGAATTTGAGTATTTTTGTTCAGTTAATCGACCACCAGATGTGTTAGTTTTGCATGTTGGGGGAATGATTTGGGGGTGAGGGCGTCTCGGGAGTTGATCAGCGACATAAAGTGCGATTTGTTACGATTGTGGTGTTCTCATCCTGGTTTGATTGTGGTGTGGTCTGACATGGTTCCGCGTGGGAGATGGATATTTGCGAGGTCGATAGACAAACTTAAGGCTTGAGTGAAGGTGAACAAGGTGGTGGCTGCGTTTGTGGCACGAAATGGTGGAATTGTAGTACGGCACAGGGAATTGGAGTCGTCATCACAGGAATACTTGAAAGCAGATCGGGTGCACTTGACTGAGATTGGGATGGATATATGGACGTTAAATTTGAGAGAAGGTGTGGAGAAAGCGTTGGGTGTGTGGCGGGTCCAGGCCAGGTAAGGGGTCACCTGTCCTGTTCTGTGGCGGGAGTAGACCTGGTCCAGAGGCATTGAATCTTCGATGTTAATTGGGAGGTGAGCCACTTTTAAGATATAGTGGCTCCGGTTATAAGTACCTGGCAGGCACGGGGTTCTGCCAGGCTGGTGTATTGTTGATCGGTAGCAATACCGTTTTTTCCCTGGGGCCGGTGTGTTGCGGCCAGGGGACAAAAAGTTAAAGGGGAGGACTTCTGGGCCGGATCTACCCAGGTGTGAGAGGTGGAGTGCTCAACCTTTCTTCTCCAATTATATATTATCTATAACACCAATGTTATGTAATGAGGAAATCCCCCCAGCCCTTCTTTAAAGCCGGTATAGTGTCGGCCTTTTCTAGGACGGCTGGATATTTTCACTACATAACATTGTCCGGTATAGATGATTTAATGACAAATATATAATTGGAGGAGAAAGGTTGAACTTGATTTTTACTTCCAGGACACCTACCAATTATCTGGAATCATAACCCTATTCTGCATTGTGGTCATTCTTCTACACTTGCAAGCAAACGGAGGGCTTGGCTTCTATCTGTGTACATACGCTTTTGCATGGGCGGCCACTTTAGGGGGGTCTCGTGCGTAAACACCCATACTGGAGGCCCGTGCTCCTATCTGTTCACATACTGTGAACGCAACTGCCGCGATTACCACATACCGGCTGCACTTGCGGCACAGTTGCGACAAACCCCATACAATGTATATGCAGGCTTGCGGCAGGTGCTGCAAGTGCGGTTTTGGCACTTACGGCAGGTGCGGCCGCGAAAAAAAAAAAAGTGTTCAGCCGCATTTTTTTTTCGCGGCCGCAAGTGCCTATACCGCACTTGCCGCACCTGTTGCAAGCCCGCAAGTGTGCCGCAAGTGCAGCCGGTATGCGGTAATCGCGGCAGTTGCGTTTTTTTCTCTGCAACTGCCGCGATTTAAAAAAAACGCTGATGTGAAAATACCCTAAGAGGCAGTGTAAAACTAAGAATTGATTCATTAGTAAAGTTTTTAAAAACGTGTAAAAGAAAAAAAAAATAACTTCAAATCACCCCCCTTTTCCCCCATTCACAATAAAACTATTAAAAGATTTAAACAAATACACGTTTGGTATCACCGTGTTCAGAATCGCCCGATCTATCAAGATATTAAATCAATTAATAAGAGCCGTAAACTGCGTAACGGAAATAATGTTTTTTTGGCCGCCGCATCATTGCTCTAAAATGCAATAACTGGTGATCAACACAGCGGATCCACCCAAACATGGCATCTTTAGAAACGTCAGCTCAAGACGCAAAAAGTAATCCATCACACATCCCCAGATCCCGACAAATGAGGACAACACTATGGGTCACTAGACATGGCGCAAAAAGTGTGTTTTTTTTTTTTAATTCCCGAATTGTTTTTCCTCCTACTTTGTCTGAGATAATGACCTTTGGGGTTTGATTAATCATCAACATTGACAGAAATAATCACATGAAATAGATCCCTCTGTGTGTAATGACTCTATATAATATACAGTTAGGGCCAGAAATATTTGGACAGTGACACAATTTTCGCGAGTTGGGCTCTGCATGCCACCACATTGGATTTGAAATGAAACCTCTACAACAGAATTCAAGTGCAGATTGTAACGTTTAATTTGAAGGGTTGAACAAAAATATCTGATAGAAAATGTAGGAATTGTACACATTTCTTTACAAACACTCCACATTTTAGGAGGTCAAAAGTAATTGGACAAATAAACATAACCCAAACAAAATATTTTTATTTTCAATATTTTGTTGCGAATCCTTTGGAGGCAATCACTGCCTTAAGTCTGGAGCCCATGGACATCACCAAACGCTGGGTTTCCTCCTTCTTAATGCTTTGCCAGGCCTTTACAGCCGCAGCCTTCAGGTCTTGCTTGTTTGTGGGTCTTTCTGTCTTAAGTCTGGATTTGAGCAAGTGAAATGCATGCTCAATTGGGTTAAGATCTGGTGATTGACTTGGCCATTGCAGAATGTTCCACTTTTTTGCACTCATGAACTCCTGGGTAGCTTTGGCTGTATGCTTGGGGTCATTGTCCATCTGTACTATGAAGCGCCGTCCAATCAACTTTGCAGCATTTGGCTGAATCTGGGCTGAAAGTATACCCCGGTACACTTCAGAATTCATCCGGCTACTCTTGTCTGCCGTTATGTCATCAATAAACACAAGTGACACTGTGCCATTGAAAGCCATGCATGCCCATGCCATCACGTTGCCTCCACCATGTTTTACAGAGGATGTGGTGTGCCTTGGATCATGTGCCGTTCCCTTTCTTCTCCAAACTTTTTTCTTCCCATCATTCTGGTACAGGTTGATCTTTGTCTCATCTGTCCATAGAATACTTTTCCAGAACTGAGCTGGCTTCTTGAGGTGTTTTTCAGCAAATTTAACTCTGGCCTGTCTATTTTTGGAATTGATGAATGGTTTGCATCTAGATGTGAACCCTTTGTATTTACTGTCATGGAGTCTTCTCTTTACTGTTGACTTAGAGACAGATACACCTACTTCACTGAGAGTGTTCTGGACTTCAGTTGATGTTGTGAACGGGTTCTTCTTCACCAAATAAAGTATGCGGCGATCATCCACCACTGTTGTCATCCGTGGACGCCCAGGCCTTTTACAGTTCCCAAGCTCACCAGTCAATTCCTTTTTTCTCAGAATGTACCCAACTGTTGATTTTGCTACTCCAAGCATGTCTGCTATCTCTCTGATGGATTTTTTCTTTTTTTTCAGCCACAGGATGTTCTGCTTCACCTCAATTGAGAGTTCCTTTGACCGCATGTTGTCTGGCCACAGCAACAGCTTCCAAATGCAAAACCACACACCTGGAATCCACCCCTGACCTTTTAACTACTTCATTGATTACAGGTTAACGAGGGAGACGCCTTCAGAGTTAATTGCAGCCCTTAGAGTCCATTGTCCAATTACTTTTGGTCCCTTGAAAAAGAGGAGGCTATGCATTACAGAGCTATAATTCCTAAACCCTTTCTCCGATTTGGATGTGGAAACTCTCATATTGCAGCTGGGAGTGTGCACTTTCAGCCCATATTATATATATAATTGTATTTCTGAACATGTTTTTGTAAACAGCTAAAATAACAAAACTTGTGTCACTGTCCAAATATTTCTGGCCCTAACTGTATGTGGTCACTTTATGTATTGAATTAGTGAAATAAAGACTTTACCTGAGATCCTTCTCCTCCATTATCTGTAAGGTAAGTAGATCTAGGAATGTCTCATGGACTGACTGCCTGATTATTCATCTTACTGGGACCTTGTGTTACAGGAGTATATAGATTGTTTGGGTATTAATGTTTTGGTCTTGGAGACCCTTTTTATTCTTGGGGTTCAGAGTTTAGAGGCTCCTGACCTGTGATATCTCTGAAGACTTTTGGAGACTCAATTTTTCCACTTATTAACAACTTTTTGTCTGTTACAATAATTTTCGATTTAAACAGTTGCAGACTGTGATACAGGCACAGCGCCAGCCGGATGTTCTTTATTATTTTTTTGTAATATTACATAGTCACATAGGGTGAAAAAAGACCTCGGTCCATCAAGCTCAACCTTCTTCCAATTATCCACTTATGTCACTAAATTATCTATAACAACAGTCATGTATATCGTGATCGGATGGCGCCTGTGCACAATATATAGGGGATGGAGCGCCACAGATGTTTCATTATTTACTAAATTATCTATAACCAACAATGTTATGTAGTGAGGAAATCATCCGGCCCTTCTACGAAGCCTTTTTTCGTTGATGGCATTGATGAAGTGTTGTTCTATCGATGACTTGTTTTTTGTGGGAAGTCTGCTGTTATTAGCACTATTGGTGTGTGTCTTTATCTGTATATATATAATTTCCTATGTGCTAAGCCACAAAAGTAGGGCAGGGTCATATGTTTTTTCCCTCCCATAGCACCTGTATGTCATGTGAGTGGTGTGTGTGTGTTCTCACCTAGATAAAGGCATGAAAAATACTCTGACATGACGTACTGATGCCAGATGATAAATAATGCATGACGCTCTTACTTTTGTGGCTTAAAATATTAACGGTTTTATATACGCAGATGTGAACACACCCTTAATACAATTTTGTGCAGACTGCAATATTTTTAGCTTGTCAATTTTTTATGTCTTTGAAGCAGTGATATTTATTCTTAATATTTTTCACTATTTTTAAAACTTTTAATTTTTGCTTTTATTTTTTGGCTCCTCCTGGAAGTTGAATGTGATTTTCTGATTGCTTGTTTATTCTGCAAACCATATACAGCAATATTTTAAAGGTTAACTTCAGATAATAGAGCTCCTAAATAATCTGTTGGATGGTGTTTAGTAAACATCTGCTATTAATTTATAGAACATTTCACAACTCCCTTCACATATTTCTTGGCTTCATGCAGTGGCGGATTGTAATGAGCTCAATTTGGGTGGCCGCCCTGGGCCCAAAGCTATTGGGGGGGCCCAGCAACCCAGGGTAAATTTCCCCATTATAATCCGCCACTGGCTTCATGTCTAGCTCTGGCTCTTCCACCAATTTGGAATATTGGACAAATGTGCATGTTTAACACAACACTGCTATAAAAAGTAACATTTCTCTTTTCTTTCCCAGATAAAATGTCTGTACTGAATTCTCTCCCAGTAGAGATGAGACGGGAGCTGTTGGCCGGGGTGGACTTCATCAAAAAAGTGGCAAACAGGTTATATAATTTGGATCCAGTCAGGATTGGCGTATTTGGAGAAAGATTGGCTGAAATTCTCTGCAAAAAATACATTGGTCATTGGTATCCAGAGATGCCAGTAAAAGGACAAGCATACAGGTAAGTCACCAGTGTCATCATAAGATGTATTGAAGTGATGCAAACTATAAAGATCGTATCCCCTTAACCGCTGGGTGATTTTCCATTTTCAGTTTTTGTCTCTCCATCTTCTAAGAGTCATTACATTTTTATTTTTCTATCAATATAGATTTATGAGGGCTTGTTTTTTTGCAGAACAAGTTGTACTTTTGAATTGCATCATTCATTTTACCATATAGTGTACTGGAAAACTGGGAAAAAAGTGCAGTGAAATTACAAAAGAGTGCATTTACGAGTTTACTTTTTGGGCTTCTTAGTCACAGTGTTCATTATATGGTAAAACCGATGTATCGGTATGATGCCTCAGGTCTGGTTTAGTGATTTAATATTTTGATAGATTGGGCATTTCTGAATGTGGTGATATCAAATGTGTATTATTTTTGTAATAGTTTTACTTGGGGAAAAAGGGGGGGGGGGGGTGATTTGAACTTAAAGTGTTAAACATTTTTCTTTTACTTTGTTTACATTGCTCCTTAGGGCACTTCAGCACTGCAGACTGCGATCATTTCTACTATGCAGAGACACGTTTCAGTATCTTTCTGAATAGCTGAAATGATCATTTCTGCCAGCAGTGTAATTCAGGGATTGCTGATAGATTCATTCAAGAATTACTTCCCAAGGTCATGGGTTGACCCAAGGCTGTCATGAGAATGCATGGTCACATCACAGGGCCACCGATGTTGGTAGTGCCATCTCCACCATGGTGCATTGGATCGCGCTGTCAGTCATTGACCGGTCAATCCAAAGGGTTAACAGTGCCGATCAGTGCTGTTACCTACACATGTCAGATGATCAGATCAGCAGATATGTGAGCTCAGTGTATGAGCTACGATCAGAGGGGGGGGGGCAAAGATGTACTATTTTGCCTTTGGTTGTGAAGGGATTATTCATTAGCATTTCTAGAAAATTCATATATTGATCCAGCAGATGCTATAGAAATTCATTGTTTGACGATCATCATCTCATATTAATTGGCTTATTTTTGTCTTTTAGGTGTATCCGAATAAATGAGCATGACAGTGATGCCAGTATTTTGGAGGCTTGTGCTCTTAGTGGCATGCGATATAATGAACTTGCCCTACCCAAAGAAATTACGATATGGATTGACCCTTATGAGGTGTCATGCCGGTGAGTAGTCACATTGTATATAAAACTCTGTAGGTTTTAGTCTTAATGATTTCCAGGACTAATAACATTATCTTGTTCATATCTATTTGGACAGGTTGGGGGAATCAGGTTATCCCTTCCCTGTGGCAAAGTTTGATGTAACATCCCCTCAAGCTCCAAATGATGTGTCCGGTCCTGCAAGAGAAAAGCAAGAACCATCATCGATAGGAGATTGTAAAACCCAGATCCCTAAAGATGACAGGTCCACAAGGAGTCCATCAACATCTTCACCAACTGTCACCAGTAAGATGGCGATAGCGGCATCGAAGAAGGTTCTACTCTTCCAGTGGAGCAACCGGGAAGTAATCCAGCCGCTAAAAGGTAAGGATAAGGAATCCTACACATTTACTGACACTAGGTTTGGGATGATGAGACTGAATTTTGAGGTACAGAATAATGACATTGGTTCTTTGGGTGTAGGACAATGACATTAACCTTTGGGAAGCAGAAGCATTACATTATCTTGGACTAATCCTTGGTATTTTTGTATTTTCAGGCCTCTACTGCTGCTGTAAGAACAAGTTCTGCACCCCGGATCCCGGCATGGCGCACTAACCATTACAGCAACCACAGAAGATACCAGAGGCGTGGGTCCTGGATGTAGCTGCCTCCATATATTGTTTTATACAGAATGTGGCGCCCCGCAACGAGTGCGTCACAAGAGGGTATTGCAGCCATAAATGCAGCTGCAATATTCTGACACAGCAGTGACCTGGTTATCTTAGAAATCCAACCCTGCATGCATCACCTAGAACAGAGGGCCAATCCTAGGTCCTGGTGGGCGGAGTGCTAGGGTAGTGTGTAGGAGAACAGACACTTAGTCTACACAGTAGGAGTCTAGAATAGACCCCGTGCAGCCCCCGGGCCGTCATCGGTCGGGTGTCAGCACCTGAGGCCTTACCAACCGGGATTGGGCATCATTCACACGGGTTCCAAAAGACTCCCGTGCCCACAACTTCACAGCCGGTTCACTGGTACCGAAGCTGGCAGCAGTTCACCTCTGCTACGCGAACCAGAAGCGTGGAGGAGCAGCTTCACAGGAGCACCCCACCACCAGCCAACTTCCAGTCGTCTAACCAGCGGTGTACCCACTGAGGGATCCAAGGCTCCCCAAAACATCCAGAACGTACATCTTGGATAGGGCATTGAAGCAGCCTCCCCGTACCCGACCTGGTATTCCTGGGCGACAATGGCAATCACTTAGTTAGAATGGAGGAACACTGCGGATTTCTAAGGGACACCATCACTGCTGAGTCCACCCGGTCCACTACTCTTGAACTGTATACCATGTACTGCCTGCTGGTTACAGTAAAGACCCGTTGCAGAGACTTTCTGTGTCCGTGCTTCCTTATGAACGGTCCGTCCGCACTACAAGGTAACCGCAGCTGCCGCACAACATCTTAAGCCGCTCCAGCCTCCGGGGATCACCGCTCAGCCTGTGGGGAGCGTTCCATCTTGCTGCTGTCCATCCCCCAGAGGTTCCGCAGCGTCGGTAGTCCTTACCGAACTTACTCATAGGTGGCGTCACGAATAAATTAAAAACCCCTTTAATCTGTTCCACCAAGACGTCTTCAAACCCTTTTGATCTTCACTACACCGGGCCCCACTACCGGCAGGCGCAGTCCACCCGTGACAAGGAAGAAGGAAGCATCGCCTGTCTAAACCGGAGTCCCGGCCACGGTGAGTCACAGAATATAGGCACTTTCCGCTCTACAGAGAAATGCATCAGTGTATTTATTTTATTGCAAACAAAAATTATTATTTTGCTTGTAATAAACTTTGAATGAATCTGCAAACTGTGATTATTATATGTAGGGACCTGTGAACGGCCCTCAAAATACAGTTTTTCAACATAATTTATGTGTAAGAGTTGTGAAATGAACATTTACCGTACCTCTATGTCTATAAAAAGTAACATTTCTCTTTTTTCCCCAGATAAAATGTCTGTACTGAAATCTATCCCAGTAGAGATGAGACGGGAACTGTTGGCCTGGGTGGACTTCATCAAAAAAGTGGCCAACAGGTTCTAGAATTTGGATCCAGTCAGGATTGGCGTATTTGGAGAAAGATTGGCTGAAATTCTCTGCAAAAAAATACACTGGTCATTGGTATCCAGAGAAAAGCAAGAACCATCATCTATAGGACATTGTAAAACCCAGATCCCTAAAGATGACCGGTCCACAAGGAGTTCATCAACGTCTTCACCAACTGTCGCCAGGGAAGATGGAGATAGCGGCATCGAAGAAGGTTCTACTCTTCCAGTGAAGCAATCGGGAAGTAATCCAGCCACTAAACCGGTAAGAAATCCTTCACATTTACGGACACGAGGTTTGGGGTGATGAGACTGACTCTTGAGGTGCAGAATAATGACATTGGTTCTATGGGTGTAGGACAATGAAGTTGACTCTTTAGGGTTTAACCTTTGGGAAGCAGAACTATTACATTATCTTGGACTAATCCTTGGTATTTATGTATTTTCAGGCCTCTACTGCTGTTCTAAGAACAAGTTCTGCACCCCGGATCCCGGCATGGCGCACTAACCATTACAGCAACCACAGAAGATACCAGAGGCGTGGGTCCTGGATGTAGCTGCCTCCAGATATTGCTTTATACAGAATATAGGCACTTTCCGCTCTACAGAGAAATGTATCAATGTATTTATTTTATTGCAAACAAAAAAATAATTTTTCTTGTAATAAAAAACTTTGAATGAATCTGCAAACTCTGATTATTATATGTAGGGGCCTGTGACCGTCCCTCAAAATACAGTTATTCATCATAATTTATGCATAAGAGATAGCTGTGAAATGAACATTCACTTCTATGCCCATTCACAATTTTCTTGCAATGTAAATGACTCTTTAGTCTGAAAGATTTGATCATTTTGTTTCCAGGTAATCTCTAGATTATTTATTTTGTACTTGGAGCACAGAAAAATGTTTATCTGTCTCCTTATAAAGTGCGGCTGTCACAAGAGATTCCCATAACAACTACATTCTCACCCTGTTGGGTGGTTTAATGTCCAGTGCACGTGTACCCATGTGACCGCTGCTCATGGTATCCAATGCAAACACATTTGTGTGGTGGGGCGGTGCTGTGTGGTGTAAGATCATTTTTGGGTTTTGCTTTAACATGAATGTTCTGTTCCCGCAGGAGCGTCAGCAGGATCTGTCCACATCAACAACATCTGACAGTGATGACACCGCCAGTACGCAAACTAGTGAGGAGGCCAGTGAAGGAGCTGCACCCCTAACTCGACCTCGGCGACGATCAACATGTCGTAAAATAAAGGCCACCACGTCACCATCACCTGATCTCCTCGCTCAGGCGAACAATATTTTGAGTCAGCGGAGCAACCCCGGCCTTGACTCTTTTGCAAACTTCGCTGCCGACAGACTGTGTAAGGCTGCCTTCACACTTGCAGATGCATCTGCAGCGTTTTGCAGATGCATCTGCAAGTATCAGCATGCAGACCGCGGCCCCTATGTTTATAATAGGGCGCACCGCGGTCTGAAAGCACTCATTCATTCCTATATGTGAACCGTCCGCAGGCGGATGCCTGCTTACAGATCACACACTCCCGCCCGCACCAGGGACGCAACATCTCGCGTCCATAGTGCGGGCGGGAGTGTGTGATCTGTAAGCAGGCATCCGCCTGCGGACGGTTCACATATAGGAATGAATGAGTGCTTTCAGACCGCGGTGCGCCCTATTATAAACATAGGGGCCGCGGTCTGCATGCTGATACTTGCAGATGCATCTGCAAAACGCTGCAGATGCATCTGCAAGTGTGAAGCCAGCCTAAGCTGGATGAAACACAGCGGAGGCATGCAGAAAGGGTGATATTTCAGGCACTCGCTAAAGGGGCAGTGGGTGAACTGGATGACACGTCTGATGTAACCAATAGAATCGAGCGTGATCCACGTTCCCAGTACTCGTGGCCCCAAATGCAAGAGCCACTTCGCCTCACACCTATGAGGAGCACTGGGCCTCCGCAAAACCTGCAGCTTGGCCCCCCGCAGTACCCAGTGTTCCCTCACTCTTCACAACTTTACTGTCCGCCAAGTCAACGATTCGCCAATTCAGACAACGGCTATAAAGATTTGTAGTTCTAGTGACGTTATAGTTTGCAAGTTTAATGAATTCTTTAGACATGTTGCGTTTATTGTATTGGTAACATTTGCTTGATTCAAATAAAAATGTTCCTTTGCTTTGAACTTGTGGCCGCTTTACTGAATTCAGCATATAGTTATTAGCCGGGCTACTAAGGCGGGGTAATGGGCTAGGGGCAGGTCAGGGCCGCCATCAGGGCAGTACTCCTGCTACACATGCACAGATATAATAGGTGTGAGTGATGAAACATGTGTTTTTTTTTAACCCCTTCACGATTCATGATGTCATGGGCCATTAAGGGGGGTTTGATATGAGCTCCGGCACGGAGCTCGCATCAAACACCCGACATCTCAGCTGATCTCATCCTGAGATGTCGGACTAACAGCACCAATCGGATCCAGGATCCCGCCTTCAATTACTGACAGCGGGATCCAAAGGTGCAGCGGCGGGGAACGCCTGCATCGGAGATCTCACAATAATATCGGGATCTCCAATGCTCATGTGACAGCCTGGGGTCCTGGCTAAACCCCGGAAGCTGTGACAGAGCGTTGCCAACCACATCACGTCCACGATTCTGAGATACAGATGAGCAGTAGCTCATCGGTATGTCTGAGAAGCGATCGGACAGTGGATCAGGGTGCCTCTCTAGGGGCCACTTTACACACACCAACTTATCTGTCCAACTTCTGAACAACTTACTGGTTGCAGTGAAATCATGGACACATTGTTACATTTGTACACAGCCACAAAATGGAGCAATGTGTCCATGATTTCACTGCAACCAGTAAGTTGTTCAGAAGTTGGACATATAAGTTGGTGTGTGTAAAGTGGCCATAAGAGGCAGTGTAAAAGTAAAGATTGATATTTTTATAAAGTTTTTAAAAACGTGTAAAAGAACAAAAAAAAAAAAAAAAAACATAACAGTTGTTTTTTGTGGGAAGTCTGCTGTTATTAGCGCTATTGGTGTGTGTCTTTGTCTGTATATATATAATTTCCTATGTGCTAAGCCACAAAAGTAGGACAGGGTCATATGTTTTTTCCTTCCCATAGCACCTGTATGTCATGCGAGTGATGTGTGTGTGTGTTTCTCACCTAGATAAAGGCATGAAAAATACTCTGACATGACGTACTGATGCCAGATGATAAATAATGCATGATGCTCTTACTTTTGTGGCTTAAAATATTGACGGTTTTATATACGCAGATGTGAACACACCCTTAATACAATTTTGTGCAGACTGCAATATTTTTAGCTTGTCAATTTTTTATGTCTTTGAAGCATTGATATTTATTTATTCTTAATATTTTTCACTATTTTTAAAACTTAATTTTTGCTTTTATTTTTTGGCTCCTCCTGGAAGTTGAATGTGATTTTCTGATTGCTTGTTTATTCTGCAAACCA
Organism: Allobates femoralis; assembly: GCA_033576535.1. NCBI lineage: Eukaryota > Metazoa > Chordata > Amphibia > Anura > Aromobatidae > Allobates > Allobates femoralis. The sequence goes on along the minus strand of JARQOC010000009.1, from coordinate 63,604,953 downwards.
TATACAGCAATATTTTAAAGGTTAACTTCAGATAATAGAGCTCCTAAATAGTCTGTTGGATGGTGTTTAGTAAACATCTGCTATTAATTTATAGGACATTTCACAACTCCCTTCACATATTTCTTGGCTTCATGCAGTGGCGGATTGTAATGAGCTCAATTTGGGTGGCCGCCCTGGGCCCAAAGCTATTGGGGGGCCCAGCAACCCAGGGTAAATTTCCCCATTATAATCCGCCACTGGCTTCATGTCCAGCTCTGGCTCTTCCACCAATTTGGAATACTGGACATATGTGCATGTTTTACACAACACTGCTATAAAAAGTAACTTTTCTCTTTTCTTTCCCTAGATAAAATGTCTGCACTGAAATCTATCCCAGTAGAGATGAGATGGGAACTGATGGCCGGGGTGGACTTCATAAAAAAAGTGGCCAAAAGGTTATATAATTTGGATCCAGTCAGGATTGGCGTATTTGGAGAAAGCTTGGCTGAAATTCTCTGCAAAAAATACATTGGTCATTGGTATCCAGAGATGCCAGTAAAAGGACAAGCATACAGGTAAGTCACCAGTGTCATCATAAGATGTACTGAAGTGATGCAAACTATGCAGATCGTATCCCCTTAACCGCCGGGTGATTTTTCCATTTTCAATTTTTCGTTTTTCTCTCTCTCCATCTTCCAAGAGTCATTATATTTTTATTTTTCTATCAATATAGACTTATGAGGGCTTGTTTTCTTGCAGAATAAGTTGTACTTTTGAATTACATCATTCATTTTACCATATAGTGTACTGGAAAACGGGGAAAAGTGCAGTGAAATTACAAAGAGTGCATTTACGTATTTACTTTTTGGGCTTCTTAGTCACCGTGTTCATTATATGGTAAAACCGATGTATCAGTATGATGCCTCAGGTCCGGTTTAGTGATTTAATATTTTGATAGATTGGGCATTTCTGAATGTGGTGATATCAAATGTGTATTATTTTTGTAATAGTTTTCCGTGGGGCAAAAGGGGGGGGGGATTTGAACTTAAAGTGTTAAACATTTTTCTTTTACTTTGTTTACATTGCTCCTTGGGGCACTTCAGCACTGCAGACTGCGATCATTTCTACTATGCAGAGACACGTTTCAGTATCTTTCTGAATAGCTGAAATGATCATTTCTGCCAGCAATGTAATTCAGGGATTGCTGATAGGAAGTGATTCTTGAATGAATCTAAGGTCATGGGTTGACCCAAGGCTGTCATGAGAATGCATGGTCACATCACAGGGCCACCGATGTTGGTAGTGCCATCTCCACCATGGTGCATTGGATCGCGCTGTCAGTCATTGACGGTCAATCCAAAGGGTTAACAGTGCCGATCAGTGCTGTTAGCTACACATGTCAGATGATCAGATCAGCAGATATGTGACCTCAGTGTATGAGCTACGATCAGAGGGAGGGGGGGGGGGGGGGCAAAGATGTACTATTTTGCCTTTGGTCGTGAAGGGATTATTCATTGGCATTTCTAGAAAATTCATATATTGGTCCAGCAGATGCTATAGAAATTCATTGTTTGACGATCATCTCATATTAATTGGCTTATTTTTGTCTTTTAGGTGTATCCGAATAAATGAGCATGACAGGGATGCCAGTATTTTGGAGGCTTGTGCTCTTAGTGGCATGCGATATAATGAACTTGCCCTGCCCAAAGAAATTACGATATGGATTGACCCTTATGAGGTGTCATGCCGGTGAGTAGTCACATTGTATAGAAGATTCTGTAGGTTTTATTCTTAATGATTCCAGGACTAATAACATTATCTTGTTCATATCTATTTGGACAGGTTGGGGGAATCAGGTTATCCCTCCAAATGATGCGTCAGGTCCTGCAAGAGAAAAGCAAGAACCATCATCTATAGGAGATTGTAAAACCCAGATCCCTAAAGATGACAGGTCCACAAGGAGTCCATCAACATCTTCACCAACTGTCGCCAGTGAAGATGGCGATAGCGGCAGCGAAGAAGGTTCTACTCTTCCAGTGGAGCAACCGGGAAGTAATCCAGCAGCTAAACAGGTAAGGATAAGGAATCCTACACATTTACTGACACCAGGTTTGGGATGATGAGACTGAATTTTGAGGTACAGAATAATGACATTGGTTCTTTGGGTGTAGGACAATGAAATTGACTCTTTAGGGTTTCAGACAATGACATTAACCTTTGGGAAGCAGAACCATTACATTATCTTGGACTAATCCTTGGTATTTTTGTATTTTCAGGCCTCTACTGCTGCTCTAAGAACAAGTTCTGCACCCCGGATCCCGGCATGGCGCACTAACCATTACAGCAACCACAGAAGATACCAGAGGCGTGGACACTGGATGTAGCTGCCTCCAGATATTGTTTTATACAGAATATAGGCACTTTCCGCTCTACAGAGAAATGTATCAGTGTATTTATTTTATTGTAAACAAAAAAAATTATTTTTCTTGTAATAAACTTTGAATGAATCTGCAAACTCTGTGATTATTATATGTAGGGGCCTGTGAACGGCCCTCAAAATACAGTTTTTCAACATAATTTATGTGTAAGAGACAGTTGTGAAATGAACATTTACCGTACTTCTATGTCCATTCACAATTTTCTTGCAATGTAAACGACTCTTTAGTCTGAAAGATTTGATCATTTTATTTCCAGGTAATCTCTAGATTTTTTAAAATGTTTATCTGTCTCCCATAGGCGGCCGTCACACGGTGAGATATCTTTAGCGATATTGTAAGCGATCACGTGCACGCGCAATCGCTTACAATATCGCTCACATCGCTGGTGAGATGTCACACAGACAGACTCACCAGCGATGTGGAGCAGCGATCTCGCTCGTTGCTATGGTACACATCGGGTAACTAGGCGCCGCGCGTCGATTAGTTACCCGACGTGTACCATAGTTACCATCTCCCAGCATAGGCGCGGTTGCTGGGAGATGGATCATCGTGGTGTCATACACCACGACGATGCAGATCGTTGCATCGTTCATCGCTAGATCTGAGAACCGAACCTCAGATCAGCGATGTCACGATCAAGCGATTTACCATCGTAAATCGCTTGATTACATGCAACGATATCTTGCCCGATATCGCTTAAGCGATCAAAAAGGAGATCGCTTAAACGATATCGGGCAAGATATCGTTCCGTGTGACGGCCCCCTTATAAAGTGCGGATGTCACAAGTGATTCCCACAAAAACTACATTCTCACCCCTGTTGGGTGGTTTAATGTGTTCCTCATTCTCGGGTCGTCTACCAGAGGTCTTGGAGTTTACGTTTCTGTGCAGGATCTCAGTTGTTCCCAGCGCTGCACTTTTCTGGACAGAGCGTTCACATATTGCTCCTGGGATCTGTTGTAGACATTTATTCATCTTAGGGGTAACTCCTCCAAGTGCTCCTATCACCGCTGGTATCGCTCCAGCTTCTCATATTCCTTCTTTCTGATGTTACTGTCATTTGGTACTGCCACATCTACAGGTGCATCTCAATGTATTAGAATATCATCTAAAACTTACTTTATTTTAGTAATTCAATCCATAAAGTGAAACACATTATATAGAGCCATTACACACAGAGGGATCTATTTCACGTGTTTATTTCTCTCCCCGTATGCGCCGTCTCACCTGTGTGCTCCCCTGTGTCACTGCCTCTCCCCCTGTGTCACTGCCTCTCCCCGTGTCCCCCTGTGTCCGTGCCTCTTCCCCTGTGTCACTGCCTCTCCCCCTGTGTCTCTGTGACTCTTCCCGTGTCCCCCTGTGTCACTGCCTCTCCCCCTGTGTCTGACTCTTCCCGTGTCCCCGTGTCACTGCCTCTCCCCCTGTGTCACTGCCTCTCCCCCTGTGTACCCCTTCATCTCTGCCTCTCCCGCTGGGTCCCTCCTGTGTCCCTGTGCCTCTCCCCCTGTGTCCCCCTTCATCTATATGTCTCTCCCCGTGTGTCCCCCTGCATCTCTGTGCCTCTCCCCCTGTATCCCCCTGTGTCTGTGCCTCTCCCCTTGTGTCCCCTTGCATTTCTGTGCCTCTCTTCCTGTGTTCCCCAGCGTCTGTGCCTCTCCCCCATTGTCTATGCCTTCCTCTGTGCTCCGTCTTCCCCCCTCTGTTATCACCCCTGCCTGGTGTTAGTGATGCTGACTGAAAGCATATAAAAGTTATAAATAAATAAAATTGGATACAAATAAAGTTGGATCCAAAATGGCCGACTTCAAAATGGCCGCCATGGTCACCGCCCATCTGGAAAAGTTTTCCCCCTCTAAAATAGTAATGTGCCACAAACAGTATGTTTATATCACCAACCCTTCCCATTTTATTGCAGACATTCAGTGCTGCATTTAGATTGCCATGCAGCCGGGGGTGACAGGTCCTCTTTAATAGCACTATATAAATGAATAGATATAATTATTTGTATACTAACTGATGATATACATCAAAAATGATTCAAAATTGGGAAAGGGGAATTGGACGGTGGCTCTTTAGACCATTTACTCCAGGATTCCAGACATCGGATCGGCGGTGTGGCAACCACCCAGAAGTATAACCCAATTTGTGAAGAAAGATCAGTGTCAATTACTGCTTCAATGTGCTTTATTTAGTGCATAATAAAAGCATCACAACCCAGGGGTTACGCTAACGAATAAGGGGAGCACCCCGAAACGTGTCTAGCGTAACCTCTGGGTTGTTATGCACTAAATAAAAGCACTTTGAAGCAGTAATTGACACCGATCTTTCTTCACAAATTGGATTATACATCAAATATCTCAATTGCAGTATTGTTACTTTTCAGTATTATTGTGACGACCATCCGCTGTGAGGCCGAGCTGCTGGTAGGCAGCACCCCGAGAAACCCCGAGACCCTTAACCCCTATACAGGGATCTGGAATTACAGCGGAGCCCAGGGGGTAGCTGCCTATATGAGCAAACAGAGTTAAATCTCCAAAGGAGTGCACAATTAAGATAGCTTCTTTTATTTAATAATTATTAAAATCGGTCAGTAGTGTGTGTATGCCCTACACCTGTAATCCAATGAATACTGAGCAGTAGGGGAAGGGGGAACCTATAATCCCACACTCACCCTATCCTCTGCCCCTGCCTGTCTACGGAGTTTTATACACATAACGTGTCAGGTGTCCCCGTTCCACGGTGGCTAGCCCTAGTGTCCCTGTTACTGCACTATGGCCATTACCACCCCTGGGAATCTGTCCTGGTCTCAGGTGTATCTCAAAGTAGATGTGGGTCGACCCCCATCATCTTCCCTGTGTGTGTATGATTTAATTTTGCATCGAAGGGTGTTTTATTTGTAATTTTTGGTGCATACGAATGCTATGTAGCATAACCTCCACTGGCTGATAATATCTATTACGTACAGAGTAGACCTTAGAAAGATATAGTGATGTGTCTCAAGCACCACTCTGTACTACCCACAGGGGTCCGGTCTCAGGTCTGCTGTGTCCTATAAACCACCCCCATTAGACATATGGTTAACGTCAGTGTCAGTGTCCAGGTCGCTATATGCACACCTTCCCTTGATCCTTATACATACATCATACATATCCTCTATTCAGGGGTACACCAGGTACAGAGATGACACTCAATCCCAGACAGATCGATAGTTCCCACAGGCAGGTGTATAGAATCGTTACTTATCTGATGCACATGATCGTTTCGTCAGTCCCAGTCATAGATCGACGCGTTTCTGCCCGCTATCATCGCTGGGCGTCCTCAGGAGAGACTGTGCTGTCAGATACCGGTCCAGCCTTATTCAGGTCACCGGGGGCGCTGTACAAGGTGGTGTGATAACCTCCCCTCCTTCCTCATTGGTGTCAGCGTCATGAGCAACAGAGCCGGGGAGGTCGCCAGGGGAAAATCAAGACCCGAAAAACGAAGTCAGAAGTCCGAGTCAAAACCGAGAGGGCAGCGAAGGTACAAAATCGTCAGGCAGTAGCAGAGTCAAAAATCCAGGCAAGGTCAGACACGAAACTAAACACACACACACTATCACTGGGGAACCAAAACTATATCTGGAGGCCTGCAAGACAGGCTCCAATGTATTTGAAGGGCGCGGTTACCTCCCATAGGCTGGAGCTCACAGCCTGATGACCTCATCCGGACCCCCCCTAGATCCAGGCCAGATGGAGATGCACGACTGGCTCCACCCACGCCACCTCTGACAGAAGAACGCAGGCTGCGCCTAACGGACACCTGTACAGGGCCCGCTCCTCTGCGACCAACACCACCCAGAGAGGAAACACAGCGGCGCTCAGCGACAGAGGCAGACATCGCGGGAGACGTTCCATTTGAGGACAAGGCCCTCCTATCACCGGCGCCACCCGCCGAAGGAATCCGGCTCCTCCCAGCGGCCGGTGCAGGAACACCAGCCACCGAGTCCAATGGCGATGTGACAGTACCCCCCCCCCCCCCCCTCTACGAGGGGCCTCCGGACCCACAAAACCCGGTTTATTGAGATGAAGAAGATGAAACTTCCTGATCAAACCCTTGGCATGGATATTACCGGCAGGCACCCAGGACCTCTCCTCCGGACCATAGCCCTTCCAATGTACCAAATACTGCACGGATCCTCTCACTAAACGGGAATCAAGGATCCGCTGAACTTCGTATTCCACGGCACCCCCGACCAAGACTGGAGGAGGAGGGGACCGGACAGGACGAATCGGAGATCGGTACAATTTGAGAAGGGATTTATGGAATACATTGGGCAGTTTGAATGATTGAGGGAGCTTCAGACGAAAGGCTGCAGGGTTAATCACGTCACTTATTTCATACGGACCAATAAACCTGGGACCTAGTTTGGCAGACGGCACTTTGAGCTTGATATTTTTCGTAGACAACCAAACTTTGTCCCCAACTCCCAGGTCCGGACCCTTGGAGCGCCGTTTATTAGCAGAAGACGCCTGCCTAGTCTGAGCCCCCTTTAAGTTTTTGTTCACTTCAGACCAGATAGTCTTTAACTGATCTACGGACCTTTCTACCCCAGGGACGTCAGAGAGCCTAGAAGAAAATGAACAAAAGCGCGGGTGCAGCCCATGATTACAGTAGAGTCAAGGGGTGGCCTTGATGGACTCCTGGTACTGGTTATTCATGGCAAATTCTGCTAGTGGCAGATGTTCCACCCAATCAGATTGATGCTCAGAGACATAACAACGTAGATACTGTTCGAGAGCTTGATTTGCGCGCTCGGTTTGACCATTGGTTTCAGGGTGATAGGCAGAAGAAAGGGAATAGTCAATTCCAATCCGTTTACAGAATGCCCTCCAAAAACTTAGAAATGAACTGGGTGCCCCTGTCAGAAACAATATTCACAGGAACACCATGCAATCGCACAACATGATTAATGAATACTTTGCTCAGGGTCTCGGAATTAGGTAACCCGGACAGCGGAACAAAATGACACTGCTTGCTGAATCTGTCTACCACTACCCAGATACAAGTCTTCCCTTCTGAGAGTGGCAGGTCAGTAATAAAATCCATGGAGATATGAGTCCAAGGACCCTCAGGGGTAGGCAAGGACTGGAGCAACCCGGCAGGGCGGTTGCGGGGAGACTAAGGGTATGTGCGCACTGGCCGGGTTATGGTCGGATTAGGTGTATAAACCGCCGGTCGGTTTACATAGATTTCATGTAAATTTATGTTAATCCAAATCGGCGTTTGGATTAACATTGAAACCTATGTAAACCGACACCCGGTGTCCACACACCGGCGGTTTACACATGCTCATCCGTTGCTAACCCACTGGGTTCCCAGCGGGTTAGCAAAGAATGAGCATGTTCTATAATCCGGCCGGTTCTGCAGCGGCTGCAAGCAGAATCATGTACTGCTTCCAGTCGCCGCAACACCGCCGGCGCTAACCCGCTGGCCACCCGCCCGGCACCCGCCGCACATACCCGCCAGGAAGCCGGTGGACGGCTCTGGAGTTTCCTGGCGGGTCCGCCCAGCCGCCGCCGACCAACCCGCCGGCCAGTGCGCACATACCCTTAGCGCGAGCACAGGTTTCACAAGCCAGTACATATTCCTTACAGTCCTTTACTATGGTTGGCCACCACAAACTCCTGGTTACAAGTCCGATGGTGTTATTGATACCAGGATGCCCTGCGAGGACGGAATCATGAGATTCCTTAAGAACTTGGAGGCGGAATTTGGTAGGGACAAATAGTATCTGGGCAGGAGTAGTGTCAGGGGCCTGTTCTGGAGATCTACGAATCTCTTCCAGAAGATCCAAAGACACAGCCGAGACAACAATCCCCTTGGCTAAAATGGGAGTCGGTTCCAGGTCCTCGACTTGTAAGGGGCAAAAACTTCGAGACAGGGCATCAGCCCTCACATTTTTAGTACCCGGTCTGAAAGTGATCACAAAATCGAATCTGGAGAAGAACAAGGCCCATCTAGCCTGTCTAGGATTCAGTCTTTTCGCTGATTCCAAATAGGATTACCGTAATTACTGATCACAAAAATCTAACCTATGTTTGGCGCCTTCGAGGAAGTGGCGCCATTCCTCGAAGGCCCATTTGATTGCCAACAATTCCCGATTACCTACATCATAATTCATCTCTGTAGAGGAAAATTTTCGGGAAAAGAAGGCACACGGACGAAGTTGAGTGAGGGCTGCAGTGCCTTGTGATAGCACCGCTCCCACTCCAACTTCAGAGGCATCTACCTCTACAATGAAGGGGCGGTCCAAATCAGGCTGCACCAATATTGGATCCGCGGAGAAACACTCTTTTAACTTAGAAAACGCATGAATGGCTTCAGGCTTCCAATTAACCACATCCGCCCCCTTACGTGTCATATCAGTGAGTGGTTTGGCTATCTCTGAAAACCCTTTAATAAATTTACGATAATAGTTAGCGAAACCCAAGAATCGCTGCAGTGCCTTCAGAGACTTGGGTTGTACCCATTCCTTAGTCGATTTAATTTTGGCAGGATCCATGCGAAAACCTTTTGCCGATATAATATATCCCAAAAAATGTATCTTCCTCCATGAAGACACATTTCTCTAATTTGGCGAATAGAGAATGCTCTCCGAGTCTCTGGAGTACAGTACGGACATGTCGGACGTGTGACCAAAGACCGGGAGAAAAAACCAGAATGTCGTCCAAATACACGACCACATATACACCACTGATATCTCTGAAAATATCATTGACAAAATTCTGAAACACTGCAGGTGCGTTACTTAACCCGAACGGCATTACAAGATACTCAAAATGGCCGAGAGGCGTATTGAACGCTGTCTTCCACTCATCGCCTTCTTTTATACGGACCAGGTTATATGCTCCCCTGAGGTCCAGTTTGGTGAAATACTTGGCTCCCAACAGCTGATTATAAAGATCAGGGATGAGTGGAAGAGGATACTGGTTTTTTACAGTGATCGCGTTTAATTCGCGGTAATCAATGCAAGGTCTGAGGCCGCCATCTTTCTTTCCCACAAAAAAGAAACCAGCTCCTACTGGTGAGGTGGACGGTCTAATATACCCCTTTCTCAGACTGTCTGCTATGTAATCATTCATGGCCTGACGTTCAGGACCAGAGAGGTTATATATGCTCCCCTTTAGGGCCCGTCACACAGGGACATATCGCCGGCGATGTTGCCGGCAACTGAGGGGCGTGGCCAGGTTGCGGCGACATCGCCGGCGAGTTGCCTCGTGTGACAGGGCGATAATCAGGCGATGAATCGCCTGAGCAACATCGCCAGGTTTCCCAACAATGTTGGGAAACCTGGCGATGTTGCTCAGGCGATCCTGCCTGATCGCCCTGTGTAACGCGGCAACCTGCAATGTTGCGGGCGATTCCGCCTATATCCAACATTGCGAGTGATCGCTTGCTGGGTTGCTGGGCAACCCAGCGAGCGATAGCCGAGGCAACTAGCCGGCGACATCGCCGGTAAGTTGCTCAGTGTGACATCTCACCGGCGATGTCAGGGATGCGCGCTCCCGCGATCCCCGGCAACATCGCCGGCGATATGTCCCTGTGTGACGGTACCTTTTGGGAGACGAGAAGCAGGTATCAAATCTATGGCGCAATCCTACTTTCTGTGAGGGGGTAATTTCTCTGATTCCTGAATAGAAAATATATCTTCAAAATCTCTAAAGGCGAATGGTACAAAGGGAGGAGACTTGACCTTCACTTGGTTTACAGATAGCGAGATACAGTGTTCCTGACACTTTGGGCTCCAGCGCACGATGTCACCCAAGTGCCAGTCTATGACTGGGTTATGTTTACGTAACCATGGCATGCCCAGGATTACTGCAGATGATAAATTATTGATAGCAAAAAATGACACATTTTCAGCATGTAAAGACCCCACCAGCATTGACACTTCCTCAGTGCCAAATTCCACTCCACCCTGGATGAGGGGAGTGCCATTAACTGCAGTGGTTCTAATGGGGGCATTAAGCCTTAGTAGAGTTCTCGCTACCTGGAGATCTATGAAATTCCCCTCTGAACCACTGTCAACATAAGCCTCTAAACACACAGATTTCTTAAGGGAAGATAAAGAAATAGGTAATAAAACTTTGGCAGCATCCGCTGGCAATACCTGTGCACCCGGGCAGGCAGAGCCAGAGCCCCCCAGGTGCTGACATCCAGGGTTTGAGGCCTTCTGATCTCCAGTGTTCATGCAGAGGACTCCAGCTTGTGGCTTGTACAGCATGTTTGAATGAGATGATGGGAGTGTTCCTCCACAGGACTGAGAAGCTGGACCCAGGTGCTTTGAAGGAGCAATCAGCAGACACAGCTCAGAGTAAAGAAAAAAAAACCATTGGGAAAAGGAGAGGAAAAGAGAAAAAAAAAAAAGGAATGCTTTATATATAGTCTATCTATATATAAAGAATGGTAAGGCCAGATATAATGTGACGACCATCCGCTGTGAGACAGAGCTGCTGGTAGGCAGCACCCCGAGAAACCCCGAGACCCTTAACCCCTATACAGGGATCTGGAATTACAGCGGAGCCCAGGGGGTAGCTGCCTATTATGAGCAACAGAGCCGGGGAGGTCGCCAGGGGAAAATCAAGACCCGAAAAACAAAGTCAGAAGTCCGAGTCACAACCGAGAGGGCAGCGAAGGTACAAAATAGTCAGGCGGTTGCAGAGTCAGAAATCCAGGCAAGGTCAGACACGAAACTAAACACCCACTATCACTGGGGAACCAAAGCTATATCTGCGGCCTGCAAGACAGGCTCCAATGTATTTGAAGGGCGCGGTTACCTCCCATAGGCTGGAGCTCACAGCCTGATGATCTCATCCGGACCGCCCCTAGATCCAGGCCAGATGGAGATGCACGACTGGCTCCACCCACGCCACCTCTGACAGAAGAACGCAGGCTGCGCCTAACGGACACCTCTGCAGGGCCCGCTCCTCTGCGACCAACATCACCCAGAGGGGAAACACAGCGGCGCTCAGCGACAGGGGCAGACGTCGCGGGAGCAGTTCCATATGAGGACAAGGCCCTCCTATCACCGGCACCATCAGCCGAAGGAATCCGGCTCCTCCCAGCGGCCGAGGCAGGAACACCAGCCACCGAGTCCGATGGCGATGTGACAATTATATTAATCAAAAATTATATCCTTATGGGGAAATGTATCCCAGAAAACAAGTGACCTGTGCACTTCCATTATTCCCCGGTCTCATAAATTGTGTAGAGTCATTACACACAGAGGGATCTATTTCATGTGTTTATTTCTGTTAATGTTGATGATTAATGAAACCCCAGAAGTCATTATTTCAGAAAATGAAAGTAAAGAGGATGAAGGGTCTGAGAGATAAAATATGACCTAAATAGGTATCAGAGGCTTCACCTTGTGTGGTTGTGAGAGTCACAACCACTATAAAAGCAGATCACGGCTGCTGCAGTCCCCAGCGTGGTACATATAGATTAAATACTGCGCTGCTTTATTACACGAGACATCGAAGGGCGAATATAATATTAATTTACTAGTCAACATGTTTCAGGGCTCCCTGGCCTCTTCCTCAGGATAAATCAATATCATACTGTCATGTTTCAGGGTGTCTCAGGGAGCTCTGAGACACGTTGACTAATAGATCACTGTTATATTCACCCTTTGGTGTCTCGCAGGGGCGGACCTACCGTGGTGCAACTGGTGCAGCGGCACCAGGGCCCCGACAGGCTAGGGGGCCCCCCTCAAGGCACTTAGAATAAGCCGACATGCTGCCGGCCACGCCTCTTCTAGCTGCCGGCCACGCCCCTCACAGCATTTCAGGAGCGAGGACAGAGCCCCAATCACAGTGCAGAGAGTGAGTCATGTGACCTCTCCTGCACTGTGGGGAGGACCTCACTCAACCAATCCTGGCAATGCGCGCGGGCCTCTGAAATTCTCTCCACATGGCTGATGGCTGTTCAGCATCAGCAGCAGCAGATGAGGGGACACAGCTCTGCACAAGGACCCAGGTACAAGGAAAGGGACCAAAGACAGGGCACAGGCTGAGGACAGACCCGGGGGGGGGGTGTTTGCTGCTCTGTACACTGCTGTTATGCTTTTACAGGACCTGTGATGATGTCACATTGAGGGGAGGAGTCAGTGGTCACATGATCAGCTCCTCAGTGTATGCAGGACTCTGCTGTGCTGGTTGTCATGGTGCTGGATGAGATGAAGTTTATGTCAGGAGGGATTTACAGTGTGGATGTAGCAGAGCCAAGTGTGTATGAGGTGTATGGAGCGGAGTTCAGAGTGTGTACAAGATGTACGGAGCAGAGCCGAGTGTGTACAAGATGTACGGAGCGGAGCCGAGTGTGCACGTAGCGGAGCCGAGTGTGTACGTAGCGGAGCCGAGTGTGTACGAGGTGTACGGAGCGGAGCCGAGTGTGTACGTAGCGGAGCCGAGTGTGTACGAGGTGTACGGAGCGGAGCCGAGTGTGTACGTAGCGGAGCCGAGTGTGTACGAGGTGTACGGAGCGGAGCCGAGTGTGTACGAGGTGTAAGGAGCGGAGCCGAGTGTGTATGTAGCGGAGCCGAGTGTGTACGAGGTGTACGGAGCAGAGCCGAGTGTGTACGAGGTGTACGGAGCAGAGCCGAGTGTGTACGGAGTAAAGCCGAGTGTGTACGAGGTGTACGGAACAGAGCCGAGTGTGTACGTAGCGGAGCCGAGTGTGTACGAGGTGTACGGAGCAGAGCCATGTGTGTACGAGGTGTACGGAGTAAAGCCGAGTGTGTACGAGGTGTACGGAACAGAGCCGAGTGTGTACGTAGCGGAGCCGAGTGTGTACGAGGTGTACGGAGCAGAGCCGAGTGTGCACGAGGTGTACGGAGCAGAGCCGAGTGTGCACGAGGTGTACGGAGCAGAGCCGAGTGTGTACGAGGTGTACGGAGCAGAGCCGAGTGTGTACGAGGTGTACGGAGCAGAGCCGAGTGTGTACGAGGTGTACGGAGCAGAGCCGAGTGTGTACGAGGTGTACGGAGCAGAGCCGAGTGTGTACGAGGTGTACGGAGCAGAGCCGAGTGTGTACGAGGTGTACGGAGCAGAGCCGAGTGTGTACGAGGTGTACGGAGCAGAGCCGAGTGTGTACGAGGTGTACGGAGCAGAGCCGAGTGTGTACGAGGTGTACGGAGCAGAGCCGAGTGTGCACGAGGTGTATGGAGCGGAGCCGAGTGTGTACGAGGTGTATGGAGCGGAGCCGAGTGTGTACGAGGTGTATGGAGCGGAGCCGAGTGTGTACGAGGTGTATGGAGCGGAGCCGAGTGTGTACGAGGTGTATGGAGCGGAGCCGCATGTGTACGAGGTGTACGGAGCAGAGCCGAGTGTATGAGGTGTATGGAGCAGAGCGGAATATGTACGAGGTGTACGGAGCGGAGCCACGTGTGTGCAGAGCCGCGTGAGTATGAGGCAGGGCCACATGTGCGGGACATATGGAGTAAAGCCGCGTATGCATAAGGTGGATGGAGTGGAGCCGCATATGCTGGGGCGTCCTGTAGAGGAGCCGCATGTGTACGAAACGGAGGCGTATGCGCAGGGCATGTGGAGCGGAGCCACGTGTCTACAAGGCATTTGGAGCGGAGCCACGTGCGTACAAGGTGTGTGTGCGCCAGTGGTAGTTCCCTGCGGATGCCGCTCCCGTTCCTATAGTCCCGGCTGCCTCTGCCGGCAGCATTCTTCACTCGAGTCCTGGCTGAGCTGTCTGCTTTTTGCAGCTCAGCATGGTGGGGCACGATTATGTCATCACTGAGTGCCACTGTGCTGATACGTGCAGAGCGGAGCAGCAAGAAGAGAGGTGAGTATTTATTTATTTTTTTTAACCCGTGAATACAGTGATGGGAGACTGTGTAATGTGCAATATAACATAGGAGGAGTATGGGGTGCAATATACTATATGGAGGAATATGAGGGCCCATTATACTATATGGAGGACTATGGGACTGCCTTATACTATATGGAGGGCTATGCGGGTGTATTATAATATATGGAGGGTCGTGGAATGCATTATAATATATGGAGACTATGGATGATGTATTAAAATATATATAGCCAATTATATAATATGGAAGCCATTTTAATATATCTGGAGGGTTCTGTGGGGGCATGATAATATTTGGAGGGGTGTGAGGAAGCCTTTATACTTTATGCAGGGCTCTTTGAGGGTTGCGTTGTAAATAAATATTACAATCTATATGTTTACATTACTTTGTTGCCACTATGAGGGGCAGGGGGGCCCCCAAAAAATTTCTTGCACCGGGGCCCAAGGTGAAAGGAGAAGGGGTACCAGGAGGAGAGACAGAGGAGCGGGGACAGGAGGAGCAGTGACATGAAGAGAGATGAAGGAGCGGTGACAAGAGGAGAGACGTAGGAGCGGGGACAGGAGTAGCGGTGAAAGGAGGAGAGATGGAGGAACGGGAACAGGAGGAGCGGTGACAGGAGGAAAGTCAGATGTGCGGGGGCAGGAGGAACGCGGGGGAGAAGGAGCACAAGGCAGGAGGAGCGGGGGGCAGGGGGAGCACGAGGCAGGAGGAGCAGGGGGCAGGAGGAGCGCGGGGCAAGGGAATCGGGGACAGGAGGAGCGTGGGGCAGGAGGAGAGATGGAGGAGTGGGGACAGGAGGAGCGGTGACAGGAGGAGAGACGAACGAGTGGTGACAAGAGGAGAGACGCAGGAGCGGGGACAGGAGGACCGGTGACAGGAGGAGAGACGAAGGAGTGAGAACAGGAGGAGCAGTGACAGGAGGAAAGACGGAGGAGCGGTGACAGGATTAGTGGGGGCAGGAGGAATGCGGGGAAGGAGGAGCATGGGGCAGGGGGATCGGGGACAGGAGGAGCATGGGGCAAGAGGAGAGACAGAGGAGTGGGGACAGCAAGAGCGGTGACAGGAGGAGAGACGGAGGAACGGGGGACAGGAGGAGAGACAGAGGACCGGGGACAGGAGGAGATATGGAAGAGTGGGGACAGGAAAAGCGCTGACAGGAGGAGATACAGAGGACTAGGGACAGGAGGAGACACAGAGGAGCGAGGACAGGAAGAGCAGTCATAGGATACGCGCTGACCGAAGGAAAGGCTCAGGAGCAGTGACAGGAGGAGCAGTGACAGGGGGAGAGATAGAGGAGCAGGTACAGGAGGAGAGACAGAGGACCGGGGAAAGGATGAGAGATGGAAGAGTGGGGACAGGAGGAGCGCTGACAGGAGGAGAGACAGAGGACCGGGGACAGCAGGAGAGACAGAGGAGCGAGGACAGAAAGAGCAGTCATAGGATACGCGCTGACATAAGGAAAGGCGCAGGAGCAGGGACAGAAGTAGCGGTGACAGGAGGAGAGACAGAGGAGCAGGGACATGAGGAGTGGTGACTGGAGGAGAGACGGAGGAGCGGGGACAGGAGGAGCAATCACAGGATAAGCCGTGACAGAAGGAAAGACGGAGAGAGAGGGACAGGACGAGCGGTGACAGGAGGAGAGACAGAGGGACAAGAGGAGCCGTGACAGGAGAAGAGACGGGGAGTGGGAACAGGAGGAACGGGGGGCAGGAGGAATACGGGGGAGGGGGAGCACGGGGCAGAAGGAGCTGGAGGAAGGAGGAGCACGAGGCAGGAGGAGCTGGGGGCAGTAGGAGCGGGGGACAGGAGGAGCGTGGTGCAGGAGGAGAGATGGAGGATCGGGACAGCAAGAGCGTTGACAGAAGGAGAGACAGAAGAGCGGGAACAGGAGGAGAGACGGAGGACCGGGGACAGGAGGAGAGATGGAAGAGTGGGGACAGGAGGAGAGTCAGAGGAGCGGGGAAAGGAGGAGCAGTCACAGGATAAGCCGTGACAGAAGGAAAGATGGAGGAGAGGGGATAGGAGGAGCGGTGACAAAAGGAGAGACAGAGGAATGGGGACAGGAGGAGCAGTGACATGAAGAGAGATGAAGGAGCGGGGACAGGAGTAGCGGTGAAAGGAGGAGAGACTGAGGAACGGGAACAGGAGGAGCGGTGACAGGAGGAAAGACAGAGGAGCAGTGACAGGAGGAGCAGGGGCAGGAGGAACGCAGGGGAGAAGGAGCACGGGGCAGGAGGAGCGGGGAGCAGGAGGAGCACGAGGCAGGAGGAGCGGGGGCAGGAGGATGGCAGGGCAGGAGGAGAGACGGAGGAGTGGGGACAGGAGGAGCGCTGACAGGAGGAGAGACAGAGGACCGGGGACAGAAGTAGAGATGGAGGAGCAGGTCAGGAGGAGCGCTGACAGGAGGAGAGATGAACGAGTGGTGACAAGAGGAGAGACATAGGAGTGGGGACAGGAGGAGCCGTGACAGGAGGAGAGACGAAGGAGTGAGAACAGGAGGAGCAGTGACAGGAGGAAAGACGGAGGAGTGGTGACAGGAGTAGTGGGGGCAGGAGGAATGCTGGGGAGGAGGAGCACGGGGCAGGAGGAGCGGGGGACAGGGGGAGCACGAGGCAGGAGGAGCGGGGGCAGGAAGATGGCAGGGCAGGAGGAGAGATGGAGGAGTGGGGACAGAAGGAGCGCTGACGGGGGGGGGCAGAGGACCGGGGACAGAAGAAGAGACGGAGGAGCAGGTCAGGAGGAGCGCTGACAGGAGGAGAGACAGAGGAGTGGGGACAGCAAGAGCGGTGACAGGAGGAGAGACGGAGGAGCGGGGACAGGAGGAGAGACAGAGGACCGGGGACAGGAGGAGAGATGGAAGAGTGGGGACAGGAAAAGCGCTGACAGGAGGAGAGATAGAGGACTAAGAACAGGGGGAGAGACAGAGGAGCGAGGACAGGAAGAGTAATCATAGGATACATGCTGACCGAAGGAAAGACTCAGGAGCAGGGACAGGAGGAGCGGTGACAGGAGGAGAGATAGAGGAGCAGGGACAGGAGGAGCGGTGACAGGAGGAGAGACGGAGGAGCGGGGACAGGATGAGAGATGGAAGAGTGGGGACAGGAGGAGCTCTGAAAGGAGGAGAGACAGAGTACCGGGGACAGCAGGAGAGACAGAGGAGCGAGGACGGGAAGAGTAATCATAGGATACATGCTGACTGAAGGAAAGACTCCGGAGCAGGGACAGAAGTAGCGTTGACAGGAGGAGAGACAGAGGAGCAGGGACATGAGGAGCGGTGACTGGAGGAGAGACAGAGGATCGGGGACAGGAGGAGCAATCACAGGATAAGCCGTGACAGAAGGAAAGACGGAGGAGAGAGGACAGGACGAGCGGTGACAGGAGAGACAGAGGCACAAGAGGAGCGGTGACAGGAGAAGAGACGGGGGAGTGGGAACAGGAGGAGCGGGGGGGCAGGAGGAATACGGGGGAGGGGGAGCACGGGGCAGAAGGAGCTGGAGGAAGGAGGAGCACGAGGCAGGAGGAGCTGGGGGCAGGGAGAGCGGGGGACAGGAGGAGCATGGTGCAGGAGGAGAGATGGAGGATCGGGGACAGGAGGAGAGATGGAAGAGCGTTGACAGGAGGAGAGTCAGAGGAGCGGGAACATGAGGAGAGACGGAGGACCGGGGACAGGAGGAGAGATGGAAGAGTGGGGACAGGAGGAGAGTCAGAGGAGCGGGGAAAGGAGGAGCAGTCACAGGATAAGCCGTGACAGAAGGAAAGATGGAGGAGAGGGGATAGGAGGAGCGGTGACAAAAGGAGAGACAGAGGAATGGGGACAGGAGGAGCGGGGACAGGAGGAGAGATGGAGGAGCGGGGACAGGAAAAGCGGTGACAGGAGGAGAGACAGAGGAATGGGGACAGGAGGAGCAGTGACATGAAGAGAGATGAAGGAGCCGTGACAAGAGGAGAGACGTAGGAGCGGGGACAGGAGTAGCGGTGAAAGGAGGAGAGACTGAGGAACGGGAACAGGAGGAGCGGTGACAGGAGGAAAGACAGAGGAGCAGTGACAGGAGGAGCGGGGGCAGGAGGAACGCAGGGGAGAAGGAGCACGGGCCAGGAGGAGCTGGGAGCAGGAGGAGCACGAGGCAGGAGGAGCGGGGGCAGGAGGATGGCAGGGCAGGAGGAGAGACGGAGGAGTGGGGACAGGAGGAGCGCTGACAGGAGGAGAGACAGAGGACCGGGACAGAAGTAGAGATGGAGGAGCAGGTCAGGAGGAGCGCTGACAGGAGGAGAGATGAACGAGTGGTGACAAGAGGAGAGACATAGGAGTGGGGACAGGAGGAGCCGTGACAGGAGGAGAGACGAAGGAGTGAGAACAGGAGGAGCAGTGACAGGAGGAAAGACGGAGTAGTGGTGACAGGAGTAGTGGGGGCAGGAGGAATGCGGGGGAGGAGAATCACGGGCAGGAGGAGCGGGGGACAGGGGGAGCACGAGGCAGGAGGAGCGGGGGCAGGAAGATGGCAGGGCAGGAGGAGAGATGGAGGAGTGGGGACAGGAGGAGCGCTGACAGGAGGGGGGACAGAGGACCGGGGACAGAAGAAGAGACGGAGGAGCAGGTCAGGAGGAGCGCTGACAGGAGGAGAGACAGAGGAGTGGGGACAGCAAGAGCGGTGACAGGAGGAGAGACGGAGGAGCGGGGACAGGAGGAGAGACAGAGGACCGGGGACAGGAGGAGAGATGGAAGAGTGGGGACAGGAGGAGAGATAGAGGACTAAGAACAGGGGGAGAGACAGAGGAGCGAGGACAGGAAGAGTAATCATAGGATACATGCTGACCGAAGGAAAGACTCAGGAGCAGGGACAGGAGGAGCGGTGACAGGAGGAGAGATGGAAGAGTGGGGACAGGAGGAGCTCTGACAGGAGGAGAGACAGAGTACCGGGGACAGCAGGAGAGACAGAGGAGCGAGGACAGAAAGAGCAGTCATAGGATACGCGCTGACAGAAGGAAAGGCACAGGAGTAGCGGTGACAGGAGGAGAGACGGAGGAGCGGGGTCAGGGGGAGCAATCACAGGATAAGCCGTGACAGAAGGAAAGACGGAGGAGAGAGGACAGGATGAGCGGTGACAGGAGGAGAGACAGAGGGACAAGAGGAGCAGTGACAGTAGAGGAGACGGGGGAAGAGTGAGAACAGGAGGAGCGGGGGGCAGGAGGAATACGGGGGAGGGGGAGCACGGGCAGAAGGAGCTGGAGGAAGGAGGAGCACGAGGCAAGAGAAGCTGGGGACAGAAGGAGCGTGGTGCAGGAGGAGAGACAGAGGAGAGGGGACAGCAAGAGCGGTGACAGGACGAGAGACGGAGGAGCGGGGACAGGAGGAGAGACAGAGGACCGGGGACAGGAGGAGAGATGGAAGAGTGGGGACAGGAAAAGCGCTGACAGGAGGAGAGAAAGAGGACTAGGGACAGGGGGAGAGACAGAGGAGAAAGGACAGGAAGAGCAGTCATAGGATACGTGCTGACCGAAGGAAAGGCTCAGGAGCAGGGACAGGAGGAGAGACAGAGGAGCAGGGACAGGAGGAGCAATCACAGGATAAGCCGTGACAGATGGAAAGACGGAGGAGAGAGGACAGGACGAGCGGTGACAGGAGGAGAGACAGAGGGACAAGAGGAGCGGTGACAGGAAGAAGATGGGGGGCGGGAACAGTAGGAGGGGGGGCAGGAGGAATATGGGGGAGGGGGAGCACGGGGCAAAAGGAGCTGGAGGAAGTTGGAGCATGAGGCAGGAGGAGCTGGGGGCAGGAGGAGTAGGGGACAGGAGGAGAGACGGAGGAGCGGGGACCGCAAGAGCATTGACAGGAGGAGAGACGGAGGAGCGGGGACCGGAGGAGCAGTCACAGGATAAGCCGTGACAGAAGGAAAGATGGAGGAGAGGGGATAGGAGGAGCGGTGACAGGAGGAGAGACAGAGGAATGGGGACAGGAAGAGAGATGGAGGAGCGGGGACAGGAAAAGTGGTGACAGGAGGAGCGATGACAGGAAGAGTGGGGACAGGAGGAGAGATGGAGGAGCGATGACAGGAGGAAAGATGGAGGAGAGGTGACAAGAGGAGAGGCAGAGGAGTGGTGACAAGAAGAGAGATGGAGTAGCAGGAACAGGAGGAGCGGGGACAGGAGGAGAAACAGAGGAGTGGGGACAGGAGAAGCGGTGACAGGAGAATAGATAGATAGATTGATTTATGGAGGAATAGATGAATAGAGGGATAAATAGAGGGAGCGATAGATGGATAGAGGAATAGAGGGATGTATGGATAGAGGGATAAATAGATTTGATCTTCATAAACTAATCAAGATAAATATGACATACATTAACTTATAGATAATCCCCCAGCCTACTGTATCCCCACCCGCCCCTCGTAGACTGTCAGCCCTTGTGGACAGGGTCCCCTCCCTTCCTGTACCTATATGTCCTGATTGTCTAGAGTTATTGTAATTGTTCTTGTCTCCCTTATCCTCATGTAAAGCGCCATGGAACCTAATGGCGCTATATAAATAAATAATAATAATAAAATAATAATAGATTATCAGATAGAAAAACTATGGAAGATGGATATGAAGATACGTAGAACGGTCAATACATGAGACACAGTATATAACTGACAGGTACAAAGTCATGTGACATACAATAGATTATGGAAATGTGGATAAAGTAAAAGGTGATGTGGACATATATATTTTTCCTCTTGGGTGTTGATTGTTGTTGTTTCTTTCCCTTGTTCAATGTCTTGTGTTATGTAAATCAGATTCCACCCCCTGATACCTACAATGTTGTAGACAATAATTGGACCCAGGTGACCCCTCCCCGGTCTACACTCATATAAAGCAGGGTCTCCTGTGTGTCCTCACACACTGTCCTGGTGAAGACCCTTCTGGACCCTTCTCCACATCCGGCTCCGCAGAGACTTTACCTGAGATCCTTCTCCTCCATTATCTGTAAGGTAAGTAGATATAGGAAGGTCTCATGGACTGACTGCCTGATTATTCATCTTACTGGGGCCTTGTGTTACAGGAGTATATAGATTGTTTGAGTATTAATGTTTTGGTCTTGGAGACCCTTTTTATTCTTGGGGTTCAGAGTTTAGAGGCTCCTGACCTGTGATATCTCTGAAGACTTTTGGAGACTCAATTTTTCCACTTATTAACAACTTTTTGTCTTTTACAACCATTTTAGGTTAAAAAACAGTTGCAGACTGTGATACAGGCACAGCGCCAGCCAGATGTTCTTTTTTTTATTTATTTGTTTGTAGTTACATAGTCACATCGGTGGAAAAAAAGACCTCGGTCCATTAAGCTCAACCTTTCTTCTACAATTATATATTTCTATCACTAAATTATCTATAACACCAATGTTATGTAGTGAGGAAATCCTCCAGCCCTTCTATAAAGCCGGTATAGTGTCGGCCTTTTCTAGGACGGCTGGATGATTTTCTCACTACTTATCATTGTCCGGTATAGATGATTTAATGACAGAAATATATAATTGGAGGAGAAAGGTTGAACTTGATTTTTACCTCTAGGACACCGACCAATTATCTGCAATCATAACCCTATTCTGCATTGTGGTCATGCTTCTACACTTGCAAGCAAACGGAGGGCTTGGCTTCTATCTGTGTACATATGCTTTTGCACGGGCGGCCACTTTAGGTGGATCTCGTGCGCAAACACCCATACTGGGGGCCCTTGCTCCTATCTATTCACATACTGTTTAGCGTCGGTGGCCATTTTGTCCCTGCTACAGTCACACGCAATGCCGCTGTGCTTTCCCAAGCCGCTGTACACATTCTTTTCCACGTGTGGCAATTTATTTTATGTGGCTCGCTAACGGAATGGAACGCAGTTTTCCATGACAGTTACCATGTATAGTTATAATAATCGCGTTATTGTTTTGTTGAAACTTCTCTCATCTTTCCATTTTATTTTTGCAGTTTGCCCATGATGAACAATGCGGAGCGCGCTGCTGTGGTTGCTGCATTGCCGGTTGAGGCAGCTCGGCAACAAGATGAGGCACGGATGCTAGAGAGGCGTTCCAAACTAAAGCGTCTCATAAGGATCAGACAGTGGCTGCAGAGGAGGTCCCGATTGTCCCGCCGGCAACTTGTAAGTACCGTATATACTCACGTATAAGCCGAGTTTATCAGCCCAAAAATTGGGCTGAAAAGTCCCCCCCTCGGCTTATACGTGAGTCACTGTATACTGTATACAATGTATACAGTATACAGTGCCCCCATCTATATACAGGCCCCCCGCCGCAATCCTGTAAAGGAGTAGATTAGTATACTTATCCATCCGCTGCAGCTGTCCCGCCGCCATCGCGATCCAGCATCTTCCGTCTTCCAGCGTCTCGCGTCTTCTTCCAATGGTCGCAGGCAATGACGTCATTGCCTGTGCGACCGAGGAGGAAACTGGAAGACGACGCGAGACGCTGGAAGACGGAAGATGCTGGATCGCGATGGCTGCTGCAGCGGATGGATAAGTATACTAATCTATTCCTTTACAGGATTGCGGCGGGGGGCCTGTATATAGATGGGGGGCCTGTATATACCTCTGGGGCATATATATGTGGGGCTGCTGTATACTACCACTGGGGCTGTATTTACCTTTGGGGCTGCTATATACTACCACTGGGGCTGTATTTACCTGTGGGGCTGCTGTATACTACCACTGGGGCTGTATTTACCTGTGGGGCTGCTGTATACTACCACTGGGGCTGTATTTACCTGTGGGGCTGCTGTATACTACCACTGGGGCTGTATATACCTGTAGGGCTGCTGTATACTGCCACTGGGGCTGTATATACCTGTGGGGCTGCTGTATACTACCACTGGGGCTGTATATACCTGTGGGGCTGCTGTATACTACCACTGGGGTTGCTGTATATACCTCTGGGGCTGCTGTATACCACACTGTTGAGGGCTGTATACCGGTGTCCACCCTCGGCTTATACACGAGTCAATAGGTTTTTCCAGATTTTTGGGGCAAAAGTAGGGGGGTCGGCTTATACACGGGTCGGCTTATACACGAGCATATACGGTACCTTCTTTGCTTCCCTGTAAATAGCATTTAATCTTTGTATGGACATGGCATAGTTATATAGAAAATAGTAACTCCGGCTTTCCATGGTACATTCTGCAGATTACAAGTGTTATCCCTCCCAGGTCAGTAGGTTTACTCCTTTACTAGTTTCATACCGTTGAATGACATTTCATATCCTGTAGTACTACCCGCCCCTCACATTTGTGTCCAGTGCACGTGTAGCCATGTGACCACCGCTCATGATATCCAATGCAAACACATTTGTGTGGTGGGCGGTGCTGTATGGTGTAAGATCATTTTTGGGTTTTGGTTTAACATGAATTTTCTGTTCCCGCAGGAGCGTCAGCAGGATCTGTCCACATCAACAACATCTGACAGTGATGACACCGCCAGTACGCAAACTAGTGAGGAGGCCAGTGAAGAAGCTGCACCCCTAACTCGACCTCGGCGACGATCAACATGTCGTAAAATAAAGGCCACAACGTCACCATCACCTATTCTCCTCGCTCGGGCGAACAATATTTTGAGTCAGCGGAGCAACCCCGGCCTTGACACCTTTGCAAACTTCGCTGTGGACAGACTGTGTAAGCTGGATGAAACACAGCGGAGGCATGCAGAAAGGGTGATATTTCAGGCACTGGCTAAAGGGGCGGTGGGTGAACTGGATGACACGTCTGCTGTAACCAATAGAATCGAGTGTGATCCACGTTCTCAGTACTCATTGCCCCAAATGCAAGAGCCACTTCGCCTCACACCTATGAGGAGCACTGGGCCTCCGCAAAACATGCAGCTTGGCCCCCCGCAGTACCCCCTGTTCCCTCACTCTTCACAACTTTACTGTCCGCCCAGGCAACGATTCGCCAATTCAGACAACGGCTATAAAGATTTGTAGTTCTAGTGACGTTATAGTTTGCAAGTTTAATGAATTCTTCAGACATGTTGTGTTTATTGTATTGGTAACATTTGCTTGATTCAAATAAAAATGTTCTTTTGCTTCAAACTTGTGGCCCGCTTTACTGAATTCAGCATATTGTTATTAGCCGGGCTACTGAGGCGGGGTAATGGGCTGGGTGCAGGTCAGGGCCGCCATCAGGGCAGTACTCCTGCTACACATGCACAGACATAATGGGTGTGAGTGATGAAATATGTGCTGTATTTTTTTAGCCCCTTCACGACCCATGACATCATGGGCCGGTAAGGGGTGTTTGATGTGAGCTCCGGCGCCCCCCTAGAGACATGCTACCTACTGTGGTGGGCATGTAATAGGTTAATTCCTCATGTACAGTAAGCCGGCTCTTGTCGGCTCTGTACATTTTTCTGAATGAAGCCACCTGTTCCCCTGTCAGCTGTGCACATACTATACGTAATGTACGTATAGTATGTGCGCTGTCCAGGGTCCTGAAGGCTTTTAAAGTAGATCTATGTTGCTGCGCAGCACCATAGATCTACTGTAAAAGCGTACAGGACCTCAGACAGCAGGGATGAGCAAACTGTACGGTAACCGGATTGCTCCGGATTGCACATCCGGAGCAATCCGGTTACCGCATTGCGGTACCCTCAACACATTTTTGTTAAAAAATGTGTGGGACCGCAATTGCATTCACCGCATCTGGATCTGGATGCGGTGAACGCAATTCAAGTTAAAGTGTGACCCTAGCCTTACTCAACATTGAAGTAGGAGTATCTGCCGCCTTCTCTTCCTTGGGGATAGGAAGGGGAAATATGATCGGGAGGAGCAACTAGAAGGATATCTGAAATACCTTAGCATGAAACCTGGTCTGATTGGTAAGAATGGTAATAGCATCACACACTTCATCAGTGCCATTATCAAAACGTTCTGCTGTTCAATGTAATGTGAATTGTGTATGGCCAAACCAGTGATGGGAAGGGTCAGACCAAATCGTGTGTACTAATGCTTTAGTATCGACTCTCCGTTTTTGCATCATATGTCTTGGTACTTGATCCAGATCAATCTCATCATGGGCAATGGTCCATGTAGCCATAGTCAGTCTTGCCAGGGTACATGTACCAATTCCATCATGAGGTTGAAATTTATACACATATGCACCGTATACATAATACATATTAACTGGGAGTATGATGTGCTTCCCTCCTAGATGTGACAGCAGCCTATAAGAAATATAGCAGGGGAGTGGTGGTAACCTTTGAGATGGACACCAGGGGAACCTTAATATACCTCTTAGGTCCGCTCATTATCTTCTTGGAATATTCACGTGACTGGCTCCAACAGGCAATCACATACAACCAGAAGATAAAGGGTGGCCCGGTGTGACACAGCGCTGTGGCACAGCAGGAAAGGAGAACGCCTACTCGGTAAGTATATTAAGTGCATTAACTGTGTGCTTGCTTTAACAGGGCAACATCGGTCACGAACCCTGCACAAACCGAACGGCTCACCCATCTCTATTGCCAAGTTATTATAAGTGATGTTTATTCTGTTACATCGTATACAGGTAGACCCACATACAGCTCTATTGTGGGGGAAATACAGAGATAAATCTCTAATAGCGGCCCACCATGGTGGAAGCGTCCATCCCGCTATAGGGAGGGCTATCTGTGTGTTGTAGGGCATAGTGTCAGGACCTGGCAGTGGAGGCTCCTTGTAAGTGGATGCCAGGCTTAATCTTTAGTGGCCACTATCGAGACTAAGATCTCCGATTTTCAAATTTAGCACAGGTCAGTTACTGCATTACACATATGCACCATACCAATTGATCCTCTTTTCTCTGGTGCCACTCATTGATTCCCATTTACTCATGAATAGTAGTGTCACGGCAGATAAACTATTTCTGTAAGTATATTATTTTCTGCCTGCACCTACGCTTACGGTGATGCCAGTCTTACATTTATTCACATGCTGTATTCTATGGGACAGCAAACGGTGAATATATTATTGATTTATTAGTCGCCACGTTTCAGGGCTCCCTGGCCCCTTCCTGAGGACAAATCAATATTATACTGCCATGTTTCAGGGAGTGTCTGGGAGTCCTGAAACGTGTTGACTAATAAATCAATAATACTGTATATACTTGAGTATAATCCAAGTTTTTCAGCAGAATTTTTGTGCTGAAAAGTGCCCCCTAGGCCTATAGTTGAGTCAGTATTCAGTGTCAGTGGGGGTGGGGGGGGGCGGTGACCAAGGGCTGGTGACTGCAGAGTTAGCAGGAGGTCACGTGGGCCCGCTCATTAGTCTATTGCTATATGTACTGCATCCCCTGTCCATCACTGATGGGGGAGCAGCGTATATTACATTAGACAGTGTACACACCTCCCATCACCGGTATATGGGCCCCACTCACGTTACTGCTGCACCAGACATATAGTTAGAAGCAGGAAGACTGGAGAGAGGACGCTACGGAGCCTGCGGAGAAGTGCCGGAGGGTTGAGTTATAATGATTATTATCTTATTGTGAACGCCAGCATGGGGCCCATATACCATTGATTGGGGCCATATACCATTGATTGGGGACATATACCATTGATTGGGTCCCATATACCTGTGATAGGGCTCATATACCTGTGATGGGGGCATATGCTGTGATTGGGGGCTATTTTAAGTAATGAGGAGCTATATACCAGTGATGGGACCCATATACCAGTGATGAGGCTATATACTGTGATAGGGCTATATACAATATTGAGGAGCTATATACCAGTGATGGGGGCCATATACCAGTGATGTAGGGTGCTATATACCAGTGATGGGGCTATATACCAGTAAGGGGGTGCTATATACCTGTGAAGGGGGCTATATACTGTGATGGGGTTATATACCAGTGATGGAGAGTGCCATATACCAGTGATGGGGGCACTATATACCAGTGATGGGGGGGTGCTATATACCAGTGATGTGGGGTGCTATATGCCAGTGATGAGAGGCTATATACCAGTGATGTAGGGTGCTATATACCAGTGATGAGAGGCTATATACCAGTGATGTAGGGTGCTATATACCAGTGATGAGGCCATATACCAGTGATAGGGGCTCATATACCTGTGATGGGGCTCATATACCTGTGATGGGGGCCATATACCTGTGATGGGGGCCATATACCTTTGATGGGGGCCATATACCATTTATGGGGCTCATATACCAGTGATGGGGGCTATACTCATATTTCCCACTCTAGGATTATACTTGAGTCACTACGTTTCCCCAGTTTTTGGGGGTAAAATTAGGGGCCTCGGCTTATACTAGGGTCAGTTTATACTTGAGTACATATGGTATATTGACCGTTTGATGTCTCGTGGAATATGGCAGTGAGGTTTTAACCCTTCATCCTCCCTACTTTAATTTTCTGAGATAATGGCTTTTAGGTTGTAATTAATCATCAACATTAACAGAAATAAACACATGACATAGATCCCTCTGTGTGTAATGGCTCTATATAATATATGCGTTTCACTTTATACTGAAATAAATTAATATTTTATGATATTCCAATTCATTGAGATGCACCTGTATGTTTCCTATACGATTTACTGCATGTATAAAAGCTCTTATCTTCAGATGTGTCCACCCTCGATGTTAAAAGGTTTTTAAAGCACACCAAATATACGGTAATAGGTTATTGCAAAATAATATAAAAAAGCCTTGACAGTGTACTTCCTAATCCACAACCATTGATTGGCCTCTCAAAGAGACAGATAGTGTAAACATCTCCCAACAATGTGTCATAAATTAATATGAAGCCAAGAGGAAAGATGAGGGAAGATACGAATGATACGTTAGTGCATACTCTGAGGTCAGGACAGTCAGTGTATGTCATTTTTTTATTGATTAATATATTTAAATTGTGTTCAGTGTTTTAATAACATAACAAATATACTACCCTGTTTCACCTAAAATAGGATGAGGGGGGATATTACATGGGAATATTGGGGGCTGCAAGGGGATGGTGGGGTTATTGGGGCTTGGAGGGGAATGATGGAAGAATGAGAAATCCCCTGAAAATAAGACATATCTAATTTTTTTGCTCCAAATAATGCGCTAAGAGCGTGTCTTATTTTGGGGGAAAATAAATATAAATAAATATAAAAAATATATAAAAAATAAATATAAAAAATATACCAATGGCAAGAAAAAAATCTTACATATTGCCCCACAGACATATATAACTACATAAATTTACTGCAAATCAGTATATCAAGATGGTCACACACTTACCTTGTAAGGACCTGGCTGGTGTCTGAAGAAGACAAAGAAGAAAGGTGGTTATGTATAGAGATGATAACTGATGGGATTACAAAGCTCCAGACAGGTCCCACCTCTGCAGAGTCTGTTGTGTCTCATGGATAATACTATAAGGTAAATGACATTATAACAGAGGGATCTGCTGCACAGAAGTGTACACCAACACTAGACAATGGGGGGAAGTGTTTATTTACTTTAGGGCTTGACATTAGAAGTATAGACATAACAACTAAAAGTCACATCTAACTCACAAAAGGATCTGGGAATGCAAATTAATTACAACCTTTAACTCTATTGGAGCAGATATAAATCTATCAGAAGGATTTATGACTCACTACAAGACCTGAGAGTCCTTTCCAGGACAATGGGGAACCAGTTTGAGCAATTTAGATATAAATTGTGACCATAAAAACAGTCACACCACATAGTTTAGCTAATTAAGGATTCTGAAAAAAAAACGCAACACCGAGAAAAATAACTTTATTAGAAATAAAACAGAACACAATTAGGGACTCCATCTTTATTTAAAAAATCCTCTTCCGTCCGACGTAGTCCAAAACGCAATTTCAGCTCTGCTACATCCCTGTGCTTAGACACACAGGGATGTAGCAGAGCTGAGAACTGACTAAACAGTCAGGGTTCAGCCCAGGTCATTATGACCTGAGCTGAACCCTGCTGTCAGCCCGACTCTCTCTGCCTCCGGAGATTCCCGAGCGGTGACGGAAGTTAATTTATTCACTGGTCTGTCACCTCTCGGGAATCTCCGGAGGCAGAAGCAGAGCAGAGAGGCGGGGAGCGAGTTTGCGGCCGGCGGCGGCAGCGGTAAGTAGCCGGACGGCCCCCCCCCCCAAAGCCCACCCCTGGTCAGGACTCAGAGAAGGAAGTGGCAGTGAGCAAATTTCACTGCCGGCTTCCCCGCCTGAATCCTGCGGCCCTGCTCCTGCTCCCCCCACCCGGTCCTAACTTAGGATCGGGTGGGGAGGCTGCGGGGGGGGGGGGGGGGGGGGTGGAGGGATGACGGACTCGTTACTGTGCGAGTAATAGCTTGGAATCTCGCAGAGTACCAAGTCCTGCGATTCCACTATTACTCGCAGAGTAACGAGTCTTAGCGAGTAGATTCGCCCATCCCTATTCATTATACCTTGCATCTGCTCTAGTTATGCATATACTAGATGGCGGCCCGATTATAAAGAATCGGGTATACTAGCCTATGGTTAGCAGGGTATACGGGGGCTCAGTGGTTAGCAGACTATACCGCGGCTCAGTGGTTAGCAGAGTATACGGAGGCTCAGTGGCTCGTAGTCTGCCTCAGGGCAGAGTGCAGTGGTCAGGGGCAGAGTGGAGTGGTCAGGGCAGAGTGGAGTGGTCAGGGGCAGAGTGAAGTGGTCAGGGGCCCGATGCAATAGCATCGGGAGCGGGGAGAAATCAATTGTGTGTATACAGGTGGGTCAGTGGGTAGCAGAGTATACAGGGGGCTCTGTGGGTAGCAGAGTATACAGGCGGGTCTGTGGGTAGCAGAGCATACAGGCGGCTCTGTGGGCAGCAGAGTATACAGGCGGCTCTGTGGGTAGCAGAGTATACAGGCGGCTCTGTGGGTAGCAGAGTATACAGGCGGCTCTGTGGGTAGCAGATTATGCAGGCGGGTCTGTGGGTAGCAGATTATGCAGGCGGCTCTGTGGGTAGCAGAGTATGCAGGCTGCTCTGTGGGTAGCAGAGTATAGAGGCGGCTCTGTGGGTAGCAGAGTATACAGGCGGCTCTGTGGGTAGCAGAGTATACAGGCGGCTCTGTGGGTAGCAGAGTATGATGTGGCGGGAGGCTGGAGGGGTAAGGAGAGTGGCGCTGGAGGGGTGAGGAGAGGTCCGGCTGGAGGGGTGAGGGGAGGTCCAGCTGGAGGGGTGAGGAGAGGTGGCGCTGGAGGGGTGAGGAGAGGTGGCGCTGGAGGGGTGAGGAGAGGTGGTGCTGGAGGGGTGAGGAGAGGTCCGCAGTACATGTATAGCAGCGGTATAGTAGATGGCGGTACATTACAGTACATGTATAGCAGCGCTATGGTATATGGTGGCATATTACATTACATGTATAGCAGCGCTATAGTATATGGCGATACATTACAGCACATGTATAGCAGCACTATAGTATATGGCGGTAAATTAGAGTACATGTATAGCAGTACTATGGTATATGGCAATACTTAGCTCCCCTCCGCTCCTCCACAAAAAAAATAAAAAAATCCTCAGTAAGGATACTCACCTGTCCGCTGGCTCGCTCCACCTCCGTGTTCTAGGTCCTATAGGCCTTTATGAGCCATAGTTGCCTGGGAAACGGATCAGCTGATTGGTCACATGACCGCTAACTGCCAGGGGGCAGGATGGTGAGGGGGGGCAGGATGGTGAGGCGGGGTGTAGGGGTGGCAGGATGGAGCGAGCGGGGCAGGATGGAGCAGGGGGGGCAGGATGGAGCAGGATGGAGCCAGCAGGGCAGGATGGAATGATCGGGGCAGGATGGAGCGAGCGGGGCAGGATGGAGCGAGCGGGGCAGGATGGAGCGAGCGGGGCAGGATGGAGCGAGCGGGACAGGATGGAGCGAGCGGGACAGGATGGAGCGAGCGGGACAGGATGGAGCGAGCGGGACAGGATGGAGGGAGCGGGACAGGATGGAGGGAGCGGGACAGGATGGAGGGAGCGGGACAGGATGGAGGGAGCGGGACAGGATAGAGCGAGCGGGACAGGATGGAGGGAGCGGGACAGGATGGTGGTGGGGGGGCAGGATGGAGTGAGCGGGGCAGGACGGTGGCGGGGGGCAGGATGGAGCGAGCGGGGCAGGATGGAGGCAGGGGGGATGGAACGAGCGGGGCAGGATGGAGATGGCGGGTCAGGATGGAGTCGGCAGGAGGGGGCAGAATGGAGCTGGCGGGGGGAGGGGGTAGGATGGAGTCGGCGGGGGGGGCAGGATGGAGTCGGCGGGGGGGGCAGGGTGGAGTCGGCGGGGGGGGCAGGGTGGAGTCGGCGGGGGGCAGGATGGAGTCGGCGGGGGGCAGGATGGAGTCAGCGGGGGGCAGGATGGAGCTGGTGTGGGGGGCAGGATGGAGGCGGTGGGGGGGCAGGATGGAGCTGGTGTGGGGGGGGAAGGATGGAGTCGAGGGGTGAGGGGGCAGGATGGAGCCGGAGGGGCAGGATGGAGCGAGCGGGGCAGGATGGAGATGGCGGGGCAGGATGGAGCCGGCAAGAGGGGCAGGATGGAGCTGGCGGGGGGCAGAATGGAGCCGGCGGGGGGGGGGGGCAGAATGGAGCCGGCGGGGGGGCAGGATGGAGTCGGGGGGGCAGGATGGATATGAGGGGGGCAGGATGGAGGCGAAGGGGGGGCAGGTTGGAGCCGGCGGGGGGGGGGGGCAGGATGGATCTGGTGTGGGGGGGCAGGATGGAGCTGGCAAGGGGCAGGATGGAGACGGCGGGGGGGGGGCAGGATGGAGCGAGCAGGGCAGGATGGTGGTGGAGGGGCAGGATGGAGGGAGTGGGGCAGGATGGAGCCGGGGGGGGGATGGAGCGAGCGGTGCAGGATGGAGATGTGGGGGCAGGATGGAGCCAACGGGGGGGCAGGATGGAGTTGGTGGTGGGGGCAGGAAGGGACTGGTGTTGAGGGGGGGGGGGCGATGGAGGTGGCGGGGGGGGCAGGATGGAGGTGGTGTGTGGGGGGCAGGATGGAGCCAGTGGGGGGGCAGGATGGAGCCGGCGGGGGGGGCAGGATGGAGCCGAGGGGGGGGGCAGGATGGAGCCGAGGGGGGGGGTAGGATGGTGGTGGCAGGGGGAGGGGCAGGATGGATGCGAGAATACTCACCCGCCTGCCGGCTTGCAGGACCTGTCGTTGCCTGGGAAACCGATCAGCTGGTCCTCAAGCCATGGAGCTAGAAGACGTTGATGGAGCGCGCCGGCGGACGGGTGAGTATCCTCTATGAGGTTTTTTTTTTTTTAGTAGCATCAAGCAGCGGGGGGGGCAGAAAAGCGGCTGTGTAGCCGCGGGGGAAAAGTACAGCCGCGGGGGGGCCGCAGGAGCGGGGGAGCCGGAAAAGCCGCGAGGGGCAGGAAAATGGCGGGGGGGCGGAAAAGGGCGGGGGGGCCGAAAGCCGCGGGGGCCGGAAGGCGGGGGGAGCCGACAGCGGGGTTGGCGAGAGGGGGGGGGGGGGGGGGGGGGGGGGGGGGGGGGGGGCAGTACTGCAACATGTCACGTCCCAGGTGCGGACGAGACTGTGTGATTTGTGCGCAGGCATCCGCCTGCGCACAGATCACTCATGGCGGGCAATGGGAGCGCACGGCGGTCTGCAAGCATCTGCAGACACCATGCGCTCCATTATAAAGATAGGGGCTGCCGTCTGCATGCAGATGCTTGCAGATGCCTCTGCAAAACGCTGCGGAGGCATCTGCAAATCTGAAGGCAGCCTTATACCTGGTGGTCTAGTTGGGTTTCTATTAGGCTGCCTTCACATTTGCGTTCCCCTCCGCAGCAACGCTGCGGAGGGGAGCCGCAATGTGACCGCAGCACCGCAAGCCCCTATCTTTATAATGGAAGCGCACGGTTATGGCAGTGTCACACAGAACGATGCAGCACACTGGATGGTCGACATCGTGTGATATGGGGTCCGGTTCCCATATCTGTGATTAACGATCTGACCACTTATCGGTAGTCACATCATGCTGTCACACGCAACGATGTTGTAGGAGCGATGCCAAATCAGGCACTTTCCAGCGATATGTTTACATATATTGTAGCGTGTGACGCCTGCCATTGATTGATAGATAGATAGATAGATAGATAGATAGATAGATAGATAGATAGATAGATAAGAAATAGGCCAAAGAAAAGAAATGCAGCACTCCTTGGGTCAAAATCATTTTTCAATGCTTTATTGTGCAATCAAGTGTGTACTGGGCAACGTTTTGGTCACAATGGACCTTCCTCCGTCAATAGATAGCTAGACGGCTAAATATGATCTCTGTAAACTGGTCAAGATAATTATGATATATATCTACTAACATATAGTTATTGGATTGTCAGAAAAACTGTGGAAGATCGATATGAAGATACATAGAGCGGTCAATACATGAGAAATACAGTATATAACTAAGGCTAGCTTCAAACTACATATTTTTTCCTGTCCGCGGGATCCTACATTTTTTAGGAACCCACGGACAGGAACAGATCCGATTTGGTCCCCATGTTATCCTATGGGCCACGGATCACATCGGATTTGGCCTAATTGCCATCCGATTTTTGTAGGATCCGATTTTGTCTGATTTTTTTGCTGTACCCAAAATGGGAGACTGCTCCGATTTAGGGCACAGCGGATCAAATCGGACAAAATCGGATCCGACATGATCCATGGCCTTTAACTTGGGGGCCTATGGAGCAGGGGTCGGAGAAAGCATCTGATGGTTGCTCGGATCCGATTTCAGTGTACTGAGCATGCTCAACACTAAAACTGCTCTGTGCCATCTAATTTCACTTCCGCAATACATACATTATACATACAATGCGGAAGTAAAATTAAGCAAAAGCAATTGTTAAAAATAATAAACATCGATTCTCATCGGTCCTGCGATCCACCGCCGTCAGCATCTCCGGATGTACAGGACCTGGAATGACGTCAGAGCCACATGACTGGTTACCGCGGTAACCGGTCATGTGACCGATGACGCTGAGTGGGTAGCCACGCCCAGCCATGTCCTTTAAGCATCCGGAGATAGATGCCGACGTCAATGGATCGCTGGAAAGGTGAGAATAGATCTTTTTTATTCCTTTTTTTTTAGTTCCTTTCCGTGGGGTCCTACAAAATGTGAAACCATCCTAACAGGCCATATGACATACTATAAATTATGGAAATATGTATAAAGTAAAAGTATTTTTTCTCTTGGAGGGAAGGTGTTGGCTGTTGTTACTTTTCTGTCTCTTGTTGTTGTTTCTTTCCCTTGTTCAATGTCTTGTGTTATGTAAATCAGATTCCACCCCCTGATACCTACAATGTTGTAGACAATGATGGGATCCAGGTGACCCCTCCCCGGTCTACACTCATATAAAGCAGGGTCTCCTGTGTGTCCTCACACACTGTCCTGGTGAAGACCCTTCTAGACCCTTCTATTTCACATCCGGCTCCCCATAGACTTTTTCTGGGTTCCTTCTCCTCCATTATCTGTAAGGTAAGTGCACACTGACCAGACTGATGAGATTATTTCTACATTATATAGATTTAGGAATGTCTCATGGACTGACTGCCCAATAACTGATCTCACGGGGATCTTGTGTTACAGGAGTATATATATTGCTTTGGATATTACTTTTTCTTCTTGGAGACCTTTGTATACTTTGGGCTCAGAGTTTAGAGGCTCCAGACCTGTGATAACTCCGGGACTTTCTTAGAGTAAGATGCTTCGTCGATACTCAAGTTTTACACTTTATTAACAACTTTTTGCCTTTTACAATCATTTTAGTTTAAAAAAGTTGAAGACTTTGATACAGGCACAGCGCCAGCCGGATATTCTTAATTATTTTTTTTAAATTACATAGTTGCATAAGGTGAAAAAGACCTCGGTCCATCAAGCTCAACCTTCCTCCTTCAATTATTCACTTATGTCACTAAATCATCTATAACCAACAATCATGTATATCGTGTTCAAATGGCGCCTGTGCACAATATATAGGGGATGGAGCGCTACAGATGTTTCTTTATTTACTAAATTATCTATAACCAACAATGTTATGTAGTGAGGAAATCCTCCAGCCCTTCTATAAAGCTGATATAGTGTCGGCCTTTTCTAACACGGCTGGATATTCTCAATACATAACATTGTCAGTTATAGATGATTTAGTGATAAAACTATATAATTGGAGGAGAAAGGTTGAACTTGATGGACCGATGTCTTTTTTCAACCTATATAACTTTATAACTTTGGAATCAAATCAGGCTGGCATTATACTTGCATCAAAGTCTTCAACTTTTTTCACCTAGAATGATTGTAAAAGACAAAATAGTAGATAAAAATGGAACAATTACATGTCTATGAAGCATCCTACTGAAATTGTTATAAAATCACTATTTACAAATTCAATCACTATTTTACTCACAATATAACCCAGCGCCTTCTTATTTTCATTATAATGACCCCTATCTTCATTGCAAAGTTTACATTTTTTTCTCTTATTTTTTATGTCAGTCTGTAAAAACAGCATTATGAAAGGGCTTTGTGTTGGCCTGAGTTGCAGTATTGCAGGGCACCATTCAATTTACCAAATAATGAGCACAAATATGTGGAAACATTTCAAAAGTGATAGCATGGCAATGCAAAAAATAGAATTTTATTTTTTTGTACGTTTTTGTATTTTTGTAGAAATCTTTGTGTGTTAAAAGATCTATTTTTTTTGTCAATGGCATTGATGAAGCGGTTTTATCGATGACTTGTTTTTTTTGGGTGAAGTTACTTTTTATTACCACTATTGGTGCGTGTTCATATCTGTGTATATAAAACATCCTATGTTCTAAGCCACAAAAAAAGGACAGGTCATATATTTTTTTCCTCACATAGTACCTGTATGTCATGTGAGTAGTGTGTGTATGTGTGTATGTGTGTATGTGTGTATGTGTGTATGAGTGAATGTGTATGGTTTTTCTCACCTAGAGATGCTAGATGATAAAAAACGCATGACACTCTCTTATGGTGGGTTTACACACACCAATTTATCTGTTCAATATCTGAACCAATCTCTGGTTGCAGTGAAATCATGGATACATTGCTCCATGTTGTACACAGCCACAAAATGGAACAATGTATCCATGATTTCACTGCAACCAGAGATCTGTTCAGATATTGGACTCAGATATTTGTGTGTGTGAAGTGGCCTTTACTCTCTTACCTTTCTGGCTTAGAATATTGGTGATTTTATATAAGCAGATGTGAACACACCCTTATACAAATTTGGAGAGAATGCAATATTTTTAGCATTTCTTTTGTTAGGTAAGGAAACCATAATAACAATAAAAAAATGTTTTGTAGCATGTTGGTTAAATATTTCATACTTTGCCAAATCAGACTTTTTGTAAACATTGAGATGTCAACTTTTTTTGCTTTTTAGGTGTTGAAATTTATTTATTTTTAACTTTTTCACTATTTTTAAAACTTTTAGTTTTATTTATTTTTTGGGGTTTTTATGGAAGTTGAATGTGATTTTCTGATTGCTTGTTCTATATTCTGTAAACTATATACAGCAACATTTTATGGGTTAGTTTTTGAAGACAAACACTGGTGCCACTCTATTACTCTAAGAACATCACAAATAGTAAGGGTAACGCTATATGCGTTTCGAGGATTGGACCCCCTTAATCTTAATCCTTTCCTCTTCAAAAACTTAATTTTCAAGATGGAGCCAACCATCACATTGGTCTGCCTGGGAGCTCAGTGAGTCAGTGGTGGAGATACATTCCTCCCCCCCTCCCTCGAACTAATTTTGTGGGTTAACTTCAGATAATAGAGCTCATCAATAGTTTGTTGGATAGTGTTTAGTAATCATCTGCTACTGTTATTGTATAGCTCATTTATTAAACACCTTCATATATCTCATAGGCGGCCGTCACACGCTGCAATATCTTGAACGATATAGTTTAAGCGATCTGCTTTTTGATCGCTTAAGCGATATCGTTTGTACATCGCTACGTGCAATCAAGCGATTTTACAATGTAAAAGCGCTTGATCGTGACATCGCAGATATCAGAGCCGAAGCTCATATCTAGCAATGAACGATTTAACAATCTGCTTCATCGTGGTGTGTGACACCACGATGATCCATCTCCCATCAGCAGAGCCTATGCTGGGAGATGGTATCTATGGTAAACGTCGGGTTACTAAGCGCCGCTCGGCGCCTAGTAACCCGATGTGTACCATAGTTACCAGCGATCTCGCTGGACCACATCGCTGGTGAGTCTGTCTGTGTGACATCTCACCAGCGATGTGAAGATGTGAACGATATTGTTAGCGA
This sequence comes from Allobates femoralis, assembly GCA_033576535.1. Classification (NCBI taxonomy): domain Eukaryota; kingdom Metazoa; phylum Chordata; class Amphibia; order Anura; family Aromobatidae; genus Allobates; species Allobates femoralis. Next base: position 63,567,384 of record JARQOC010000009.1, on the reverse strand, counting down.
TCGCGCGTGCACGTGATCGCTTACAATATCGTTCACGATGTCGAGACGTGTGACGGCCGCCATATCTTCATGTCTAGCTCTGGTTCTTCCACCAATTGGGACTATTGGACAAATGTGGATATTTTATACAACGCAGCTGTAAAAAGTAACGTTTCTCTGTTCTTTCTCCAGATAAAATGTCTGCACTGACATATATCCCAGTAGAGATGAGACGGAGGTGTTGGCCGGGGTGGACTTCGTAAAATCTGTGGCCAACAGTTTCCATAATTTGGATCCAGTCAAGGTTGGCGTATTTGGAGAAAGGTTGGCTGAAATTCTCTGCAAAAAGTACATTGGCCATTGGTATCCAGATAACCCAATAAAAGGACAAGCATACAGGTAAGTCATAAGTGTTTCACCAGATATAAGGAAGGTGATGCCAACAATACAATTCTTATCCCCAAACAATTTTCTGTTTTCCATTTTTCCTTTTGTCCCTCCCCTTCCTCCAAAAGCCATAACTTTTTTCCCGTCAATATAGACCTATAAGGGCTTGATTATTGTGTGATGAATCGTTCTTTTGAATTACATCACTTATTTTACTATAGTGTGTACTGGAAAATGGGAAAAAAAAATCCCAAGTTCAGTGAAATTGCAAAAAAATTACAATTACATGTTTGTTTTTTGCTTTTTTAGACACCATGGTCACTTAATGGTAAAAATGACCTGTTAGTATGATGCCTCAGATCAATACGAGTCCGTAGATACCAAACATGTATACTTTTACTTTTATCAAAGTGGTGGGAAAAAACGTATTACATTTTTTATAAAAAAGATTAGCATTTTTGGCATCATTTTCCATGACTCGTAGCGTTCTCATTATTTTGGGGTCTGGGGCTGTGTGATGACTTATTTTTTGGGGCTTGATCTGACGTTTCTAATTGTTCCACATGTGCATCGATGCTGTTTTGATCGTCTTTTATTGCAATGTTGCAGTGACCAAAAAAACCTAATTTTGGCGTTTGGATTTTTTTTTCTGATATACAGTTTCTAGGTCTGATTTATTGAATTTATATTTTATAGATTGGGCATTTTTGAGTGCGGCAATACCAAATATGTGTATTTTTTAATAGTTTTTTTTCAGTAGGGCAAGAGGGGTGTGATATTAACTAATGTGTTTTTTCTTTTCATATTATGTAAACCTTTTTTACTCTTTGATTTTTTTCTCACTGCCCCTTTGGGGGCCTCAGCACTTCTCAGTGTGGTCGCTTCTGCTATGCAGTGAGATGCTTCAGCATCTTTCTGCATAGCACAAATGATCACTTTCTGACAGTAACGTCACTCAGGGATCGCTGGCAGGAAGTGGTTCATGACGGTATTCAGGGTCATTAGCAGACCACGGGCTGTCCTGACAATGCATAGAGGCCCCATAGTCACACCATGCTGGTGGGGAACAGTGCGATGTAGACCGCAGTGATTTGGATCGTGCTGTCAGTGATTCACAGCACAATCCAAAGTGTTAACAGAGCTGATTGGATCTCTGATCTGATCAGTGTTGTTAGTTACAAATGTCAACTGATCAGATTAGCTCACATGTGTGGGGGATGATGTGAGTTTAGCGGGTGAGCTTGCATCATAGGAAGGGGGCAATCAAGTGCATACTATCACACCCTTGATCAAGGCTGTACTATTACACCCTTGCTATCAAGGGGTTCTTCATTGGTATTTCTTGAAAATTCATATATTGGTCCAGCAGATGCTCTATAACTTCATTGTTTGACGATTATCAATTTATATTAATTGTCCTACTTTTGTCTTTTAGGTGCATCCGCATAAATAGGCATAACAGGGATGACAGTATTTTGGAGGCATGTGCTCTTAGTGGCATGCGATACAATGAACTTGCCCTGCCCGAAGAATTGACTTTATGGATTGACCCTTATGAGGTCTCATGCCGGTGAGTAGTAACTCTGTATTTAACATTCTGTAGTGTTTATTCTTAATGATTTCCAGGACTGATAACCATATCTTATTTATATATATCTGGACAGGTTGGGGGAATCAGGTTATCCTTTCCCGGTTGCAAATTTTGATGCAACATCCCCTCAAGTTCCAAGTGATGCAACAGGCCCTGCAGGAGAAGAGCAAGAACCATCCCCTCCAGGAGACTGTAAAACCCAGTTACCGCAAGATGACAAGTCCGCAAGTAGCTCATCAACATCGTCACCTACTATTGTCAGCGAAGATGATGATAGTGGCATTGAAGAAGGTCCTATTCCTTCAGTGGCTCAATCGGGAAGTAATCCAGCAGCCGGTCAGGTAAGAAATCCTACACAATCACTGACACTTGAGGTTGATGACACTAACTTTTGAGGTATAGAATAATGACATTGACTCTTTGGATGTAGGACAACGACACCGACCATTGGGGTATAGGACAATTTGACTCTTGGTGTATGAGATCACGACATTAACTTTTGGGGAGCCGAACCATCACATTTACTTGGAATAATCCTTGGTGTTTTTGTATTTTCAGGCCTCTACTGCTGTCTTTAGACATTGGTCTCCACTCTGGATTCCACCATGGCGGGTTAACCATACCAGCAACCAAAGAAGATACCAGTTGAATGCACCATTGAAGTAGCTGCTGCCAGACATTGTTTTATGCAGAATATAGGGACGCTCCACTGTATGGGCAATTATTTTTATATTTATTTTATTTACTTTATTGGAAACAAAAAAAAAAAAAAAATTCTTGTAATAAAAATACTTTGGATGACTCTGCATCTCTGTGGTGATTATTATGTGTAAGGGACCTGTGAACGCCCCCCAAAATGCAATTGTTCAACATAATTTGTGTAATGCGGGGATGGGCATGATACAATGGCCGATCTGTAGATTTTTTTCTGATTGACAATCACTTAGGCTGCCTTCAGACTTGCAGATGCCTCCGCAGCGTTTTGCAGAGGCATCTGCAAGTATCTGCATGCAGACCGCGGCCCCTATGTTTATAATGGAGCGCACGGCGGTCTGCAGATGCTTGCAGACCGCCGTGCGCTCTCATTGCCCGCCATTAGTGATCTGTGCGCAGGCGGATGCCTGCGTACAGATCACACACTCTCGTCCGCATCAGGGACGCGAGATGTTGCGTCCCTGGTGCGGGCGAGAGTGTGTGATTTGTGCGCAGGCATCCGCCTGCGCACAGATCACTAATGGCGGGCAATGAGAGCGCACGGCGGTCTGCAAGCATCTGCAGACCGCCGTGCGCTCCATTATAAACATAGGGGCCGCGGTCTGCATGCAGATACTTGCAGATGCTTCTGCAAAACGCTGCGGAAGCATCTGCAAGTCTGAAGGCAGCCTTAAATGCCTATTTACAAAGACAGACCAAAGTAAGTCATGCCCACTGAGACGTCTATACTACGTCTATACTAGATTGCTCAGGGTGCGTAAGCGGGTACAGTTGTTGACGGCGCAGTTCTTGTTTATACAGAATGTTGCACCGCCAAAAAACATCATTTTTCTTCATTTAACTCAATGAACAAGCATTTTCACCTTTCATCGAATGTTTAGTAGTCTGTGTATACTGCAAAATATTCGTGAAACAAACACTTCTATATACGCTTGTTAAAACTTTACTTGCAGTGTAAGAGCCCCTTTAGACCAACAGTTTTAATTGTTTATTCTCCAGGTAATCACTTCATTTTTTTACCATTTGACATACAGAAAACCATTAAACTGTCTCCCTTAGGGCCCTTTCACATCAGCGTTTTTAGCTGAATGTGGCAGATCCGGCAGACTTACCGTATCTGCCAGATCTCTCGCCTAATGGCCGACTTGCGGTACCCCATCGGCAAGCCCCCATTCATTCTCTACGGGGCTTGCAGCAGGTGCGGTAAGTGCAGTTTTGCTGTGATCCGGCACTTGCGGCAGTGCAATAAAAAATTCAGCTAACTGCGTTTTTTTTGTCCGGCTGCAACTGCCGGAGTTGCTGGATCGCGGCAAAGCCGCACTTGCCACAAGCCCCATAGACAATAGATGGGGACTTGCCGCAGGTGTACTGCAACTCGACTGTTAAGCAGCAGATCCGGCAGATGCTGTAAATCTACCGGATCTGCCATATTCAGCTTACAAAGTGTGGAGTCACATGTAGTTCTGATATTTTGCACAATATAATATCAGTTTAAGGCTAGGGTCACACTTGCATGTGTTTTTTAAGGTGGCTTTAGGCAGCCTGCGTTTTTGGGCTGCGTTTTTGCAGTTAGGTGTGGAGCAGCCTTAAAAACGCATGCAAAAACACATTGGTACCATTTAGTGCCATGCATTTTTGCATGCATTTCCCATATGGCATTTTTTAGTGCTGAGCCAAAAACGCATCCAAAAAACGCATGGCACTTTAGACATGAGTTTTGGCATTGGGGCCTAATGATGCATTTTTGCATGCATTTTTCACAAAAAACGAGTGTGAAAAACGCATGGAAACCTGTATCCTCCCCACAAGTGTGACCCTAGCCTAAGATGAAGTACAAAGCTCCAAATGTCACCAATTAAATATGGGATATCAGGAAAAATTGGTATCAAATCTGTGCTGCTGCCAAATAATCCAATTCAAAGCGATCGTTGTACCATATGGTGGTTTATTCTATGTGTTTTCGAAGCGTAACCCTGCTACGAGATCAGGAAATATACACCAGTTCCAGTTACATATAGTAACTTTGTCCACTACAAAGTGATTAAGTGTTCAACGCAGGAACGTATGCCTCACCGTGACTCATTCTAATTTACGTCCAGCTTTGTCCTTGGTCTCCAAACATAAGCTGTGACTCCCGGCTGACGTCAATTAGAAAAGGAGGTGAGTCCCATATAGATGAAAAATCTTCAAGTTCATTGAAAAATATTAAAATCCATAATAACCGGTATAGGACAATTCTCAACACCTTTATGGCTATACGCCTTTATTTAGTCGATCCTGGATCACTAACATTATTGTGTGTTATAATGGTAGCTACCCAAGATTGGCTATTTTTTTTAAGCTTGCTTACCATAAAGTAATATCCTGGTTCCCCGAAAATAAGACACTCTTATATTATGTTTTGCTCCAAAGAAAATGCACTATGTTATTTTCATGGGATACCTTATTTTTCCATCATCCCCTTGTAAGCCCCAGTGTTCCCATGCACACCCCCAATATCCCCATCATCCCCTTGTAAGCCCCAGTGTTCCCATGCACACCCCCAATATCCCCATCATCCCCTTGCAGCCCCCAATATCCCCATGCAATATTCTCTCCTTCCCCATCCTATTTTAGGGGAAACAGGGTATGTATCAATGAATAAGACTATGTTCACAGCTGCGTAAATGCAGTGAACCGTAGCACCATAATGCATCCCCACAGAAGCAATGGCTTTTGCTGAAATTTGTTCACATGGTTCATAATTTTGCAGACGCGCTTTGTGCTGCAACGCCCATCTACAAAATGAATGACCATGTCAATTGTCTGCACTTTACTTCCTGTGGTTTTTACTTACCTCGCCGCGTTCCCCCGGTGATTGCTTCTCTTGCTGACACCGTAGGACTTTGTGCAGGACCTTAAACCGCACCATGTGACCGGGCGACGTTACCCAGACACATGGTGCTGCAGGTTCCTAGAGCCCGCACTCACTGAGGCCCGGCAGAAGACACCGCCAGCATTCACCGAGGGAGCACAGCGGGATAAGTAAAGCGCAGGAAAGAAGCACAGACCGTTCACACACAGAAAGCTGTGTTCTGCGAGGATGCACCAAAACCGGATCCTCACAAAAACGCTGAACGTAGCCTGAGGTCGTATAGCCAGAAATGCATTGAGAACTGTACTATACCAGTCATTATGGATAGTAATATTTTTCAATAATGCTGAAGATTTTCAATCTACACGGGACTCGCCTTCTTTTCTAATTCATTACTAAGGTACCAAAATACCACAATGCCATACTTATTGGTTGTTTAGGTTTTCCTCAATACAAAGGTGATCTTGTCGTGACTGGTAGGAACAAGTAATTTGGACCATTTGGGTTGAAGTTTCCTGCATCTTCTAAGTTTAGTTATTCAAAATAATCATTGTATTCAATGTTTACACAAACGTTAGTACATATAATGGGCCTAGTTCGGTTAATCTTTCACAACAGGATTCTGGCGTAAAATCTTTGAACAGTCGCCAAATTTAGGGGTTACAATATTTTGCAACTTTGTACATTTTTTTATGCCAGTATCTCGGTTTTGTCAAAATAGGCAGAACTTTGTAGGGCGGAGTGTGTAGTGGGGGTGTGGCACCACAGCTAATCCAATTGACAATGACAAGCCATGGCATTCCATATGCCAGAAATCCCACCTACTGGAGTAAGAGTTCAGATGTAATGCACCATTGCGCTCAACACTCCAGATTCAAGAAGTCGTGCATGTCTTCACGAATCCTGAGTGTCTCACTCCAACATATCCCCCTCATCAAGACCAGCATATTGCTGTGTTCTTTGTTTTTCTTACACAATATAGTCACAGCAGCTTGTACCTGTTCCCATTTTCCTCTTCTGATTGGAAGAACCGGTCAACTTTGACATTGCAAAAACAAAAAAATGGAAAGTCATAAGCCTGTTTCACACCTCTGCGCCTGGCCACATCACCTGTGCCTGCCTGGTCGAGCTGGCGCAGGTGCAGGCGCAGAGGTGATTTGGAACACTGTGGGGCCGCGTTTACAGCTTGTGTAAACGCTTACTTGTGGCCCCTGTGCGCTCAGCTGCGCTCGGTGCCCCCATTATAGCCTATGGCCGAGCACAGCTGAGCGCGCGCTCTGTATACTCAGAAGTGCAAGTGAAACTGGCAGAGAGCATGGTGCATGCGCCTGGTCAGATGCTCCCAGAAACGCCCCAATAGGGTGTTTCCAGGTGCACCACGCGCTCTGCCAACTTCACTTGCGCTTCTGAGTATACAGAGCGCGCGCTCAGCTGTGCTCGGCCATAGGAGATAATGGGGGCACCGAGCACAGCTGAGCGCTAATGAGGGCATCTATGCGCTCCATGCGCTAGGCTGCCCCAGGCCCTAAATGCCCCTGCGCTTGCATGTGCGCTGGCACAGGGCAGCCATTAGAATTGGTGATATACGTGGCCGCTTTCTTCCTTCTATGCTGCACTTATTATTGTATGGATGGCTGTTTATGTGGTCTGTAAGGCTGGGGTCACACTTGGCATGAGTTTTTTTAGTGCCTTAAGAAAAGCATGCGTTTCTGCATGCTTTTTTCCATTTCTGCATGCATTTTTTAAGGTGTCTGATTGCACCCTGCGTTTTTGCATGCGTTTTTAAATCAGCACCAAAAAATAGTGCATGCAGAGTTTTTTGGTGCTGTTTTAAAAACGCATGCGTTTTTTTAACATGGGCCCCTATGGAAAACGCATGCATTTTTGGACGGTACTAAATGGTACTAATATACCATGCGTTTTTGGATGGTACTAAATGGTACTAATGTACCATGCGTTTTTGCATGCGTTTTTGATGTCAGCTACTCACATAAGTGCAAAAACTCATGCCAAAAATGCAAGGTACTTTAGACATGCGCTTTTGCTATTAAGACATGCGTTTTTGCTATTAGGGCATGCGTTTTTAACATGGGGGCCTATAGGTGCGTTTTTACATGCTTTTATAAAAACGCAGGTCTCCAAAAAAGCATGAAAAAAACGCAAGTGTGGCCCCAGCCTAAGAGACTGTGCACACCTTTAGGATTTGGTGCAGAAATTTCTGCATCTCTTGTTTTTGGTGCAGATGGTTCCCATTCATTGTCATAAGTGAAATCTGCTGCAATAATTGACATTCTGTAGATTTATTTCTGCACCAAATCCACAAGATAAAGAAATTCTCCTTTTGTGCATGTGGCCTAAGGCCGGCCTTAGGAAGGAATCCCTGAGCAAGGAGCTCCGAAATGCGTAGGATAAATAAAGGCTACATCATTGTCGAAGACCTCGTGGGTCCGGTCATTTCGGCAGCAGCGCTGATCACCAGCACTTTGTCCATCCGGTCCAAGTTTGGGGTTAGGACTTCAAGTTCAACTCACATTCAGCTAGGAACCCAGACTTTAAAAAAAGTTTGGGTGAGTCCACTAAACATCGGTGGGTTCGACCATCACTAGTTGCGACTTGACACAACTACCACAGATGAGCCTGTTGTCCCCTCTACCGACTCTCACTCCCCCCAGATAAGGCGCGATCTGCACTTCTTTAGTCTTTCCAGGGCACGACTTGATACCTGTGATTTGGATTTTTTAACCCATGTTGAACCCATGTAAAGACTTATTTGGAATGGTCTCTAAAGGTGGTGTCTCACGTGGCGATCTGGCCTGCGATGTCGGAAGCGATGTGCAGGTGCACGCTCGCTTCCGACATCGCAGGCCAGCTGTCACACGGCACGACGTTGCCGGTGGCGCGGCGGCGATGTGAGCGGAGCCATCGCTCGCTGGGTTGGGCTCAGCCCAGCGAGCGATGGCTCAGGAATGCTGCGATATAGGCTGGATCGCGCAGCCAACAGTGTCAGACAGCGCAATCCAGCCTAATCGCCGGTCACAGGTTGACAGGTTTATGAACATGTTCATAAACCTGTCAACCTGCGACCAGCGATAATTTGCAGTTGCGTCGCGCTGTCACACAGCGCGACGCACTTGCAATATCGCCCGCGACATCGCTGTTACGTCACTTTTCGGCGATGTCGCCTGGTGTGACACTACCTTAAGCCGATGCGCTGATAGCAACAGGCACCTTACTGGATTTTGAAGTCTGTGTTCATCAAAACTAATTCATTATATGTTGCTTATTAATTATTGCTGATGTGCAGGATTCTTTGGATTTAGCAGAATCCCCACGGCTGAGGTCAAGAATACCGACTTTAATACTGCGCGGCTGTATAGGCAGGTTGGACCTCTCTCATCTGTGATATTTTGTAATGCTGATTTTGTTGTTGTTGTTGCTTTTAAACTGAGGGTTTAAAATATAAGGAATTGTTGTTGTTGCCTTGAAGGCCTAATTGTGGAGCTTGTTATTACAATGTCTCTGGGTTGAGAGAATAACAATCATGGAGCTCCAAGAGGTGTAGGTCCTTGGCTATCCGATTGTATGCACCTCTACACATACCAAGACTTCTCAATGCAAATATTGACATTTTGGAGTATTTATCTCTTTATCAATGGCGCTTTCCATATGATTGTTTTCTGGCTGCTCCTTTCATCTGCATATGAAATGCCCGGGGTGGACAGCTCTTGGTGGATTCTGAGTGTTTTTCTCTTCTGAGACTGTCGAGTCATTGATGGGATTACAAGGCTCCAGATATGTGTGACCTCTGTAGAGTTGATGTCTTTTGGCCAATTCATTAAAATCAACATATTACATAATGGAGAGAATTATACCCAACGTCAGTTCTCTAATATTTGGCTGATTTCTGGAGAAGACAATAGGGAAAATATGTTTATTACATTTTAGGTTGACAACTTGGTGGTTTCTTCTGATTGATCACCAGCTTTGTACATTGTAGTCTTGATGAGTCTATGGGAGCAAAATGCACCAAATTTCAGTAATTTCTATTATAAAAGCATATAAATTGTACAGATAAGAGCCAAACAATTATCATCTGATATTACACAGGCAAATCTAAACAGATCCGGAACACCTTTATCTAAACATGATATTAAAGATGGTCAGATAGGGCAAAATTCTAATTCAATTTGCAGAAGTTATGCTATGTGAAGTTAATGTCCTTACATAAGGCCCACAATAAACGCAACGATATCGCTAATATCATTGCAACGTCACCCGTTTTGTGACGTTGCAGCGACCTCGCTGCGAGTGACATGTACCAACGACCAGCGATCAGCGAGCTCATCGCTGATCGTTGGTGAATGGCCAGGACCATTTTTTGGTCACTGGTCTACCGCTGGGCAGCACGCACCGTTGTGTGTGATACCACTCTACCCCATGTGTTTCCTGGTATCCAGGGAACACATCGGGTTACTAAGCGGGAGAATGCTGGTAACCATGATAAACATTGGGTTTCTAAGCGCAGCTCTCTGCTTAGTAACCCAATGTGTACCCTGATTACCAGCGCGCTGTGCTTGGTAACAAGGGTACACATCGAGTTATTAAGCAGACCGCTGCATTTAGTAACCTGATGTTTATCATGGTTACCAGCATTCTCATGCTTACCCCAGTGTAGTGGGACCTCAACATTGTAGAAAATAATATTTTTTATTCTTTTCCACAATGTCGAGGTCTTTGGTCGCTGGTGAGTCTGCTTGTATGATAGCTCCCCAGCGATCAGATTATGATGTCCCAGTGATCCCGATCATTGGTCAGGTCACTGGGACATCGTTATGTGTAACCTGGTCTTTAGTCTGGAAACTCTCCAGACCAGTAAAAAAAGAGAATGAGGCCTAAGCACAGTCAAGTAGTTGGTACCTGGCTGTTGTGCCCGGTTCCATTCACCTCCAACAAATTAATTTGTTATTTAATCCAATGAACATTTTGATTTGGGGGCACGCTTGCATGTGATTAGCCCACACTGAGTGTGTGTATGTGTGAAGTCACGTCAGAAATTCTAAATTCTCAATATCTGCAACTCGAATGGCAAACTGTTCAAATTTGCTGGAACCTGAGAATATCGGGAAATTTGACTCAAAGTTGATCCACAGCAGATCATCAACTCAACTCTTCATGATATTAATATATTTAGTAAGCATTATTGGGATTTCATCCAATGTAGCTGACAAAGTTATATTTGATGTGTTGTGATCTGAGTCCTAAGGAACAGCGGGAAACAGAGCAGGAAAACGAGTCCAGACAGTTTTTGGAGAACTAGATCTTTGTAATAGAGGAACGATGGGTAAGGATTTTTCAATACAATACAAGGGGTTATCAACAAGTCAAAGTTGGGCTGGGTCGTCTGATGTATCTCCCGACCCTACCCCTTATAGGCTGTTGGACTTTTTCAACAGCAATGAGTTTAACCTAAAATTTACGATGCAAATATACGACAATGTGGCACCTTTTTTGGATGTATTGCTAATGGGGGACGCGACCATGGGCAAAATTGAGACGAAACTTTACAGGAAACCCATAGCAGGGAACTCTATACTGTCATCCCCAACATGTGAGACATAATTTGCCACTTGGGGAACTTATTAGGGCCAGGAGGAACTGTTCCAGGGATAGTGATTATGGCAAGGAGGAATCGGTCATCAAGAATCACCTTAGATTGAGGGGATATAGCCAGGGTGTTTTGAGAGATGCCAGCATGAGGGCTAAATTAAGGAACAGGGACAGTTTACTATCGGAGGACCGCCATAACAGGAGAAACAAGAATTGTGATAATTGACCCACCTTTTCCACTCCCTATAGTGTGGACTATTCTGATATAGTCACTGTCATGAAGAGGAATATCCCCATCTTATATCAAGACCCTACCTTGAGAACCATCCTGTCTAAGGGATGGCGTCCTGTTGCCAAAAGGGCAGGCAGCATAGGCAGTTTTTTGTCACCAAGCCTTTTTAAAAGTGACACTAGTGCCCCAACATGGCTCAAATACAATGGTACTTTCAAATGTGGGGGGGCCAGATGTAACCTGTGCAACTATATCGATAGATCTATATGTTTTCAAAATAATGTCACCGGTCAGAAATTTACCATAAAGAGCTATGTGAACTGCAATACCACACATGTGGTTTACTTAGCCACACGTGTGGATTGCAATAAGTCATACGTCGGTTGCACCACTAGAGCATTAAAGGTGAGAATTGCCGAACATGTCTCTGGTGCTACCTCAACATCCCTCCGGCAGGGTATATCGGGTCTTTCTAGACATTTTCGGGATATCCATGGGGGTGCCATGTCATCATTGAGAATACAGGGCATCGAAAGGGTGTGGAAACCTATTCGGGGGGGGGGACTGGGAGTACAAACTACATGACAGGGAAAAGATGTGGATTTTGCGACTCAATGTCCGCTATCCACAGGGCATGAACTTGAAAAGCGACCTGATGTATTTTTATTAATTATGGTTAAACTTGGAGTTTTTGAATCTTGCTTTATATTGATTTCTGATCACAAGTTTCTTTGATCATATATTCGGTGTCCTCCATAATTCCTTGGTGGGGGGTCCTCGATGTGCTCTTGGATATTTCCCTATATGCCCCTGTTGTGTTTTGTTTTTGTTTTTGTTTTTTTATATATATTATTTTTTTTTATATATTATTTTACATTATGTCTACCTTTACGTCATAGCTTTCCAATTCATTCTCCATATGTGGTGTTTGTCCAGGTGGAGTTATACTGCAACCATTTAGTTAGATTGTATCTCCCGATGGGGAGAGAGGTGATTCAATTCACCATTTATATTTGGCCATTCTATGGTATGGAATTTCAGATAAGTTTAGAAAGGCCACTCTCCTCCGTTTTACACCCCTCGTCTTTCCAAATAGGTGTCATAGTGGGTTTATTTTTGGTGTACGGAGCAAGGTTATTTATATATAAAATTTAATTTTTTTTTTTTTTTTTTCTTCTTTGTTTCATTGATATTATTTTACATTAATCTCTATTTTACGTTACAGCTTCCATTTCATTCTTCACATGAAGTGTCTTTCTATATTGTAGTTATGCTTTTAGCATTCAGTCATATCTCCCGATGGGGAGAGGTAATTCAATTTACTATCTATGTTTGGCCATTTTATGGTATAGAAGCCCAGAAAAGTTTAGAAAGGTTCCTTTCTTCTGTTTTACACCTCCCGCTTTTTAAATAGGTGTCATAGGGGGTACATTTTTAGTGTACGGAGCGAGGTTATAGATCTAATAATTTATATATTTTTTTTTTTTTACTTTGTTTTTGTTTGTGTGATACTAACCCTTATACTACCTACCACCTATCCTCCCGTTTTCCTTCTCTGCTTAGTGTTGTTGCTTTTTTTTTTTTCTTCCATTTTTAAGCAATATTATGCACATTAAGTGGAATTGTACCTCCCGATGGGGAGAGAGGTTTTTCAATTTATTGTTAATAGTTGGGCATTTTCTTGCAAATTTCACATGGAAACATGGGAAGGTTTCTTCTATTTGGTTTTTGCTCTCCGTCTTGCCGGGTGGGTGTTATTATAAATACGTTTCTCTGTGCTCGGAATTATGCCATTTATTTATGTGTCTTCCTCTTAGAGAAATCTATAGAGAGTTTAAATAATAATAAGAATGATCAATATTTATAATGTATGTTTACATGTACATATGAGTATGGTGGTTCCTATAACGATGTACTGCAATTATCATCTGTGTTAAGGGCCTGTCACACGCGTCAATGTCGTCAGCGAGATGATCGCTGACGACATTGACGGCTGATCGCTGGTGAGCTGTCACACAGGCAGACTCACCAGCGATCAATTGACCAGAAACATCGTGGAAACGATTTAAATATCGTTTCCACGATGTCTTGCTCCCGCTGCCAGCCTGCTGGAAGCGGGAGCAGGCTGGTCTCCAAGGTAAACTGCGGGTATCTAGGCAGCGCGCGCTGCCTAGATACCCAACGTGTACCTTAGTTACCAGCCTCCTCCGCTCACCGGCTGGTATCTAAGGTACACAGCGGGTAACTAGGGACCCTAGTTACCCGCTGTGTACCTTAGATACCAGCCGGTGAGCGGAGGAGGCTGGTAACTAAGGTACACGTCGGGTATCTAGGCAGCGCGCGCTGCCTAGATACCCGCAGTTTACCTTAGTTACCAGCTCCCAGCGCTTGTGAGAGGCGCTGGGAGCTGGAATATCGCTACTCCCGGTGTCACACGCAGCGATGCTGCGTGGCCACCGGGCGACAATCGCCAGGTTTTAGGACAGATTCTAAAACCTGGCGATCATCAACCAGCGATTTATTGCTGGTTGATTCAGTATGTCACACGCGTCAATATCGCTGCAACGTCACGTGCAGCCGAGATCGTGCAGGCGATATTGACGCGTGTGACAGGCCCTTAAGGATAAGATATGCATATTTATGCAAAAAAGTTAATATATAAAATATATATATATATATATATATATATATATATATATATATATATATATATATATATATATATATATATATATATATATATATATATATTATATATATATATATATATATATATATATATATATATTTTTTTTTTTTTTTTTTTTTTTCTTCTCGGTCCCATAACATCTGAACTACATGAACTGTGGGTGGTTTTCTTATTCTATCTAACCTGAAGGAGTTAAACTGACACATGTTGGCTATTAAGGCCTTGAATGTTGCAGCAAAGTTTTTTCATTTGTCTATAAATGTATTGGTTTTATATTTGTTTATACGCCGATGAGTAAGGACCTTGTCCGAAACGCGTCCGGAGGGATGTAAGTGTTTTTAATATGTTCTAATAAAGTCGCTGTCAGTATGGTCCAGTGGCCCTGGAAAATACCTTTATTCTTCTGAACTGATTGGTGGAGCAGCCACTGTTCCAGGTGCCTGGGAATCCGATGAGTGAGGTGAACAGCTTCCTATTCCCCACCCCCATCAGCTGTGCATCGTTATGTGTAACCTGGCCTTTAGTCTGGAAACTCTCCAGACCAGTAAAAAAAGAGAATGAGGCCTAAGCACAGTCAAGTAGTTGGTACCTGGCTGTTGTGCCCGGTTCCATTCACCTCCAACAAATTAATTTGTTATTTAATCCAATGAACATTTTGATTTGGGGGCACGCTTGCATGTCATTAGCCCACACTGAGTGTGTGTATGTGTGAAATCACGCCAGAAATTCTATATTCTCAATATCTGCAACTCGAATGGCAAACTGTTCAAATTTGCTGGAACCTGAGAATATCGGGAAATTTGACTCAAAGTCGATCCACAGCAGATCATCAACTCAACTCTTCATGATATTAATATATTTAGTAAGCATTATTGGGATTTCATCCAATGTAGCTGACAAAGTTATATTTGATGTGTTGTGATCTGAGTCCTAAGGAACAGCGGGAAACAGAGCAGGAAAAAGAGTCCAGACAGTTTTTGGAGAACTAGATCTTTGTAATAGGGGAACGATTGGTAAGGATTTTTCAATACAATACAAGGGGTTAACAACAAGTCAAAGTAATGTAAACCCAGTCAGGTTTACCGAGACCGTCAAGGTGCCCCAAGGACACCAGCCCATAATATCTTGGAACTGGTGCCTAGGATATGCCCTGCATAGAGCCGACACATGAAAACTTCTTTAGTGATATAGTGTTCATTTGTGAGTGCTCGGCATGGCCGGCCTGAGACACAGCACAATAGTTTACAAACTTATCCACAACTTTTAATCTTTCTTCCCCTAAACCCATACACAGCAAAAAGCTACCCAGGTGCCACACATTAACACTGACAGAAGTCTAATTTGAAGACATTTCTGTTCCTTTATAACGGCTGTCGCCTACCTGACTTAGATTGGCACTAATCGGTAATTTGGGCATGCCTGCTTCCCACAACATTTCTGCAGAGGGGTCTGCGGTCAGGAGTTGCAGTTTAAATGTTTAAGGCCCCTTTCACATCAGTGTTTTTTGCTGATTGCGGCAGATGCGGCTGATTTACCGCATCGGCCGCATCTGCCGCCCAACAGTTGCACTTGCAGCAAGCCCCATGCATTGTCTATGGAGCTTGCAGTAAGTGCGGTATAGCCACGGTTCCGGCACTTGCAGCAGTAGCGTCGGTGAAAAAAAAACCGCTGCTGGACGCATTTTTTTGCAGCCGCAACTGCCGCAAGTGCAAGCACCATGGCTATACCGCAAGCCCCATAGACAATGCATGGGGCTTGCGGCAAGTGTGCCGCAAATGCGACCATTAGGTGCAAGATGCGGCCAAAAACACTGATTTGAAAGGCGCCTTAAAGTCATTTCTGCTCGTCCAAGTCTTGGGGGACGAGCCAGGCATGTTGATTTAGAAAATGTAGAGGAAGTCCGTTATCCGGTTGCTGACAAACTTCCCGACTTCTTACTGCTAAGATAAGTTCAAAAAAGGCTTTAGCTTTACAAGGACTCAAAGGTGTACTCAGATAACTAGTCTTTCTCACCAGTTAGTGCATTTATTCATTTACATATCATCCTAGCACCAGTCACATTCACTAATCATAGGGCAATCTCTTTTCGAGGAATAGACTTGAAGTTCTCTGCACTCGGTGGAAGACAAGTCCCGACACTGTGGAGTGTGGCTGGAGCTAACTTCCTCTGCTTGTCCTACCAAAGGGTGTCCTAGCTAATCTCTGCAGACACCCCCGGTGGACAGTTTGTGGAACTTGGTTTCTTGGATCGGTGGTCAGACCAATAGTGATCAGGAAGTTATCCCCTATTATATTCATTGAGATAAACTTGCAAACCTGAGAATACCTTCAAACACTTATGGTGCCGTCACACAGCACGATCTGGCCAGCGATGTCGGAAGCGATGCGCGGGTGCCCACTCGCTTCCGACATCGCTGGCCAGCTGTCACACAGCATCGCTGCGGCCGGCGACACCGCAGCGATGCGGGCGGTGACATCGCTCGCTGGGCTGGGCTGGGCTCAGCCCAGCGAGCGATCCGCAGCAACGCTGCGGTATAGGCTGGATCGCTGCCGACATCGCTCTGGCGATGTCACACGACGCGATCCAGCCTTATCGCAGGTCGCCGGTTGACAGGTTTGCGGTTCTTCCCGTAAACCTGTCAACCTGCGACCAGCGATAAAACGCGGTCGCGCCGCTCGTTTACACAGCGCGACGTCGCCAGCGACATAGCTGATACGTCACTTTTTCGGCGATGTCGCTAGCGACGTCGCCAGGTGTGACGGCACCTTTATTGTAGTTAGTTTTTCGAGAAAGTATAGCACACATCACCTTGGCTAACAGCCATCTATTCACTGTAATACATCTCTAAAAACTATCAAATTACCGAATGGTTAGGAGCAGGGGCGTAACTTCAGGCCTAGGGGCCCCGATGCGAAAGCTCCAACGGGGCCCCCAATTATTGCAAATCTTTAATAATACTAGTCTTTTTCTATAGGCCAAAGGGACTTTTGGGGCCCCCTAGGCTGCAGGGCCCGGGTGTGATCGCAACCCCTGCACCTATTGTAGTTACGCCCCTGGTTAGGAGAGTCCCCAGCCATCTGATCTACCTGGTGTAGAATTCAATAGAGTTTTAAATTAATTTATTTTAAGCTTCTTGGAGTTTGCTGGTGTTTTTGATACATGCAAGACATTAAATTTGGAAACAGTGCAAGATGGCGCAGCAGCTTAGAAGTCCAGGAAGCTAACTATGTCCTTAAAACATTCATTCAAGAGAGCTTAATATTTTTAGGGATTTTTTTATATTTATTTTTATTTTTATTTTGAAGAGCAAAATGTTATAACTGCAGAGGGTCAGCAGCATATGAGGCCATCTCTTCTACACTTACGTGATATCAATTCATACAAAAATAGCATATGGCCATTATATGCTTCAGATTAGTGATGAGTGAGTGTAATCGTTACTATTCGCTACTAGCACAGATAGTATGTTTTTCGCAATACTCGTTACTAGGCGAATATCGCTGCTGCTTGTGAGGGATGTGTCCATCATTATCAATCTGACACAAATTAACGACTCTCTTTAGTAAACAATGGGAGCTGTCACCTCAGTGAGAGCAGATTGAATGTTAAGGCCCTGTCTCACATAACGACCGCTCCAGCGATAATGACCTGCCGGGATCGCTGGAGCGTCGTTACCTGGTCGCTGGGGAGCTGTGATACAGGCAGATCTCCCCAGCGATCAGGGACCTGGGAGCCACCTCCCACATCGCTGAAGGCGATGTCAGCGTCCTCCCTGCTTTAGCGCTGCCTGTAAGCTGGGAGGACGCTGGTAACTATGATAAACAGTGGGTATCCAGGTAGCGCGCGCTGCCTAGATACCCCCTGTTTATCATAGTTACCAGCGTCCTCCCTGCTTACAGGCAGCGCTAAGCAGGGAGGACGCTGGTAACCATGGTAAACACCGGGTATCTAGGCAGCGTGCGCTGCCTAGATACCTGGTGTTTACCATGGTTACCAGCCAGTGAGGTCACTGATCGCTGGTTTCTCGCTGTCACACGCAGCGATGCGTGCTGACCAGCGGGAAACCAACGATCAAAAAATGACCCACAGCACTTTGCAGGGAGCAGCGACCTCACAGCAGGGGCCTGATCGCTGCAAAGTGTCACACAGAACGACATCGCTGGAGAGATTGTTGTGACGTCACAGTTACAATGATCTCTCTAACAATATCGTTATGTGAGACAGGGCCTTCAGGCTCTCACTGGGGGTGCCTGGGGGTACAACAAGGTGTTTTATGCAGTAGAAATATAAAAAAGGACCACCCTCCTGCTCTGTCACGGAAAGACTTGTTTTATGGCCGGATATATGTGGGCGGAGCATGTCACTAATTGACTAACTTTAGACTCGCTATTCGGACGAATATGTGAGTGTTAAAAAGTACTCGTTACGAGTATAGCGAGTGCAAATATTATGCCACTCGCTCATCACTACTTCACATCCATGATCATATAGGTCTGTTCACACTGATGAAACACCATAGTATGAATATTGCTTCTTGACCCAGCCTTTAGGTCTACCAGCTTATGTTAAGCTGTAGAATTTTGGGGAATTTTTAAAATCTTCCTACAGTTTGCAGGTGTTTTGACACCTGCAGGGTCTGAATTGTGGAAATGTGGCGCCCCGCAACGAGTGCGTCACAAGGGAGTATTGCAGCCGCAATATTCTCTAGACAAAGCAGTGAAATAGTTAACTCAGAGATCCAACCCAACATACAACACCTAGAACAGGGGACCAATCATAGGTCCTGGTGGGTGGAGTGTTAGGGTAGTGGAGAGAACACAATAATCTAGTGAGAACAGAGTCTGGGATCTAGAGCCTAGAACACAGAACTTGGAGTGGAGCGGGGGCTCCGCACCCCGTGCGGGCCCCTGGGCCGTCACCGGTCGGGTGTCAGCACCTGAGGCCTTAACTACCGGGAATGGGCATTTCTACACGGGTTCCCAAAAGACTCCCGTGCCCACAACTTACAGCCGGTTCACTGGTACCGAAGCTGGCAGCAGTTCACCTCTGTCACGCGAACCAGCCCCGTGGAGGAGCAGCTTTATAGGAGCACCCCACCACCAGCCAGTTTCCAGTCGTCTAACCAGCGGTGTACCCACCGAGGGACCCAAGGCTCCCCAAAGAATCCAGAACGTACATCATGGATAGGGCATTGAAGCAGCCTCCCCGTACCCGACCTGGTATTCCTGGGCGACGCTGGCAAGAGAAGCTAAGGAGGTAGAAAGGAGGTACACTGCGGATCTCTGAGGAGCACTATCACTGCTGAGTCCACCCGGTCTTCTACTCAACCACTGTAAGCCATGTACTGCCTGCTGGTTACAGTAAAGAACCGTTGCAGAGACTAACTGTGTCCGTGTCTCCTTATGAACTGTCCGTCATGAACTAAAGGTAACCGCAGCTGCCGCACAACATCTTGAGCAGCTCCAGCCCCCGGGGATCACCGCTCAGCCTGTGGGGAGCGTAACATCTTGCTGCTGTCCATCACCCCGGGAGGTTCCGCAGCGTCGGTAGCCCTTACCGAATCTACTCATAGGTGGCGTCACGAAGAAAACAAATTAAAACCCCTTTTTAATCTGTTCCCGTAAGACGACCTCAATTTTGATCTGCACTACACCGGGCCCCACTACCGGCAGGCGCGGTCCACCCGTGACAAGGAAGGAAGAAGAATCGCCTGTATAAACCGGGAGTAACCCTGGCCCCTGGTGTGCGTCAGAAAATGGCGTCCACGAACAGGATACGAGCAGGCCCGTTACCAACGGGTATGTTGTGCTTAAACTGGACTTTATTGTCTACCATTGGACTTTGTTCGTCCTAAAAAGAACTTTCCCGCCTTTACACCATTGGGTCAAGATGGCGCCCAAGATGGCGTTCCCGCCACAAGAAGCCGCCACGTGAAGCCCAAGAGTGAGTCAACCCCCCCCTCACTGTGGGAGGGCCAACGACAAAAGGCGCCAAACTCTGTCCGCCCTGATTGCTCGAATCAACCATGGGGGCGGATCCCAAAGACTTTTCCCACGATTGGACTACAAAAGCCCAGAGGAGATGGGAGTGTCATACCTAGACACACCGACAGAGAAAGAAGACATCTTCACCAGCTCAACCAGAACGTCTTACCGGTTGAACGGGTGTGGTTTCCCTCCGAGAAGAATGGCCAGCATGAGACTCCAAGACCTGATGCGGGAGGTCGAGGCGGAGGCCAGAGCAGCCATAAGCCAACCGGGTCCGGATCCTGCCCTTACCATAGACGGCAGCCCCGACTTCTGGCTAGAGGCTCTACAAGACCTCCGGGTGCGGTTACTAGAGACAGTGGAATGGACGATCCGTAGCTGGAGCGCGACCCTAGGCAGACGACTACACCATGCGATGCAGCAGAGCCGACCGGGTGCAGCTTCTCCAAGCCCAGACGACGTCACCAGCTTCTCGACCGCCTCACCCTCGCCTACCACCTGTCCTGCTCCGTCACCTGAGCCAATAGACTGTGTCATTCCGGTGGAGGCCGCAACTCGACCCGTTCCAGCGACCAACATCGCAACCGATTCCGTTCTTGAGCCGGAGCTCATAACACGCTCCATGGAAGAACTCGATCTCTACCAGGTTCCACCTGCGGAACCCGCGACTAGTTTCCACACTACCGAGACTGTCGCTTGTTTCTCCCTTGAACCGGAGGCTTCCCTTGCAACCACAGAGGCCTACCTGGTAACCGGGATTGAAACACCTTTACCTGCGGAAACAGATGAAGAGGCAGGCAGCCTGGAAGCCCTACAGGACGTCCCTACGGAAGGATCCGCAGCACCACCGCCCCGTTGTACAACGGAACAAGCTTTAACGTCTTTCATCAACGAGCAGCCTGATGTGATCATCGAGGAAGAGGTCGGAGAGGATGACGACGAGACCCACAGCACCGCTGAGGATTTCGACACCGGGTTCGCTTGGGGAGACAACAAAGAACTTCCTTCCGGGCACACAGCTCGGGTACACTGGTCGGGTGCACTGCCGACACCTTCCCCTGTGCCGTTCCACCGGGTTCCGATACAGACAGCCCGCCAAGTTCAAGCTTCCCGCCAAACCACCAGCTCCATTACTCATCTTTACACCCCGAGCCGTAACGACGGAGATATACGCCAGAGACGACGAGAGGAGTGGCAAGCCCGAGAACGCGCCAACATGGAGGCCCGTGCCGAGGCTCGCCGCCAGCCGCCGCTGCCTGATGAACTCCGCCGTGAAGGTAGAATTTCCACCTTTAACTTACATACCGGGTGGGGGTTCGCTTGGGAGGTGGGTTTGAATGAGGAGGTGTTTGTGGGGCGCCGGGACGTTGAGTCAAACTTGCCAAGAGGACATCCCGATCGCGACCTATACCGGGGCGATATTATCACCTACGAGCGCTATGCTTGTGCAGATGGGTGGTTTGCTATCCGGGTACGCCATCACCCTCAGAGCCAGTGACTTTAAAACTTGAACTTCATCAATGACTCTGTTACCGTTAATCATTGACTGTGTGATCTCGCGGCTACAGCCTGGACTCTAGTTAAAGTACAGCCGACCGCCCGCTGGGTCCGCACAAAGTGATTACCTGTTTCTTTGCTTATAACATCAAAGCATTTCTTTACCTGTTTTTCTATTTTAATAAAAGTGTGTCATATATGTATAAAAATGTAAAAACCTCTGTAATGTGAGTAGTTTGACGCTTGGGGACAAGCTGATTTAACCAAGGGGGAGTGTGGCGCCCCGCAACGAGTGCGTCACAAGGGAGTATTGCAGCCGCAATATTCTCTAGACAAAGCAGTGAAATAGTTAACTCAGAGATCCAACCCAACATACAACACCTAGAACAGGGGACCAATCATAGGTCCTGGTGGGTGGAGTGTTAGGGTAGTGGAGAGAACACAATAATCTAGTGAGAACAGAGTCTGGGATCTAGAGCCTAGAACACAGAACTTGGAGTGGAGCGGGGGCTCCGCACCCCGTGCGGGCCCCTGGGCCGTCACCGGTCGGGTGTCAGCACCTGAGGCCTTAACTACCGGGAATGGGCATTTCTACACGGGTTCCCAAAAGACTCCCGTGCCCACAACTTACAGCCGGTTCACTGGTACCGAAGCTGGCAGCAGTTCACCTCTGTCACGCGAACCAGCCCCGTGGAGGAGCAGCTTTATAGGAGCACCCCACCACCAGCCAGTTTCCAGTCGTCTAACCAGCGGTGTACCCACCGAGGGACCCAAGGCTCCCCAAAGAATCCAGAACGTACATCATGGATAGGGCATTGAAGCAGCCTCCCCGTACCCGACCTGGTATTCCTGGGCGACGCTGGCAAGAGAAGCTAAGGAGGTAGAAAGGAGGTACACTGCGGATCTCTGAGGAGCACTATCACTGCTGAGTCCACCCGGTCTTCTACTCAACCACTGTAAGCCATGTACTGCCTGCTGGTTACAGTAAAGAACCGTTGCAGAGACTAACTGTGTCCGTGTCTCCTTATGAACTGTCCGTCATGAACTAAAGGTAACTGCAGCTGCCGCACAACATCTTGAGCAGCTCCAGCCCCCGGGGATCACCGCTCAGCCTGTGGGGAGCGTAACATCTTGCTGCTGTCCATCACCCCGGGAGGTTCCGCAGCGTCGGTAGCCCTTACCGAATCTACTCATAGGTGGCGTCACGAAGAAAACAAATTAAAACCCCTTTTTAATCTGTTCCCGTAAGACGACCTCAATTTTGATCTGCACTACACCGGGCCCCACTACCGGCAGGCGCGGTCCACCCGTGACAAGGAAGGAAGGAAGAAGAATCGCCTGTATAAACCGGGAGTAACCCTGGCCCCTGGTGTGCGTCAGAAACAGTGCCAGATGTGACATCACCAGCAGGGAGTGATCACTTCCCCTATTTTCAGATAGGCTATAGGCCATTGGAACACAGGGTAAGCAATCAGACAGTGGAGTACTGAGGCCCTCTAGTGGGCAAAGAAAATAATGAAAAAAATAAGTTATTAAAAATCTGAAAAAATAAAAACATAAATTTAAATTACCCCTTCATTGCCTAATTGAAAATAAAACTATTATAAAAATAAAAAATATACACACAGTTTGTATTGTCGTGTTCATAAACGCCCAGTTTATCAAAATATAAAATAAATTAAACAGAACTATACAGAATTAATACAGAACTTTGTAACAGCAAAAAAAGTCCTTTTTTTTTTTTTTTAAAAGCTGATCCAGATTTCCAGCTTTAAAAGAGAGAAAAGCACACAAAATAAAACGGATCAAAAAATGCAGTGTGAACATAGTCTTTGCATTGCGGCACTGGCACTGTCTAAAATTTAATTGGCAGTGAGGGGATGTATTCCCGTCCCATAATGCATTGCGGCACTGTCAGTTGCAAGGCCATGAACTGCGCCTCCACAAGTGAAATACACGTCACACAGGGGCCCCAGGAAGCACACAGGGGCCCCAGGTAGCACACAGGGGCCCCAGGTAGTGCACAAGGCCCCAGGCAGTACACAGGGGGACAGAGACCGTGCACGGGGCCCAAGGCAGTGCACAGGGCCCAAAACAGCACAAAGGGGCCCCAGGCAGCACACAGGGGAAAGAGACAGTGCACAGGGCCCAGGCAGAACACAGGGGCCCCAGGCAGCACACTGGGCCACAGACAGCACTTGGGGACCCAAGCAGTGCAAAGGGGCCCCAGACAGCACACAGGGTCCCCAGGCAGCAAACAAGGAGGCAGAGAAAGTGCATGGGACCCCTGGTAGCACACGGGACCCCAAGCAGCACACGGGGCTTCAAGCAGCGCAAAGTGCCCCCAGGGAGCACACAGGAGCAGCAGACAGCACATGGGGCCTCAACAAGTGCGAAGGGGCCCCAAGCAGCACACAGGGCCCCAAGCAGTGCAAAGGGACCCCAGGCTGCACACAGGTGGAAGAGACAGCGCATGAGGCCCCAGGCAGTACATGGGGCCCCAAGCAGCACAGAGGAGCCCCAGGACGCACACGGGCCCCAGGCAGAACCCTTTGAACTGCCTGGGGCCCCGTGCACTGTCTGGGGCCCCTTTGCGCTTTCTGCCTAGTATGCGACCAATCAGCTAAGCAGTCTTTAAAATCTCCCGCCAATATCGCGCTACTCAGCTGATGTGCCGGGCAGCGCATGACCAATCACCTGAGCAGCGCGGTATTGGTGGGAGATTGAAAGCTGGCCGTGAACAGATATGTTGGAAAGCACAAACGGTGTGACACATGTCCACTGCTCTTGTCAGGACCACTAAGCATACACAGATGTTCCTTTCACCACACTCCCAATGCGAGGCATCGGGCTTATTTCTAGTAAGGACTATAAAGGCAAGCCAGAGCCTTACAGGCACAGGGATACTGAATGCAATCATACTTTAACTTCAATGATTACATGTATGATTGGAGAGAAAAGTGTCATCAAACATCGGAAAATTTGTGCAGCAAATTAGCATAAGAGGGATTGGGTAACTTTGTGTTACTCCCCTGTTTGCTCTAAGCCAAACCCTCCCCCCTCCCTATCTTCCTCTTCTCTTCCTCCCTGTCAGTTTATAGTCGGCATATTACGTCTGACATTGGGCATGGAGATAGCACAATGTCAGACTCCTATGTGCCCCAGATCATCATTACCTCCCTCCTGTGTCTCCAGCTTCTAGTTCTCAGCTCTATCCTCACAGTCACAGGTGGGTGAGAGTAAACAGTTCGGGACATTGCAGAGACTGGAGGAGCGGGATCTTCTCCTGCACTTTGACCAGCTGATCATAGGGAGAAGAAGCAGCGAGAACTGTGACGACCATCCGCTGTGAGGCCGAGCTGCTGATAGGCAGCACCCCGAGAATCCCCGAGACCCTTAACCCTATACAGGGATCTGGAATTACAGCGGAGCCCAGGGGGTAGCTGCCTATATGAGCAACAGAGCTGGGGAGGTCGCCAGGGAAAATCAAGACCCGAAAAACGAAGTCAGATGTCCGAGTCAAAACCGAGAGGGCAGCGAAGGTACAAAATCAATAGGCAGAGGCAGAGTCAAAAATCCAGGCAAAGGTCAAAGGCAAAACCCAAGAGGGCAGCTGAGGTACAAAATCAATAGGCAGTGGCAGAGTCAGAAATCCAGGCAAGGTCAGACACGAAACTAAATACACACTATCACTGGGGAACCAAAACTATATCTGGCGGCCTGCAAGACAGGCTCCAATGTATTTGAAGGGCGCGGTTACCTCCCATAGGCTGGAGCTCACAGCCTGATGACCTCATCCGGACCGCCCCTAGAACCAGGCCAGATGGAGATATACGACTGGCTCCACCCACCCCACCTCTGACAGAAGAACGCAGGCTGCGCCTAACGGACACCTGTACAGGGCCCGCTCCTCTGCGACCAACACCACCCAGAGGGGAAACACAGCAGCGCTCAGCAACAGAGGCAGACGTCGTTGAAGCAGTTCCATATGAGGACAAGGCCCTCCTATTACTGGCGCCATCAGCCGAAGGAAACCGGCTCCTCCCAGTGGCCGAGGCAGGAACACCAGCCACCGAGTCCAATGGCGATGTGACAGTACCCCCCCTCTACGAGGGGCCTCCGGACGCACAAAACCTGGCTTATTGGGATGAAGAAGATGAAACTTCCGGATCAAACCCTTGGCATGGATATTACGGGCAGGCACCCAGGACCTCTCCTCCGGACCATAGCCCTTCTAATGTACCAGATGTTGCACGGATCCTCTCACTAAGCAGGAATCAAGGATCCGTTGTACTTCGTATTCCACGGCACCCCCGACCAAGACCGGAGGAGGAGGGGATTGGACAGGACGAACCGGAGATCGGTATAATTTGAGAAGGGATTTATGGAATACATTGGGCAGTTTGAATGATTGAGGGAGCTTCAGACGAAAGGCTACAGGGTTAATCACGTCAATTATTTCATACGGACCAATAAACCTGGGACCTAGTTTGGCAGACGGCACTTTGAGCTTGATATTTTTCGTAGACAACCAAACTTTGTCCCCAACTCCCAGGTCCAGACCCTTGGAGCGCCGTTTATTAGCAGAAGATGCCTGCCTTGTCTGAGCCCCCTTTAAGTTTTTGTTCACTTCAGACCAGATAGTCTTTAACTGATCTACGGACCTTTCTACCCCAGGGACGTCAGAAAGCCTAGAAGAAAACGAACAAAAGCGCGGGTGTAGTCCATGATTACAGTAGAAAGGGGTGGTCTTGATGGACTCCTGGTACTGGTTATTCATGGCAAATTCTGCTAGTGGCAGATGTTCCACCCAATCAGATTGATGCTCAGAGACATAACAACGTAGATACTGCTCGAGAGCTTGATTTGCGCGCTCGGTTTGACCATTGGTTTCAGGGTGATAGGCAGAAGAAAGGGAATAGTCAATTCCAATCCGTTTACAGAATGCCCTCCAAAACTTAGAAACGAACTGGGTGCCCCTGTCAGAAACAATATTCACAGGAACACCATGCAATCGCACAACATGATTAATGAATACTTTGCTCAGGGTCTCGGAATTAGGTAACCCGGACAGCGGAACAAAATGACACTGCTTGCTGAATCTGTCTACCACTACCCAGATACAAGTCTTCCCTTCTGAGAGTGGCAGGTCAGTAATAAAATCCATGGAGATATGAGTCCAAGGACCCTCAGGGGTAGGCAAGGACTGGAGCAACCCGGCAGGGCGGTTGCGGGGAGACTAAGGGTATGTGCGCACTGGCCGGGTTATGGTCGGATTAGGTGTATAAACCGCCGGTCGGTTTACATAGATTTCATGTAAATTTATGTTAATCCAAATCGGCGTTTGGATTAACATTGAAACCTATGTAAACCGACACCCGGTGTCCACACACCGGCGGTTTACACATGCTCATCCGTTGCTAACCCACTGGGTTCCCAGCGGGTTAGCAAAGAATGAGCATGTTCTATAATCCGGCCGGTTCTGCAGCGGCTGCAAGCAGAATCATGTACTGCTTCCAGTCGCCGCAACACCGCCGGCGCTAACCCGCTGGCCACCCGCCCGGCACCCGCCGCACATACCCGCCAGGAAGCCGGTGGACGGCTCTGGAGTTTCCTGGCGGGTCCGCCCAGCCGCCGCCGACCAACCCGCCGGCCAGTGCGCACATACCCTTAGCGCGAGCACAGGTTTCACAAGCCAGTACATATTCCTTACAGTCCTTTACTATGGTTGGCCACCACAAACTCCTGGTTACAAGTCCGATGGTGTTATTGATACCAGGATGCCCTGCGAGGACGGAATCATGAGATTCCTTAAGAACTTGGAGGCGGAATTTGGTAGGGACAAATAGTATCTGGGCAGGAGTAGTGTCAGGGGCCTGTTCTGGAGATCTACGAATCTCTTCCAGAAGATCCAAAGACACAGCCGAGACAACAATCCCCTTGGCTAAAATGGGAGTCGGTTCCAGGTCCTCGACTTGTAAGGGGCAAAAACTTCGAGACAGGGCATCAGCCCTCACATTTTTAGTACCCGGTCTGAAAGTGATCACAAAATCGAATCTGGAGAAGAACAAGGCCCATCTAGCCTGTCTAGGATTCAGTCTTTTCGCTGATTCCAAATAGGATTACCGTAATTACTGATCACAAAAATCTAACCTATGTTTGGCGCCTTCGAGGAAGTGGCGCCATTCCTCGAAGGCCCATTTGATTGCCAACAATTCCCGATTACCTACATCATAATTCATCTCTGTAGAGGAAAATTTTCGGGAAAAGAAGGCACACGGACGAAGTTGAGTGAGGGCTGCAGTGCCTTGTGATAGCACCGCTCCCACTCCAACTTCAGAGGCATCTCTACCTCTACAATGAAGGGGCGGTCCAAATCAGGCTGCACCAATATTGGATCCGCGGAGAAACACTCTTTTAACTTAGAAAACACATGAATGGCTTCAGGCTTCCAATTAACCACATCCACCCCCTTACGTGTCATATCAGTGAGTGGTTTGGCTATCTCTGAAAACCCTTTAATAAATTTACGATAATAGTTAGCGAAACCCAAGCATCGCTGCAGTGCCTTCAGAGACTTGGGTTGTACCCATTCTTTAATGGGTTTAATTTTGGCAGGATCCATGCGAAAACCTTTAGCCGATATAATATATCCCAAAAAATGTATCTCTTCCTCCATGAAGACACATTTCTCTAATTTGGCGAATAGAGAATGCTCTCTGAGTCTCTGGAGTACAGTACGGACATGTCGGACATGTGACCAAAGACCAGGAGAAAAAAACAGAATGTCGCCCAAATACACGACCACATATACACCACTGATGTCTCTGAAAATATCATTGACAAAATTCTGAAATACTGCAGGTGCGTTACTTAACCCGAACGGCATTACGAGATACTCAAAATGGCCGAGAGGCGTATTGAACGCGGTCTTCCACTCATCGCCTTCTTTTATACGGACCAGGTTATATGCTCCCCTGAGGTCAAGTTTGGTGAAATACTTGGCTCCCAACAGCTGATTATAAAGATCAGGGATGAGTGGAAGAGGATACTGGTTTTTTTTACAGTGATCGCGTTTAATTCGCGGTAATCAATGCAAGGTCTGAGGCTGCCATCTTTCTTTCCCACAAAAAAGAAACCAGCCCCTACTGGTGAGGTGGATGGTCTAATATACCCCTTTCTTAGACTGTCTGCTATGTAATCATTCATGGCCTGACGTTCAGGACCAGAGAGGTTATATATTCTCCCCTTTGGGAGACAAGAAGCAGGTATCAAATCTATGGAGCAATCATACTTTCTGTGAGGGGGGTAATTTCTCTGATTCCTGAATAGAAAATATATCTTCAAAATCTCTAAGGCTGGCTTCACATTTGCGTTTGAGAACGCAGCGTATAATGCGCATGCGCATACGCATGCAAAAACGCATGCATCATGCAAACGCTGCGTGTATCATATGCATGCATATACACAATGCTTAAAATAAACGCAGCGTTTGCGTGCGTATGCTTGCGTTTGTACATTGCGTATGCGTTTTTTGTCCGCACGCGTTACAGATGTGTCAAACATGTTTCTTTTTGTCAGAAACGCCCATGGGGAGTGGCAATGTAAGGTACGCATGAGTTTCAAATGCACACTTCTGCAAGACCACGCGGACGCTTGCGTACCTATTAACAATAATGCGTTGTTTATACGCAAGCGTACGCATGCGGATGCTTGCAGATTTTTCAGGCGCCAAAAAATGCTGCTTGTTGCGTTCTGAGGGGGACGAAATTAAACGCACATGTACGCAAACGCATGTCATTGCGTATGAATGCGTACCCCATTATAAAGATAGGTAAGCAATACGCATGCGGATCTAATTTTTTAAATCCGCAACATACGCTGCGCTTGCAAACGCAAATGTGAAGGCAGCCTAAAGGCATATGGTACAAAGGGAGGAGGCTTGACCTTCACTTGGTTTACAGATAGCGAGATACAGTTATCCTGACACTTCGGACTCCAGCGCACGATGTCACTCAAGTGCCAGTCTATGACTGGGTTATGTTTACGTAACCATGGCATGCCCAGGATTACTGCAGATGATAAATTACTGATTGCAAAAAATGACACATTTTCAGCATGTAACGACCCCACCAGCATAGACACTTCCTCAGTGCCCAATTCCACTCCACCCTGGATGAGGGGAGTGCCATTAACTGCAGTGGTTCTAATGGGGGCATTAAGCCTTAGTAGAGTTCTCGCTACCTGGAGATCTATGAAATTCCCCTCTGAACCACTGTCAACATAAGCCTCTAAACACACAGATTTCTTAAGGTAAGATAAAGAAATAGGTAATAAAACTTTGGCAGCATCCGCTGGCAATACCTTAGCACCCGGGCAGGCAGAGCCAGAGCCCCTAAGGTGCTGACATCCAGGGTATGAGGCCTTCTGATCTCCAGTGTTCATGCAGAGGACTCCAGCTTGTGGCTTGTACAGCATGTTGGAATGAGATGATGGGAGTGTTCCTCCACAGGACTGAGAAGCTGGACCCAGGTGCTTTGAGGGAGCAATCAGCAGACACAGCTCAGAGAAAAGAAAAAAAAACCATTGGGAAAAGGAGAGGAAAAGAGAAAAAAAAAAGGAATGCTTTATATATAGTCTATATATAAAGAATGGTAAGGCCAGATATAATGTGACGACCATCCGCTGTGAGACCGAGCTGCTGGTAGGCAGCACCCCGAGAAACCCCGAGACCCTTAACCCCTATACAAGGATCTGGAATTACAGCGGAGTCCAGGGGGTAGCTGCCTATTATGAGCAACAGAGCTGGGGAGGTCGCCAGGGGAAAATCAAGACCCGAAAAACAAAGTCAGAAGTCCGAGTCACAACCGAGAGGGCAGCGAAGGTACAAAATCATCAGGCGGTAACAGAGTCAGAAATCCAGGCCAAGGTCAGACACGAAACTAAACACACACTATCACTGGGGAACCAAGACTATATCTGGCGGCCTGCAAGACAGGCTCCAATGTATTTGAAGGGCGCGGTTACCTCCCATAGGCTGGAGCTCACAGCCTGATGATCTCATCCGGACCGCCCCTAGATCCAGGCCAGATGGAGATGCACGACTGGCTCCACCCAAGCCACCTCTGACAGAAGAACGCAGGCTGCGCCTAACGGACACCTGTGCAGGGCCAGCTCCTCTGCAACCAACATCACCCAGAGAGGAAACACTGCGGCGCTCAGTGACAGAGGCAGACGTCGCGGGAGCAGTTCCATATGAGGACAAGGCCCTCCTATCACCGGCACCATCAGCTGAAGGAATCCGGCGCCCCCCAGCGGCCGAGGCAGGAACACCAGCCACCGAGTCCAATGGCGATGTGACAATTATATTAATCAAAAATTATATCCTTATGGGGAAATGTATCCTAGAAAACAAGTGACCTGTGCACTTCCATTATTCCCCGGTCTCATAAATTGTATAGAGTCATTACACACAGAGGGATCCATTTCATGTGTTTATTTCTGTTAATGTTGATGATTAATGAACCCCCAGAAGTCATTATTTCAGAAAATTAAAGTAGGGAGGATGAAGGGTCAGAGATAAAATATGACCTAAATAGATATCAGAGGCTTCACCTTGTGTGGTTGTGAGGGTCACAACCACTATAAAAAGGAGGTCACGGCTGCTGCAGTCCCCAGCGTGCTGCATATAGATTAAATACTTCGCTGCTTTATTACACGAGACATCGAAGGGCGAATATAATATTATTATTACTAGTCAACATGTTTCAGGGCTCCCTGGCCTATTCCTCAGGATAAATCAATATCATACTGTCATGTTTCAGGGTGTCTCCAGGGAGCTCTGAGACACGTTGACTAATAGATCACTGTTATATTCACCCTTTGGTGCCTCGCAGGGGCGGACCTACCGTGGTGCAACTGGTACAGCGGCACCAGGGCCCCGACAGTGCCCCCCTCAAGGCACGGAGAATAAGCCGACATGCTGCCGGCCACGCCTCTTCTAGCTGCCGGCCACGCCCCATCACAGCATTTCAGGAGCGAGGACAGAGCCCCAATCACAGTGCAGAGAGGGAGTCATGTGACCTCTCCTGCACTGTGGGGAGGATCTCACTCAACCAATCCTGGCAATGCGCGCGGGCCTCTGAAATTCTCTCCACATGGCTGATGGCTGTTCAGCATCAGTAGCAGCAGCAGCAGATGAGGGGACACAGCTCTGCACAAGGACCCAGGTACAAGAAAAGGGACCAAAGACAGGGCACAGGCTGAGGACAGACCCGGGGGGGGGGGGGGGTTTGCTGCTCTGTACACTGCTTTTACAGGACCTGTGATGATGTCACATTGAGAGGAGGAGTCAGGGGTCACATGATCAGCTCCTCAGTGTATGCAGGACTCTGCTGTGCTGGTTGTCATGGTGCTGGATGAGATGAAGTTTATGTCAGGAGGGATTTACAGTGTGGATTTAGCAGAGCCGAGTGTGTACGAGGTGTATGGAGCGGAGCCGAGTGTGTACAAGATGTACGGAGCAGAGCCGAGTGTGTACGTAGCGGAGCCGAGTGTGTACGAGGTGTACGTAGCGGAGCCGAGTGTGTACGAGGTGTACGTAGCGGAGCCGAGTGTGTACGAGGTGTACGGAGCAGAACCGAGTGTGCACGTGGTGTATGGAGCAGAGCCGAGTGTGTATGAGGTGTACGGAGCAGAACCGAGTGTGCACGTGGTGTACGGAGCAGAACCGAGTGTGCACGTGGTGTACGGAGCAGAGCCGAGTGTGCACGTGGTGTACGGAGCAGAGCCGAGTGTGCACGAGGTGTACGGAGCGGAGCCGAGTGTGTACGAGGTGTACGGAGCGGAGCCGAGTGTGTACGAGGTGTACGGAGCGGAGCCGCATGTGTACGAGGTGTATGGAGCAGAGCCGAGTGTATGAGGTGTATGGAGCAGAGCCGAGTATGTACGAGGTGTACGGAGCGGAGCCACGTGTGTGCAGAGCCGCGTGAGTATGAGGCAGGGCCACATGTGCGGGACATATGGAGTAAAGCCGCGTGTGCATAAGGTGGATGGAGTGGAGCCGCATATGCTGGGGCGTCCTGTAGAGGAGCCGCATGTGTACGGAACGGAGGCGTATGCGCAGGGCATGTGGAGCGGAGCCGCGTGTCTACAAGGCATTTGGAGCGGAGCCACGTGCGTACAAGGGTGTGTGCGCGCCAGTGGTAGTTCCCCGCGGATGCCGCTCCCGTTCCTATAGTCCCGGCTGCCTCTGCCGGCAGCATTCTTCACTCGACTCCTGGCTGAGCTGTCTGCTTTTTGCAGCTCAGCATGGTGGGGCACGATGATGTCATCACTGAGTGCCACTGTGCTGATACGTGCAGAGCGGAGCAGCAAGAAGAGAGGTGAGTATTTACTTTTTTTTTTTTTAACCCGTGAATACAGTGATGGGAGACTATGTAATGTGCAATATAACATAGGAGGAGTATGGGGTGCAATATACTATATGGAGGAATATGAGGGCCCATTATACTATATGGAGGACTATGGGACTGCCTTATACTATATGGAGGGCTATGCGGGTGTATTATAATATATGGAGGGTCGTGGAATGCATTATAATATATGGAGGACTATGGATGATGTATTAAAATATATATAGCCAATTATATAATATGGAAGCCATTTTAATATATCTGGAGGGTTCTGTGGGGGCATGATAATATTTGGAGGGGTGTGAGGAAGCCTTTATACTTTATGCAGGGCTCTTTGAGGGTTGCGTTGTAAATAAATATTACAATCTATATGTTTACATTACTTTGTTGCCACTATGAGGGGCGGGGGGGCCCCCAAAAAATTTCTTGCACCGGGGCCCACTACAGTCTGGGTCCGCCCCTGGTGCCTCGTGGAATACAGCAGCACTGTTTTTAACCCTTCATCCTCTCTACTTTAATTTTCTGAGATAATGACCTTTAGGTTTTCATTAATCATCAACATTAAGAGAAATAAACTTATTTGGTGGCATTAGAGTTGCACACTTCCTCGCTGAAGTGACAATTTGCACATGAATAGATCCCTCTGTGTGTAATGTCTCTATATAATAGATGTGGTCACTTTATGGATTGAATTACTGGAATAAAGTCACTTTTTGATGATATTCTAATACACTGAGATACTCCTGTATGTTTCCTACATGATTTATGTATAAAAGCTCTTATCTTCAGATGTGTCCACCCTCGGCGTTACACAAGGTTTTATTAGGAGACCAAATTTAATAGGGTTGAAAGACGCCTGCGCTCAACTAATACAGTCCCCAATAGGGTAAAGCTGCACCTGAAAGACTGAGAAGCTGTGTGTACAAATCTCAAGAAGTAATAGGAAGGATATATAAAAACTTCCAATGCCCTTCATCAGGATGAGGAAAGTCTGTGTTCAAGCTTTCGAAACGCGTCGCTTGTTTTTTGGCACCGGTAGTCCTGCACCGAGTTCATGGGACGTCACCAAATCGGCCGTAGTCTCGCGAGTTTTGGCCTCGAGCTTCGCTGCCCGCCAGAGCTCCTGGAGACCCCCGCACTCAGCGCTCACCACTAAAGCTCCTTTACCCTAATACACCTGGCAACCTAATGAAGGAATGCTGGAAAGACTCTACACACTATTCACTATGGGGGTCACCATCAAGTAAGTGACACACTGATAAGCACTAGGTAGGCGGCATATCGCTTAGTTATCCTAATATTTAAGGGTGCATGAACGTAATGAAAGTAGGGATGAGCGAGTCTACTCATTACTATTCGGTACTCGCTGAATAGTACGGTATTCGGGCTACTCGTTACTCCGCGAGTTTCTTTTTAATTACTCGCAAGGAGTAACGAGTACAATATTAGTCAATAGGAAATTCGAGTAATGTCTCTGCTGGACCGAACATAGCGGTCTGGGGGCTGAGGAAAAGTCTGAAATGCCCCACATGATTGTTTAAAAGCTGGCAGTAAAAAACCACTGGCTTTTAAACAATTACTAAGCTGATCCTCACTCCCCCACCGCCTCCCTGCCTGACTCTCCGCTCCCTGATGCCCCCTCCCTGCTTCTCCGCCGTCTCCTTCCCAATCCTAAGTTAGGACCAGGCGGGGAGCACAGCACAGGGGAGCGGGGAGCGAAGGACCCGGGCGAGGAAGCCGGCAGTGAAAATACTTCACCGCCAGCTTTCCCGTTCGGTGCTGCCCTCCCCGCTACCTGATGCCCCTCCACACTCCCTGGTGCTTCGCTCCCCACCGGGTTCTAACTTAGGATCAGCCGGGGAGGGGGCATCAGGGAGCGGTAAGGGGGCATCAGGTAGCGAGGAGGGGGCATCAGGGAGCGGGGAGGGGGCATCAGGGAGCGGGGAGGGCCGCTCCGAACGGGAAAGCTGGCAGTGAAGTCTTTTGAAATAACCGGCAGGAATGCCAGCAGTGAGAAGACTTCACAGCCGGCTTTCCTGTGCGGTAAAGTGCTCCCAGCTCCCTGATGCCCCCTCCCCGCTCCCTGGTGTTCCCTCCCCGCCCGATCCTAAGTTAGGACCGGGTGGGGAGCGAAGCACCAGGGTGTGAGGAGCGAGCATCAGGGAGCCGGGAGCACAGCACCGAATGGGAATGCTGGCAGTCAAATCTTTTCACTGCCGGCTTTCAAGCCTGGGTCCTTCGCTCCCCGCTCACTGGTGCTGCACTCCCTGCCCAGTCCTAACTTACCATCGGGATGGGAGGCGGCGGGGGGAGCAGAGGATCGAGATGAGAGGCTGTGGGGAAGCGGAGGATGGGGATGAGTGATTGTTTAAAAGCCGATGGCTTTTTACCGCCGGCTTTTCAGCAAGCATGCACCCATTTCAGCCTTTCCTCAGTCCCCAGACTGCATTTTAGGGTTTAGCAGAGACAATTACTTGCTTTACTCACTTTTCCCATTGACTTACATTGGACTCGCTACTTGTATCGAGTACCCGAGTATTGGGACCTACTCGTTACGAGCATAGCGAGTCCGATTATTTCACTACTCGCTCATCCCTAAATGAAAGTGAAATTACCTGCCTTGCACTGAATTATCTCTGCAGGAAGTCTCACTACATTGTTACTATTGCAGCATAATCCTGTTGTCCCATATGCTTAACAATAGGAAGACTTTTACATTACAAGAAAATGTATTTAGGGTAACGAGAGACATCCAGGGAGTGAGGGGTTAACACCAACACTAATCACCTCTTGTATACTGCCATTATTGCTATATATCCCTTCTATCAACAAAGTGTGACACCAATACTGATTGCATCAGGTAGAAACATCTCCTTCATGTTAAACATTCTTATTTTATAGCCAATAGAGGAGCGGTGTCTCCTAGAATGTGCTGTACGTCTTCAAGTTCCTGGGTATCTAGTGCATTGAAAGTTTCTATATATCCAAATTTAATAAGTTTTTGCAAAATAGTATAAGAAAGCCTTGACAGTGTACTACCCAATCAACAACCATTCACAGAGACAGATAGCGTAAACATCTCCCAACAATGTATCGTAAATCAATAAGGAAAGGTGAGGAAAGATACCAATGGTACGTTAATGCACATTCTGAGGTCAGGACAGTGAGTATATGTATCTTTTTATTTATTAATATAGTTTAAATTGAGCTCAATGTTTTAATAACAAATAGCACATATACTACTGTATAAAAATATACCAATGGCAAGAATAAATCTTAATAAGGCTAGGGTCCCATTAACGTTAATGGGGGGCTGCGTCTAAAACATAGGTTTTGGCAGCCTTAACGCGGTACTACTGCCATGGTAGTGCTGCCTTAACGCTGCCAATGCTTACCTATAGTGACAAAGCCCCTAACGCGGCTCTAACGCCGGCATGTGAGTGCCGGAGTTTGACATCCCGCGCCTTTTCCTACCGCAAGAAAAGACGCTTTTAAAAGAGTCATTTGACGTGCTTTGAAAAAGATGCCGGCGTCTGAGCCGCGTTAGGGGCCGCGTCACCATAAGTTTTGGCAGCGTTAAGACGGCTCTACCATGACAGTAGTACCGCGTTAAGGCTGCCAAAACCTATGTTTTGGATGCAGCCCCCATTAACGTTAATGTGATCCTAGCCTAAGGCATGTCCGGGTTTCCGGTACATGTGGCATCCATTTTTTTTACGGATACCAAACTTAACCATTATAACCTATAGTGATCATCACATATCTGTGTCTTTTTGATGATATCCTATTTAATTGAGATGCACCGGTAGACGTATGAAGTTGAACATTCATAGACTCGGTAAACTCCATGGTCTTATGTTTCAGTATAAGGGCAGGATTATACAGTGATCCCATCACTGACAGTCAGGCGGGGGGGGGGGGGGGGGGGGGGGGGGGTTTGCATATTGCCCCATATTCATGTATATACTACATACATTTACAGCAAATCAGTATATCAATATGGTCACACACTTCCCTTGTAAGGACCTGGCTGGTTTCTGAAGACAAAGAAGAAAGGTGTTTATGTAATTGAGGACTTACAATTAGAAGAATAAACATAAGAAACAAGTCCACATTCCGGGTCTTTGTAGAGAAGAGTGTAAAGCTGTAAACACACAATTCTGAAACTTTAATGAAAAGAGGGATTGCGTCTAGAATGCAGTCGCTAGTCCGAGTGCACCGGAAACGTCGCTTGGACTAGCGCATGCGCTCTAATGCAACCCCTCTTTACACTTGCGCTTGGGGTTACGTTTGCATGCGCTCGCCCATCTACTATATAATTGTCTAATTGTGTCAGTCTGAGGCCGAAATCGCGTGCTAGCGCTCATTGGTCGCCGCTGCTTGCTGACCGGGGACAGGAGGAGAGATGGAGAAGCGGGGACAGGAGGAGAGACAAAGGAACGAGGACAGGAAGAGCAGTCATAGGATACGCGCTGACAGAAGGAGAGACGCAGGAGCAGGGACAAGAGGAGCGGTGACAGGAGGAAAGACAGAGAAGTGGGGACTGGAAGAGCGGTGACAGGAGGAAAGACAGAGAAGTGGGGACTGGAAGAGCGGTTACAGGAGGAAAGACGGAGGAGCGGGGACAGGAGGAGAGACGGGGGAGCGGGGACAGGAGGAGAGACGGGGGAGCGGGGACAGGAGGAGAGACGGGGGAGCGGGGACAGGAGGAGACGTGACAGAAGGAAAGGCAGAGGAGTGGGGACAGAACGAGCGGTGACAGGAGGAGAGACAGAGGAACAGGAGGAGTGGTGAAAGGAAGAGCAGGGACAGGAGGAGAGATGGAGGAGCAGTGACAGGAGGAAAGACGGAGGAGCGGTGACAGGAGTAGTGGGGGCGGAGGAACACGGGGCAGCGGGATCGGGGACAGGAGGAACAGTTACAGGATAAGCCATGACAGAAGGAAAGAAGGAGGAGAGGGGACAGGACGAGCCGTGACAGGAGGAGAGACAGAGGAACAGGGACTGAAAGAGCGGTGAATGGAGGAGAGACGAAGGAGTGGGGACAGGAGGAGCAGTCACAGGATAAGCCGTGACAGAAGGAAATACGAGAGGGGACAGGACGAGCAGTGACAGGAGGAGAGACAGAGGAACAGGGACAGGAGGAGTGGGGTCAGGAGGAGAGTTGGAGGAGCAGGGACTGAAAGAGCGGTGAATGGAGGAGAGACGAAGGAGTGGGGACAGGAGGAGCAGTCACAGGATAAGCCATGACAGAAGGAAATACGAGAGGGGACAGGACGAGCAGTGACAGGAGGAGAGACAGAGGAACAGGGACAGGAGGAGTGGGGACAGGAGGAGAGTTGGAGGAGCGGGGGACAGGAGGAGCAGTCACAGGATAAGCCGTGACAGAAGGAAATATGGAGGAGAGGTGACAGGACGAGCGGCGACAGGAGAAGAGACAGAGGGACAGGAGGAGCGGTGACAGGAGGAGCGGTGACAGGAGGAGCGGTGACAGGAGGAGCGGTGACAGGAGGAGCGGTGACAGGAGGAGCGGTGACAGGAGGAGAGATGGAGGAGCAGGGACAGGAGGAGCAGTGACATGAAGAGAAATGAAGGAGCGGTGACAAGAGGAGAGACGTAGGAGCGGGTACAGGAGTAGCAGTGACAGGAGGAAAGAAGGAGGAGCGGTGACAGGAGGAGCATGGGGCAGGAGGAACGCGGGGGAGAAGGAGCATGGAGCAGGAGGAGCAGGGGGCAGGAGGAGCACAAGGCAGGAGGAGGGGGGGCAGGAGGAGAGACGGAGGAGTGGGGACAGGAGGAGAGACAGAGGACCGGGGACAGAAGGAGAGACGGAGGAGCAGGTCAGGAGGAGTGCTGACAGGATGAGAGACAGAGGAGCGGGGATAGGAGGAGAGACGAACGAGTGGTGACAAGAGGAGAGAGACGTAGGAGCAGGGACAGGAGAAGTGGTGAAAGGAGAAGGGGTCACAGGAGGAGAGACAGAGGAGCGGGGACAGGAGGAGCAGTGACATGAAGAGAGATGAAGGAGCGGTGACAAGAGGAGAGACGTAGGAGCGGGGACATGAGTAGCGATGAAAGGAGGAGAGACGGAGGAACGGGAACAGGAGGAGCGGTGACAGGAGGAAAGACAGATGAACAGGGACTGAAAGAGCGGTGAATGGAGGAGAGACGAAGGAGCGGGGACAGGATGAGCAGTCAGTCACAGGATAAGCCATGACAGAAGGAAATATGGAGGAGAGGGACAGGAGGAGCGGTGACAGGAGGAGCGGTGACAGGAGGAGCGGTGACAGGAGGAGCGGTGACAGGAGGAGCGGTGACAGGAGGAGCAGTGACAGGAGGAGCGGTGACAGGAGGAGCAGTGACAGGAGAAGGAGTAAGGGCCCCTTTACACGGCTACATTTCTTGGATGGCTACAGGTAACTTACTGGTTGCAGTGAAATCATGGAGAGATGATTCCATTTGTACACAACAACAAGATAGAACCTTGTATCCATGATTTCACTGCAACCAGTAAGTTACCTGTAGCCACCCTAGAAATGTAGCTGTGTGTAAAGGGGCCCTAACAGGAGGAGAGACGTAGGAGCGGGGACAGGAGTAGCGGTGACAGGAGGAAAGACGGAGGAGCGGTGACAGGAGGAGCGGGGGGCAGGAAGAACGCGGGGGAGAAGGAGCATGGAGCAGGTGGCAGGAAGAGCACGAGGCAGGAGGAGCGGGGGCAGGTGGATGGCGGGGCAGGAGGAGATACGGAGGATTGGGGACAGGAGGAGCGCTGATAGGAGGAGAGACAGAGGAGCGGGGATAGGAGGAGAGACGAACGAGTGGTGACAAGAGGAGAGACGTAGGAGCAGGGACAGGAGAAGTGGTGAAAGGAGAAGGGATAACAGGAGGAGAGACAGAGGAGCGGGGACAGGAAGAGCAGGGGGCAGGAGGAATGCAGGGGAGAGGAAAAGAAGCACAAGGCAGGAGGAGCGGGGGGCAGGAGGAGCATGAGGCAGGAGGAGCGGGGGCAGGAGGAGAGACGGAGGAGTGGGGACAGGAGGAGCGGGGGGCAGGAAGAACGCGTGGGAGAAGGAGCATGGAGCAGGAGGAGCAGGGGGCAGGAAGAGCACGAGGCAGGAGGAGCGAGGGCAGGAGGAGAGGGGGCAGGAGGAGAGACGGAGGAGTGGGGACAGGAGGAGCGCTGACAGGAGGAGAGACAGAGGAGCGGGGACAGGAGGAGCTTTGACAGGAGGAGAGACGTAGGAGCGGGGACAGGAGGAGCGGTGACAGGAGAGAGACGAAGGAGCGAGAACAGGAGGAGCAGTGACAGGAGGAAAGACGGAGGAGCGGTGACAGGAGTCGTAGGGGCAGGAGGAATGCGGGGGAGGAGGAGCACGGGGCATGAGGAGCGGGGGCAGGAGGAGTGCAGGGCAGGGGGATCGGGGACAGGAGGAGCGTGGGGCAAGAGGAGAGACAGAGGAGTGGGGACAGCAAGAGCGGTGACAGGAGGAGAGACGGAGGAGCGGGGACAGGAGGAGAGACAGAGGACCGGGAACAGCAGGAGAGACAGAGGAGCGAGGACAGAAAGAGCAGTCATGGGATACGCGCTGACAGAAGGAAAGGCGCAGGAGCAGGGACAGGAGTAGCGGTGACAGGAGGAGAGACAGAGGAGCAGGGACATGAGGAGCGGTGACAGGAGGAGAGACAGAGGAGCGGGGACTGAAGGAGCAATCACAGGATAAGCTGTGACAGAAGGAAAGACGGAGGAGAGAGGACAGGACGAGCAGTGACAGGAGGAGAGAGAGAGGAGCGTGGTGCAGGAGGAGGGACAGAGGAGCGGGGACAGCAAGAGCGGTGACAGGAGGAGAGACTGGGGAGCGAGGACAGTAGGAGAGACGGAGGAGCGGGGACAGGAGGAGAGTCAGAGGAGCGGGAAAGGAGGAGCAGTCACAGGATAAGCTTTGACAGAAGGAAAGATGGAGGAGAGGGGATAGGAGGAGCAGTGACAGGAGGAGAGACAGAGGAGAGCGGTGACAGGAAAAGTGGTGACAGGAAGAGTGGTGACAGGAAGAGAGACAGAAGAGCGGGGACAGGAGGAGAAGTGACATGAGAGATGAAGGAGCGGTGACAAGAGGAGAGACGTATGAGCGGGGACAGAAGTAGCGGTGAAAGGAGGACAGACGGAGGAACGGGAACAGGAGGAGCGGTGACAGGAGGAAAGACAGAGGAGTGATGGCAGGAGGAGCAGGGGGCAGGAGAAACGTGGGGGAGAAGGAGCATGGGGCAGGAGGAGCGGGGGGCAGGAGGAGCACCAGGCAGGAGGAGCGGGGGCAGGTGGATGGCGGCGCAGGAGGAGAGACGGAGGAGTGGGGACAGGAGGAGCGTTGACAGGAGGAGAGACGGAGGAGCAGGGACCGGAGGAGCGGTGACAGGAGGAGAGATGTAGGAGTGGGGACAGGAGGAGAGACGAAGGAGCGAGAACAGGAGGAGCAGTGACAGGAGGAAAGACGGAGGAGCGGTGACTGGAGTAGTGGGGGCAGAAGGAATGCGGGGGAGGAGGAGCACAAGGCATGAGGAGCGGGGGGCAGGAGGAGAGACAGAGGAGTGGGGACAGGAAAAGTGCTGACAGGAGGAGAGACAGAGGACGAGACAGAGGAGCGAGGACAGGAAGAGCAGTCATAGGATACGTGCTGACCGAAGGAAAGGCTCAGGAGCAGGGACAGGAGGAGCAGGGACAGGAGGAGAGACAGAGGACCGGGGACAGGATGAGAGATGGAAGAGTGGGGACAGGAGGAGCGGTGACAGGAGGAGAGACGGAGGAGTGGGGAGAGGAGGAGCAATCACAGGATAAGCCGTGACAGAAGGAAAGACGGAGGAGAGAGGACAGGACGAGCGGTGACAGGAGGAGAGATGGGGGAGCGGGAACAGGAGGAGCGGGGGCAGGAGGAATATGGGGGAGGGGGAGCACGGGGCAGAAGGAGCTGGAGGAAGGAGGAGCACGAGGCGCGGGGGACAGGAGGAGCGGGGGACAGGAGGAGCGGGGGACAGGAGGAGCGGGGGACAGGAGGAGCGGGGGACAGGAGGAGCGGGGGACAGGAGGAGCGGGGGACAGGAGGAGGGACGGAGGAGCGGGGACAGCAAGAGCGGTGACAGGAGGAGAGACTGGGGAGTGAGGACAGTAGGAGAGACGGAGGAGCGGGAAAGGAGGAGCAGTCACAGGATAAGCTTTGACAGAAGGAAAGATGGAGGGGAGGGGATAGGAGGAGCAGTGACAGGAGGAGAGACAGAGGAGAGCGGGGAC
Organism: Allobates femoralis; assembly: GCA_033576535.1. Taxonomy (NCBI): domain Eukaryota; kingdom Metazoa; phylum Chordata; class Amphibia; order Anura; family Aromobatidae; genus Allobates; species Allobates femoralis. The sequence continues at coordinate 63,525,153 of JARQOC010000009.1, read as the reverse complement.
AGGAAAAGTGGTGACAGGAGGAGCGGTGACTGGAGTAGTGGGGGCAGGAGGAATGCGGGGAAGGAGGAGAAGGAGCACAAGGCAGGAGGAGCAGGGGCAGGAGGAGCATGAGGCAGGAGGAGCGGGGGCAGGAGGAGAGACGGAGGAGTGGGGACAGGAAGAGCAGGGGGCAGGAGGAACGCAGAGGAGAGGAGAAGGAGCACAAGGCAGGAGGAGCGGGGGGCAGGAGGAGCATGAGGCAGGAGGAGCAGGGGCAGGAGGAGAGACGGAGGAGTGGGGACAGGAGGAGCGCTGACAGAAGGAGAGACAGAGGAGCGGGGACAGGAGGAGCGATGACAGGAGGAGAGACAAACGAGTGGTGACAAGAGGAGAGACGTAGGAGCGGGGACAGGAGGAGCGGTGACTGGAGAGAGACGGATGAGCGAGAACAGGAGGAGCAGTGACAGGAGGAAAGACGGAGGAGAGGTGACAGGAGTCGTGGGGGCAGGAGGAATGCGGGGGAGGAGGAGCACGGGGCATGAGGAGCGGGGGGCAGGAGGAGTGCAGGGCAAGGGGATCGGGGAATAGATTATCAGATAGAAAAACTATGGAAGATGGATATGAAGATACGTAGAGCGGTCAATACATGAGACACAGTATATAACTGACAGGTACAAAGTCATGTGACATACAATAGATTATGGCAAGGGTGGGGAACTCCAGTCCTCAAGGGCCACAAACAGTGCAGGTTTTCAGGATTTCCTTACCATTGCACAGTGGTTGGAATTATCACCACTGCACGTGATTATATTAAGGAAATCCTGAAAACCTGCACTGTTTGTGGCCCTTGAGGACTGGAGTTCCCCACCTCTGGATTATGAAAATGTGGATAACATAAAAGGTGAGGTGTACATATTGTCTTCTCCTGGAGGGAGGGTGTCGGTTGTTGTTACTTTTCTTTCCCTTGCTCAATGTCTTGTGTTATGTAAATCAGATTCCACCCCCTGATACCTACAATGTTGTAGGACAATGATTGGATCCAGGTGACCCCTCCCCGGTCTACACTCATATAAAGCAGGGTCTCCTGTGTGTCCTCACACACTGTCCTGGTGTAGACCCTTCTGGACCCTTCTCCACATCCGGCTCCGCAGAGACTTTACCTGAGATCCTTCTCCTCCATTATCTGTAAGGTAAGTAGATATAGGAATGTCTCATGGACTGACTGCCTGATTATTCATCTACTGGGGCCTTGTGTTACAGGAGTATATACATTACGTTGGGTATTCATGTTTTGGTCTTGGAGACCCTTTCTATTCTTGGGGTTCAGAGTTTAGAGGCTCCTGACCTGTGATATCTCTGAAGACTTTTGGAGACTCAATTTTTCCCCTTTATAACAACTTCTTGTCTTTTACAATCATTTTAGGTTAAAAACAGTTGCAGACTGTGATACAGGCACAGTGCCGGCCGGATGTTCTTTTTTTATTTATTTTTTTGCAGTTACATAGTCACATCGGTGGAAAAAAAGACCTCGGTCCATTAAGCTCAACCTTTCTTCTCCAATTTTATATATTATCTATAACACCAATGTTATGTAGTGAGGAAATCCCCCAGCCCTTCTATAAAGCCGGTATAGTGTCGGCCTTTTCTAGGACGGCTGGATGATTTCCTCACTACATAACATTGTCCGGTATAGATGATTTAATGACAAAAATATATAATTGGAGGAGAAAGGTTGAACTTGATTTTTACCTCTAGGACACCGACCAATTATCTGCATCATAACCCTATTCTGCATTGTGGTCATGCTTCTACACTAGCAAGCAAATGGAGGACTTGGCTTCTATCTGTGTACATACGCTTTTGCATGGGTGGCCACTTTAGGGGGGTCTCGTGCGCTAACACCCATACTGGAAGCCCGTGATCCTATCTGTTCACATACTGTTTATGATCGGTAGCTATTTTGTCTCTCTGCTACAGTCACACAGAATGCCACTGTGCTTTCCCAAGCCGCTGTACACATTCTTTTCCGCGTTTGGCAATCTATTTTTTGTGGCTCCCTAACGGAATGGAGCGCAGTTTTCCATGACAGTTACCATGTACAGTTATAATAATCGCGTTATTGTTTTGTTGAAACTTCCCTCACCTTTCCATTTTATTTTTGCAGTTTGCACATGATGAACAATGGGGAGCGTGCTGCTGCTGTGGTTGCTGCATTGCCGGTTGAGGCAGCTCGGCAACAAGATGAGGCATGGATGCTAGAGAGGCGTTCCAAGCGCAAGCGTCTCATGAGGCCCAGACAGTGGCTGGGGAGGAGGTCCCAATTGTCCCACATGCAACCTGTAAGTACCTTCTTTGCTCCCCTGTAAATAGCATTTAACCTTTGTATGGACATGGCATAGTTATATAGAAAATAGTAACTCCGGCTTTCTATGATACATTCTGCAGATTACAAGTGTTATCCCTCCCAGATCAGATAGGTTTACTCCTTTACTAGTTTCATATCGTTGAATGACATTTCACATCCCGTAGTACTACCCGCCCCTCACATTTGTTTCCAGTGCACGTGTACCCATGTGACCGCCGCTCATGATATCCAATGCAAACACATTTCTGTGGTGGGGCGGTGCTGTGTGGTGTAAGATCATTTTTGGGTTTTGCTTTAACATGAATGTTCTGTTCCCGCAGGAGCGTCAGCAGGATCTGTCCACATCAACAACATCTGACAGTGATGACACCGCCAGTACGCAAACTAGTGAGGAGGCCAGTGAAGGAGCTGCACCCCTAACTCGACCTCGGCGACGATCAACATGTCGTAAAATAAAGGCCACCACGTCGTCATCACCTGATCTCCTCGCTTTGGCGAACAATATTTGGAGTCAGTGGAGCAACCCCGGCCTTGACACCTTTGCAAACTTCGCTGCAGACAGACTGTGTAAGCTGGATGACACACAGCGGAGGCATGCAGAAAGGGTGATATTTCAGGCACTCGCTAAAGGGGCAGTGGGTGAACTGGATGACACGTCTGATGTAACCAATAGAATCGAGCGTGATCCACGTTCCCAGGACTCGTGGCCCCAAATGCAAGAGCCACTTCGCCTCACACCTATGAGGAGCACTGGGCCTCCGCAAAACCTGCAGCTTGGCCCCCCGCAGTACCCCGTGTTCCCTCACTCTTCACAACTTTGTTTTCCGCCCAGTCAACGATTCGCCAATTCAGACAACGGCTATAAAGATTTGTAGTTCTAGTGACGTTATAGTTTGCAAGTTTTAATGAATTCTTCAGACATGTTGTGTTTATTGTATTGGTAACATTTGCTTGATTCAAATAAAAATGTTCTTTTGCTTCAAACTTGTGGCCCGCTTTAATGAATTCAGCATATAGTTATTAGCCGGGCTACTAAGGCGGGGTAATGGGCTAGGTGCAGGTCAGGGCCGCCATCAGGGCAGTACTCCTGCTACACATGCACAGATATAATGGGTGTGAGTGATGAAATGTGTTGTATTTTTTTTAGACCCTTCATGACCCATGACGTCATGGGCCGGTAAGAGGTGTTTGATGTGAGCTCCAGCGCGGAGCTCACATCAAACACCCGACATCTCAGCTGATCTCATCCTGAGATGTCAGACTAACAGCACCGATCGGATCCGGGATCCGATCGGTGCTGTTATCCCTTTGGATCCCGCCTTCAATCACTGACAGCGGGATCCAAAGGTGCAGCGGCGGAGAACGCCTGCATCGGAGATTCTGTGATAATATTGGGATCTCGGATGCTCACGTGACAGCCCGGGGTCCTGGCTAGACCACGGAGCGCTGCCAACCACATCACATCCACGATTCTGGGAGATACAGATGAACTGCAGCTCATCGATATCTCTGAGAAGCGATTGGACAGTGGATCAGGGTGCCTCTCTAAGAGGCAGTGTAAAAGTAAGAATTGATTTTTTAATAACGTTTTTAAAAATGTGTAAAAGAAGAAAACAAAACATAAGTTCAAATCACGCCCCTTTTCCCCCGGTGTCCCTAGCCTTAGGCTAGGGTCACACTTGCGTTTTTTTTTTTTTTTTTAAAAGCGGAGCAGGAAGCGCTCCTCATACTAGCCTATTATAAAAACTGGATTGCTTCACAAGCAATTCGGTTACCGCATCCGGCTCTGCAGCCTGCGTGAAAAATCATGCAGGCTGCAGTTTTTGGAGCGGTTCTACGCCCCGCAATGCGGTAACCGGTTTGTTCAGGATGTGTAATCCTGAGCAATGTGGTTCCCGTATACTTTGCTTATCCCGGCTGCCGCCAGGATAAGCAAAGTGTTTAATGTTGTTAAAAACCTTTAATATTATTAAGTGTGCCCATCATGTCTCTAGGGGGTGCCCACCCCCCTAGAGACATGCTACCTACTCTGGTGGGCATGTACTAGGTTAATTCCTCATGTACTCTTGTCGGCTCTGTACATTTTTCTGAATGAAGCCGCCTGTTCCCCTGTCAGCTGTGCACATACTATACGTACATTACGTATAGTATGTGCGCGGTCCAGGGTCCTGAAGGCTTTTACAGTAGATCTATGTTGCTGCGCAGCACCATAGATCTACTGTAAAAGCGTTCAAGACCTCAGACAGCAGGGATGAGCAAACTGTGGTAACCGGATTGCTCCGGATTACACATCCGGAGCAATCCGGTTACCGCATTGCGGTACCCTCAACACATTTTTGTTAAAAAATGTGTGGGACCGCAATTGCATTCACCGCATCTGGATCTGGATGCGGTGAACGCAATTCAAGTTAAAGTGTGACCCTAGCCTTACTCAACATTGAAGTAGGAGTATCTGCCGCCTTCTCTTCCTTGAGGATAGGAAGGGGAAATATGATCGGGAGGAGCAACTAGAAGGATATCTGAAATACCTTAGCATGAAACCTGGTCTGATTGGTAAGAATGGTAATAGCATCACACACTTCATCAGTGCCATTATCAAAACGTTCTGCTGTTCAATGTAATGTGACTTGTGTATGGCCAAACCAGTGATGGGAAGGGTCAGACCAAATCGTGTGTACTAATGCTTTAGTATCGACTCTCCGTTTTTGCATCATATGTCTTGGTACTTGATCAAGATCAATCTCATCATGGGCAATGGTCCATGTAGCCATAGTCAGTCTTGCCAGGGTACATGTACCAATTCCATCATGAGGTCGAAATTTATACACATATGCACCACATACATAATACATATTAACTGGGAGTATGATGTGCTTCCCTCCTAGATGTGACAGCAGCCTATAAGAATATAGCAGGGGAGTGGTGGTAACCTTTGAGATGGACACCAGGGGAACCTTAATATACCTCTTAGGCTAGGGTCACATTTGGGATGCATTAAAGGATGCTTTCCATGACACGTGTGTTCATTATTAATGCATGCGTCTCCCATAGACTCCTATGTAATAAAAATGCATGCTTTTTCCATAAAAGGCCCAAAAACGCTGCTGCCCATGTTTTTATGTGCTACAAAAAACACATAGCGCCCAACGCATAGCACCTTAGCTATGCATTTCTTGCTCTGGAGCCTATGGGTGCATTAACGCATGTGTTTTTATACATGTGCACATGAAAATAACACATGCATTTAGCGGATGCATGGCGCGAATCTGGCCCTAGCCTTACCATCTCATTGCATTTGTCCTGTTCTTCATTATATCTGGAACTATTTATCAACTCATGCAATATCTCAGACGTTTCATCTGTCAACTTATACATTAGACCCCAAATATAGTAGACTCATTATTATCTTTTTCATACTGAAATAGACTAGGCTCAAGTATTATCTGCAAGGTGCCTAATTTCATTAGTATAGTTCCCAAGTAGGGATGGGTGAATCATTCAATTTTTGCAGGGTTCATGACCGATGTTACCCTGTTAAAGCAAGCACACAGTTTAATACACATTATAAACTTACCGGGTAGGCGTTCTCCTTTTCCTTTTCAGCTGTGCCGTGGAGCTGCGTCACTTCCGGGCCGCTCATTATCTTCTTGGAATATTCACGTGACTGGCTCCAACAGCCAATCACATCCAACCAGAAGATAAAGGGTGGCCCGGTGTGACACAGCGCTGTGGCACAGCAGGAAAGGAGAACGCCTACTCGGTAAGTATATTAAGTGCATTAACTGTGTGCTTGCTTTAACAGGGCAACATCGGTCACGAACCCTGCACAAACCGAACGGCTCACCCATCTCTATTGCCAAGTTATTATAAGTGATGTTTATTCTGTTACATCGTATACAGGTAGACCCACGTGCAGCTCTATTGTGGGGGAAATACAGAGATAAATCTCTAATAGCTGCCCACCATGGTGGAAGCTTCCATCCCGCTATAGGGAGGGCTATCTGTGTGTTGTAGGGCATAGTGTCAGGACCTGGCAGTGGAGGCTCCTTGTAAGTGGATGCCAGGCTTAATCTTTAGTGGCCACTATCGAGACTAAGATCTCCGATTTTCATATTTAGCACAGGGCAGTTACTGCATTACACATATGCACTATACCAATTGATCCTCTTTTCTCTGGTGCCACTCATTGATTCCCATTTACTCATGAATAGTAGTGTCGCGGCAGATAAACTATTTCTGTAAGTATATTATTTTCTGCCTGCACCTACGCTTACGGTGATGCCAGTCTTACATCTATTCACATGCTGTATTCTATGAGACAGCAAACGGTGAAGATATTATTGATTTATTAGTCACCACGTTTCAGGGCTCCCTGGCCCCTTCCTGAGGACAAATCAATGTTATACTGCCATGTTTCAGGGAGTGTCTGGGAGTCCTGAAACGTGTTGACTAATAAATCAATAATACTGTATATACTTGAGTATAATCCAAGTTTTTCAGCAGAATTTTTGTGCTGAAAAGTGCCCCCTAGGCCTATAGCTGAGTCAGTATTCAGTGTCAGTGGGGGGGGGGGGGGGGGGCGGTGACCAAGGGCTGGTGACTGCAGAGTTAGCAGGAGATCACGTGGGCCCGCTCATTAGTCTATTGTTATATGTACTGCATCCCCTGTCCATCACTGATGGGGGGGAGCAGCGTATATTACATTAGACAGTGTACACACCTCCCATCACTGGTATATGGGCCCCCATCACAGGTATATGGGCCCCACTCACGTTACTGCTGCACCAGTCACATAGTTAGAAGCAGGAAGACTGGAGAGAGGACGCCACGGAGCCTGCGGAGAAGTGCCGGAGGGTTGAGTTATAATGATTATTATCTTATTGTGAACGCCAGCATGGGGCCCATATACCATTGATTGGGGCCATATACCATTGATTGGGTCCCATATACCTGTGATAAAGGCCCATATACGGGTGATGGGGCTCATATACCTGTGATGGGGGCATATGCTGTGATTGGGGGCTATTTTAAGTAATGAGGAGCTATATACCAGTGATGAGACCCATATACAAGTGATGAGGCTATATACTGTGATAGGGCTATATACAATATTGAGGAGCTATATACCAGTGATGGGGGCCATATACCAGTGATGTAGGGTGCTATATACCAGTGATGGGGCCATATACCAGTAAGGGGGTGCTATTTACCTGTGATGGGGGCTATATACTGTGATGGGGTTATATACTAGTGATGGAGAGTGCCATATACCAGTGATGGGGGCACTATATACCAGTGATGGGGGGGTGCTATATACCAGTGATGTGGGGTGCTATATGCCAATGATGAGAGGCTTTATACCAGTGATGTAGGGTGCTATATACCAGTGATGAGAGGCTATATACCAGTGATGTAGGGTGCTAAATACCAGTGATGAGGCCATATACCAGTGATGGGGGCTCATATACCTGTGATGGGGGCCATATACCTGTGATGGAGCCCATATACCTTTGATGGGGCTCATATACCATTGATGGGGCTCATATACCATTGATGGGGGCTATACTCATATTTCCCACTCTAGGATTATACTTGAGTCACTACGTTTCCCCAGTTTTTGGGGGTAAAATTAGGGGCCTCGGCTTATACTAGGGTCAGTTTATACTTGAGTATATATGGTATATTGACCGTTTGATGTCTCGTGGAATATGGCAGTGAGGTTTTAACCCATCATCCTCCCTACTTTAATTTTCTGAGACAATGGCTTTTAGGTTGTAATTAATCATCAACATTAACAGAAATAAACACATGACATAGATCCCTCTGTGTGTAATGGCTCTATATAATATATGCGTTTCACTTTATACTGAAATAAATTAATATTTTATGATATTCCAATTCATTGAGATGCACCTGTATGTTTCCTATACGATTTACTGTATGTATAAAAGCTCTTATCTTCAGATGTGTCCACCCTCGATGTTAAAAGGTTTTTAAAGCACACCAAATATAATAGGTTATTGCAAAATAATATAAAAAAGCCTTGATAGTGTACTGCCTAATCCACAACCATTGATTGGCCTCTCAAAGAGACTGATAGTGTAAACATCTCCCAACAATCTATCATAAATTAATATGAAGCCAAGAGGAAAGATACGAATGATACGTTAGTGCATACTCTGAGGTCAGGACAGTCAGTATATGTCATTTTTTTATTGATTAATATATTTAAATTGTGTTCAGTGTTTTAATAACATATAACAAATATACTACCCTGTTTTACCTAAAATAGGATGAGGGGGGATATTACATGGGAATATTGTGGGCTGCAAGGGGATGGTGGGGTTATTGGGGCTTGGAGGGGAATGATGGAAGAATGAGAAATCCCTGAAAATAAGACATAGTGCATTATTTGGAGCAAAAAATTAGATAAGAGCGTGTCTTATTTTGGGGGAAAATAAATATAAATAAATATAAAAAATAAAAAAAAAAATATATAAAAAATAAATATAAAAAATATACCAATGGCAAGAAAAAATCTTACATATTGCCCCACAGACATATATAACTACATACATTTACAGCAAATCAGTATATCAAGATGTTACTGGTGTCTGAAGAAGACAAAGAAGAAAGGTGGTTATGTATAGAGATGATAACTGATGGGATTACAAAGCCCCAGACAGGTCCCACCTCTGCAGAGTCTGTTGTGTCTCATGGATAATACTATAAGGTAAATGACATTATAACAGAGGGATCTGCTGCACAGAAGTGTACACCAATACTGGACAATGGGGGGGAAGTGTTTATTTACTTTAGGGCTTGACATTAGAAGAATAGACATAACAACTAAAAGTCACATCTAACTCACAAAAGGATCTGGGAATGCAAATTAATTACAACCTTTAACGCTATTGGAGCAGATATAAATCTATCAGAAGGATTTATGACTCACTACAAGACCTGAGAGTCCTTTCCAGGACAATGGGGAACCAGTTTGAGCAATTTAGATATAAATTGTGACCATAAAAACAGTCACACCACATAGTTTAGCTAATTAAGGATTCTGAAAGAAAAACGCAACACCGAGAAAAATAATTTTATTAGAAATAAAACAGAAGACAATTAGGGACTCCATCTTTATTTAAAAAATCCTCTTCCGTCCGACATAGTCCAAAACGCAATCTCAGCTCTGCTACATCCCTGTGCTTAGACACACAGGGATGTAGCAGAGCTGAGAACTGACTAAACAGTCAGGGTTCAGCTCAGGTCATTATGACCTGAGCTGAACCCTGCTGTCAGCCCGACTCTCTCTGCCTCCGGAGATTCCCGAGCGGTGACGGAAGTTAATTTATTCACTGCTCTGTCACCGCTCGGGAATCTCCGGAGGCAGAAGCAGAGAGGCGGGGAGCGAGTTTGCGGCTGGCGGCAGCAGCAGTAAGTAGCCGGACGGTCCGGTGCACTCACCCCCCCAAAGCCCACCCCTGGTCAGGACTCAGAGAAGGAAGCAGCAGTGAGCAAATTTCACTGCCGGCTTCCCCGCCTGAATCCTGCGGCCCTGCTCCTGCTCCCCCCGCCCGGTCCTAACTTAGGATCGGGTGGGGAGGCTGCGGGGGGGTGGAGGGATGACGGACTCGTTACTGTGCGAGTAATAGCTTGGAATCTCGCAGAGTACCGAGTCCTGCGATTCCACTATTACTTGCAGAGTAACGAGTCTTAGCGAGTAGATTCGCCCATCCCTATTCATTATACCTTGCATCTGCTCTAGTTATGTATATACTAGATGGCGGCCCGATTCTAAAGAATCAGGTATTCTAGCCTATGGTTAGCAGGGTATATGGGGGCTCAGTGGTTAGCAGACTATACAGCGGTTCAGTGGTTAGCAGAGTATACGGAGGCTCAGTGGCTCGTAGTCTGCCTCAGGGCAGAGTGCAGTGGTCAGGGGCAGAGTGGAGTGGTCAGGGGCAGAGTGGAGTGGTCAGGGGCAGAGTGGAGTGGTCAGGGGCAGAGTGGAGTGGTCAGGGGCAGAGTGGAGTGGTCAGGGGTAGAGAGGAGTGGTCAGGGGTAGAGAGGAGTGGTCAGGGGTAGAGAGGAGTGGTCAGGGGCAGAGTGCAGTGGTCAGGAGCCCGATGCAATAGCATCGGGAGCGGGGAGAAATCAATTGTGTGTATACAGGCGGGTCAGTGGGTAGCAGAGTATACAGGCGGCTCTGTGGGTAGCATAGTATACAGGCGGCTCTGTGGGTAGCAGATTATGCAGGCGGCTCTGTGGGTAGCAGAGTATGCAGGCGGCTCTGTGGGTAGCAGAGTATGCAGGCGGCTCTGTGGGTAGCAGAGTATGCAGGCGGCTCTGTGGGTAGCAGATTATGCAGGCAGCTCTGTGGGTAGCAGATTATGCAGGCGGCTCTGTGGGTAGCAGAGTATACAGGCGGCTCTGTGGGTAGCATAGTATACAGGCGGCTCTGTGGGTAGCAGATTATGCAGGCGGCTCTGTGGGTAGCAGATTATGCAGGCGGCTCTGTGGGTAGCAGAGTATGCAGGCGGCTCTGTGGGTAGCATTGTATAGAGGCGGGGCTGTGGGTAGCAGAGTATAGAGTCGGCTCTGTGGGTAGCAGAGTATAAAGGCGGGTTTGTGGGTAGCAGAGTATACAAGGCGGCTCTGTGGGTAGCAGAGTATACAGGCGGCTCTGTGGGTAGCAGAGTATACAGGCGGCTCTGTGGATAGCAGAGTATGATGTGGCGGGAGGCTGGAGGGGTGAGGAGAGGTGGCGCTAGAGGGGTGAGGAGAGGTCCGGCTGGAGGGGTGAGGAGAGGTGGCGCTGGAGGGGTGAGGAGAGGTGGCGCTGGAGGGGTGAGGAGAGGTGGCGCTGGAGGGGTGAGGAGAGGTGGTGCTGGAGGGGTGAGGAGAGGTCCGCAGTACATGTATAGCAGCGGTATAGTAGATGGCGGTACATTACAGTACATGTATAGCAGCGCTATGGTATATGGTGGCATATTACATTACATGTATAGCAGCACTATAGTATATGGCGGTAAATTAGAGTACAAGTATAGAAGTACCATGGTATAGGGCAATACTTAGCTCCCCCCCGCTCCTCCACAAAAAAAATAAAAAAATCCTCAGTGAGGATACTCACCTGTCCGCTGGCTCGCTCCAACTCCGTGTTCTAGGTCATATAGGCCTTTATGAGCCATAGTTGCCTGGGAAACGGATCAGCTGATCGGTCACATGACCGCTAACTGCCAGGGGGGCAGGATGGTGAGGGGGAACAGGATGGTGAGGGGGGGTGTAGGGGTGGCAGGATGGAGCGAGCGGGGCAGGATGGAGCAGGGGGGGGCAGGATGGAGCAGGATGGAGCCAGCAGGGCAGGATGGAATGATCGGGGCAGGATGGAGCGAGCGGGGCAGGATGGAGCGAGCGGGACAGGATGGAGCGAGCGGGACAGGATGGAGCGAGCGGGACAGGATGGAGCGAGCGGGGTCAGGATAGAGCGAGCGGGGTCAGGATAGAGCGAGCGGGGCAGGATGGTGGCGGGGGGGGCAGGATGGAGCGAGTGGGGCAGGATGGTGGCGGGGGGCAGGATGGAGCAAGCGGGGCAGGATGGAGGCAGGGGGGATGGAGCGAGCGGGGCAGGATGGAGATGGCGGGGCAGGATGGAGCCGGCGGGGGGGGCAGAATGGAGCTGGCGGGGGAGGGGGTAGGATGGAGTCAGCCGGGGGGGGGGGCAGGATGGAGTTGGCGGAGGGGGGGCAGGATGGAGTCGGCGGAGGGGGCAGGATGGAGTCAGCGGGGGGCAGGATGGAGCTGGTGTGGGGGGGCAGGATGGAGGAGGCGGGGGGAGCAGGATGGAGGCGGTGGGGGGGGCAGGATGGAGCTGGTGTGGGGGGGGACAGGATGGAGCCGAGGGGGCAGGAAAAGCGGCGGGGGGGCAGGAAAAGCCGCGGGGGGGGCCGCATGTGTTGCGGGCGGGAGACGACCGGCAAAGGCCGGTGGTCTCCCTCCCGTGATGTGTGTGTGTTGGGCAGTGTAGGGGCGGCCGTAAGCGTTGCGGGGCTGGCCGAGTCCCGCTCCGCTTATGGCCGCCATGTTGGTCCACCCTGGACGGGTGTAGCTTTGTGGTGACGTCACTTTGGCCAGGACACAGTTACGGAAGTCGTGCCGAAAGTGACGGAGGTGGCCTTATATATTAGATTTGTGCTCCTATTATTTTGTCATACCATGCCTGATGAAGAGATGTGTACGGCTGCTTTCACATTTGTGTATGGAGCGCAGTGCACCAAACGAAGCCAAATGCTTGCGCACATGCGTTGCTATTTTTAACATGGGAACGCATGTGCCTGCGTATGGCTGCCTTTGGCAGCATTTGCGTTCGGATGCGCATAATTTATGCGCCCTCCAAACGCACTCCATACGCATCATGCAGGATTTTTTTGTGCGTTCACGGCGCTTGTTCTATCTGCAAGCGCCCGCAAGCGCACAAAAAATGCATGGATCTCAATGGATCTGCAGTGTCTTCTGCATGACACCGCAGGAGAACACTGCGGATCACATTGAGATCTCTCCCGGTGGCCGCCGGTGATGTCACAGGAGATCACTGACGGCCATTGGGAGATCAGCTGGAGCCTCTGATGATCTTCTCCTCCCCGCCACCGGTAATCTCCTAGCGGTGTCGGCGGGGAGAAACAGCTGATGTGACAGCTGTTTGAATCTTCCCGCGCCTACATCTCCTCTCGGTGTCGGCGCGGGAGATTCAAACAGCTGTCACATCAGCTGTTTAACCCCGCTGACACGTCCCGGAGCTTACCGGTGGCCGGGAGGAGGAGATCTCCGCCGCTGATCTCCGCCTGCGGCCCGCCCCCGGACGTCGCCGATTGGCTGCCCGGGCTCCATATTGATGTGTTCGCAGGCAGACATTCTCCGCTGCGGACACAAAAAATGACCCTGCTTTTCATCAGCATGCAGACACAAACGCGAATGTGAAGCCAGCCTAACAAGGAATAAACAGAGCAGGGGGTGCTCATAGAGTTAGGCTGCCTTCAGATTTGCAGATGCCTCCGCAGCGTTTTGCGGAGGCATCTGCAAGCATCTGCATGCAGACGGCAGCCCCTATCTTTATAATGGAGCGCATGGTGTCTGCAGATGCTTGCATCCGCCTGCGCACAGATCACTAGTGGCGGGCAATGGGAGCTCACGGCGGTCTGCAAGCATCTGCAGACACCGTGCGCTCAATTATAAAGATAGGGATGCCTCTGCAAAACGCTGCGGAGGCATCTGCAAATCTGAAGGCAGCCTTATACCTGGTGGTCTAGTTGGGTTTCTATTAGGCTGCCTTCACATTTGCGTTCCCCTCCGCAGCGTTGCTGTGGAGGAGAGCCGCAATGTGACCGCAGCACCGCAAGCCCCTATCTTTAGAATGGAAGCGCACGGTTATGGCAGTGTCACACAGAACGATGCAGCACACTGGATGGTCGACATCGTGTGATATGGGGTCCGGTTCCCATATCTGTGATTAACGATCTGACCACTTATCGGTAGTCACATCATGCTGTCACACGCAACGACGTTGTAGGAGTGATGCCAAATCAGGCACTTTCCAGCGATATGTTTACATATATCGTAGTGTGTGACGCCTGCCATAGATTGATAGATAGATAGATAGATAGATAAGAAATAGACCAAAGAAATGCAGCACTCCTTGGGTCAAAATCATTTTTCAATGCTTTATTGTGCAATCAAGTGTGTACTGGGCAACGTTTTGGTCACAATGGACCTTCCTCCGTCAATAGATAGCTAGACGACTAAATATGATCTCTGTAAACTGGTCAAGATAATTATGATATATATCTACTAACATATAGTTATTGGAAAACTGTGGAAGATCGATATGAAGATACATAGAGCGGTCAATACATGAGAGATACAGTATATAACTAAGGCTAGTTTCAAACTACATATTTTTTCCTGTCCGCGGGATCCCACATTTTGTAGCAACCCACGGACAGGAACAGATCCGATTTGGTCCCCATGTTATCCTATGGGCCACGGATCACATCGGATTTGGCCTAATTGCCATCCGATTTTTGTAGGATCCGATTTTGTCTGATTTTTTTTGCTGTACCCAAAATGGGAGACTGCTCCGATTTAGGGCACAGCGGATCAAATCGGACAAAATCGTATCAGACATGATCCATGGCCTTTAACTTGGGGGCCTATGGAGCAGGGGTCGGAGAAAGCATCTGATGGTTGCTCGGATCCGATTTCAGTGTACTGAGCATGCTCAACACTAAAACTGCTCTGTGCCTTCTAACTTCACTTCCGCAATACAGACATTATACATACAATGCGGAAGTAAAATTAAGCAAAAGCAATTGTTAAAAATAATAAACATCGATTCTCACCTGTCCTGCGATCCACCGCCATCAGCATCTCCTGGAATGACGTCAGAGCCACATGACTGGTTACCGCGGTAACCGGTCATGTGACCGATGACGCTGAGTGGGTAGCCGCACCCAGCCAGGTCCTTTAAGCATTCGGAGATAGATGCCGACGTCAATGGATCGCTGGAAAGGTGAGAATAGATCTTTTTTTATTTGTAACTCTTTCTTTTACTTAAATTTCACTTCCGCAATGTACATATACTGCGGAAGTGAAATTACCCCGCACAACGCTTTCTGTGTCCGGATCCGTGATAATCACAGAAAAGGTCTGACCTCCTGTGGTGTCAGTTCCTTTCTGTGGGGTCCTACAAAATGTGAAACCACCCTAACAGGCCATATGACATACTATAAATTATGGAAATATGTATAAAGTAAAAGTATTTTTTCTCTTGGAGGGAGGGTGTTGGCTGTTGTTACTTTTCTTTCCCTTGTTGTTACTTTTCTTTCCCTTGTTGTTACTTTTCTTTCCCTTGTTGTTACTTTTCTTTCCCTTGTTGTTACTTTTCTTTCCCTTGCTCAATGTCTTGTGTTATGTAAATCAGATTCCACCACCCGATACCTACAATGTTGTAGACAATGGTGGGATCCAGGTGACCCCTCCCCGGTCTACACTTATATAAAGCAGGGTCTCCTGTGTGTCCTCACACACTGTCCTGGTGAAGACCCTTCTAGACCCTTCTATTTCACATCCGGCTCCCCATAGACTTTTTCTGGGTTCCTTCTCCTCCATTATCTGTAAGGTAAGTGCACACTGACCAGACTGATGAGATTATTTCTACATTATATAGATTTAGGAAGGTCTCATGGACTTACTGCCCAATAAATGATCTCACGGGGATCTTGCGTTACAGGAGTATATAGATTGCTTTGGATATTACTTTTTCTTCTTGGAGACCTTTGTATACTTTGGGCTCAGAGTTTAGAGGCTCCAGACCTGTGATAACTCCGGGACTTTCTTAGAGTAAGATGCTTCATCGATACTCAAGTTTTCCACTTTTTTTAACAACTTTTTGCCTTTTACAATCATTTTAGTTTAAAAAAGTTGAAGACTTTGATACAGGCACAGCGCCAGCCGGATATTCTTAATTATTTTTTTTAAATTACATAGTTGCATAAGGTGAAAAAGACCTCGGTCCATCAAGCTCAACCTTCCTCCTTCAATTATTCACTTATGTCACTAAATCATCTATAACCAACAATCATGTATATCGTGTTCAAATGGCGCCTGTGCACAATATATAGGGGATGGAGCGCTACAGATGTTTCTTTATTTACTAAATTATCTATAACCAACAATGTTATGTAGTGAGGAAATCCTCCAGCCCCTCTATAAATCCGGTATAGTGTCGGCCTTTTCTAACACGGCTGGATATTCTCAATACATAACATTGTCAGTTATAGATGATTTAGTGGCAAAGCTATATAATTGGAGGAGAAAGGTTGAACTTGATGGACCGAGGTCTTTTTTCAACCTATATAACTTTATAACTTTGGAATCAAATCAGGCTGGCATTATACTTGCATCAAAGTCTTCAACTTTTTTCACCTAGAATGATTGTAAAAGACAAAATAGTAGATAAAAATGGAACAATTACATGTCTATGAAGCATCCTACTCAAATTGTTATAAAATCACTATTTACAAATTCAATCACTATTTTACTCACAATATAACCCAGTGCCTTCTTATTTTCATTATAATAACCCCTATCTTCATTGCAAAGTTTACATTTTTCCTCTTATTTTTTACATCAGTCTATAAAAACAGCATTATGAAAGGGCTTTGTGTTGGCCTGAGTTGCAGTATTGCAGGGCACCATTCAATTTACTAAATAATGAACACAAAAATATGGAAAAATTTCAGGACTGATAGCATGGCAAAGCAAAAAATTGAATTTTATTTTTTGTACGTTTTTGTATTTTTGTAGAAACTCTTGTGTGTTACAAGATCTATTTTTTTTTGTCGATGGCATAGATGAAGCGGTTTTATCGATGACTTGTTTTTTTTTTTGTGTGAAGTTACTTTTTATTACCACTATCGTTGTGTGTTCATATCTGTGTATATAAAATATCCTATGTTCTAAGTCACAAAAAAAGGACAGGGTCATATATTTTTTCCTCACATAACACCTGTATGTCATGTGAGTAGTGTGTGTATGTGTGTACATGTGTGAGTGTGTGTATGTGTGTATATGTGTAAGTATGTGTGAATGTGTGTGGTTTTCTCACCTAGAGATGCTAGATGATAAAAAACGCATGACACTAACTCTCTTACCTTTCTGGCTTAGAATATTGGCGATTTTATATAAGCAGATGTGAACACACCCTTATACAAATTTGGAGAGAATGCAATATTTTTAGCATGTCTTTTGTTAGGTAAGGAAACCATAATAACAATAAAAAAATGTTTTGTAGCATGTTGGTTAAATATTTCATACTTTGCCAAATCAGACTTTTTGTAAACATTGAGATGTCAACTTTTTTTGCTTTTTAGGTGTTGAAATTTATTTATTTTTAACTTTTTCACTATTTTTAAAACTTTTAGTTTTATTTATTTTTTGGGGTTTTTATGGAAGTTGAATGTGATTTTCTGATTGCTTGTTCTATATTCTGTAAACTATATACAGCAACATGTTATGGGTTAGTTTATGAAGAGAAACACTGGTGCCACTCTGCCGTTTCGTCAATTCTTTATTATTACTCTAAGAACATCACAAATATTAAGGGTAACGCTATTCGCGTTTCGAGGATTAATCCTATCCTCTTCAAAAACTTAATTTTCAAGATGGAGCCAACCATCGCATCGGTCTGCCTGGGAGCTCAGTGAGTCAGTGGTGGAGATACATTCCTCCCCCCCCCCTTGAACTAATTTTATGGGTTAACTTCAGATAATAGAGCTCATCAATAGTTTGTTGGATAGTGTTTAGTAATCATCTGCTACTGTTATTGTATAGCTCATTTATTAAACACCTTCATATATCTCATATCTTCATGTCTAGCTCTGGTTCTTCCACCAATTGGGAATATTGGACAAATGTGGCTGTAAAAAGTAACGTTTCTCTGTTCTTTCTCCAGATAAAATGTCTGCACTGACAGTAGAGATGAGACGGGAGGTGTTGGCCGGGGTGGACTTCGTAAAATCTGTGGCCAACAGTTTCCATAATTTGGATCCAGTCAAGGTTGGCGTATTTGGAGAAAGGTTGGCTGAAATTCTCTGCAAAAAGTACATTGGCCATTGGTATCCAGATAACCCAATAAAAGGACAAGCATACAGGTAAGTCATCAGTGTTTCACCAGATATAAGGAAGGTGATGCCAACAATACAATTCTTATCCCCAAACAATTTTCTGTTTTCCATTTTTCCTTTTGTCCCTCCCCTTCCTCCAAAAGCCATAACTTTTTTCCCGTCAATATAGACCTATAAGGGCTTGATTATTGTGTGATGGATTGTTCTTTTGAATTACATCACTTATTTTACTATAGTGTGCACTGGAAAATGGGAAAAAAAAATCCCAAGTTCAGTGAAATTGCAAAAAAATTACAATTACATGTTTGTTTTTTGCTTTTTTAGACACCATGGTCACTTAATGGTAAAAATGACCTGTTAGTATGATGCCTCAGATCAATACGAGTCCGTAGATACCAAACATGTATACTTTTATCAAAGTGGTGGGAAAAAACTTATTACATTTTTAATAAAAAAGAATTGCATTTTTGGCATCATTTTCCATGACTCGTAGCGTTCTCATTATTTTGGGGTCTGGGGCTGTGTGACGACTTATTTTTTGGGGCTTGATCTGACGTTTCTAATTGTTCCACGTGTGCATCGATGCTGTTTTGATCGTCTTTTATTGCAATGTTGCAGTGACCAAAAAAACATAATTTTGGCGTTTTGATTTTTTTTCTGATATACAGTTTCTAGGTCTGATTTATGAATTTATATTTTATAGATTGGGCATTTTTGAGTGCAGCAATACCAAATATGTGTATTTTTTTTAATAGTTTTTTTAATGGTTATATTTTCAATAGGGCAAGAGGGGCGTGATATTAACTTATGTGTTTTTTCTTTTCATATTATGTAAACCTTTTTTACTCTTTGATTTTTTTCTCACTGCCCCTTTGGGGGCCTCAGCACTTCTCAGTGTGGTCGCTTCTGCTATGCAGTGAGATGCTTCAGCATCTTTCTGCATAGCACACATGATCACTTTCTGACGACGTAACTCAGGGATCACTGGAAGGAAGTGATTCATGACAGTATTCAGGGTCATTAGGTGATAAGGTCAAGACAATGCATAGAGGCCCCGTAATCACATCATGCTGGTAAGAAACAGTTGTATCCAGACCGAGGTGATTTGGATAGTGCTGTCAGTGATTGACAGCACAATACAAAGTGTTAACAGAGCTGATTGTATCTCTGATCTGATCAGTGTTGTTAGTTACAAATGTCAACTGATCAGATTAGCTCAAATGTGTGGGGGATGATGTGAGTTTAACGGGTGAGCTTGCATCATAGGAAGGGGGCAATCAAGTGCATACTATCACACCATTGATCAAGGGTGTATTATTACACCTTTGCTGATCATGGGATTATTCATTGGTATTTCTTGAAAATTCATATTGTGGTCCAGCAGATGCTCTATAACTTCATTGTTTGACGATCATCATTAATTATTATAATAATTATTATTATTAATTATTATATTAATTGTCCTACTTTTGTCCTTTAGGTGCATCCGCATAAATAGGCATAACAGGGATGACAGTATTTTGGAGGCTTGTGCTCTTAGTGGCATGAAATATAATGAACTTGCCCTGCCCGAAGAATTGACTTTATGGATTGACCCTTATGAGGTCTCATGCCGGTGAGTAGTAACTCTGTATTTAACATTCAGTAGTGTTTATTCTTAATGATTTCCAGGACTGATAACCATATCTTATTTATATATATTTTGACAGCTTGGGGGAATCAGGTTATCCTTTCCCGGTTGCAAATTTTGATGCAACATCCCCTCAAGTTCCAAGTGATGCAACAGGCCCTGCAGGAGAAGAGCAAGAACCATCCCCTACAGGAGACTGTAAAACCCAGTTACCTGAAGATGACCAGTCCACAAGTAGCTCATCAACATCGTCCCCTACTATTGTCAGTGAAGATGATGATAGTGGCATTGAAGAAGGTCCTATTCCTTCAGTGGCTCAATCGGGAAGTAATCCAGCAGCCGGTCAGGTAAGAAATCCTACTCAATCACTGACACTTGAGGTTGATGACACTAACTTTTGAGGTATAGAATAATGATATTGACTCTTTGGATGTAGGACAACGACACCGACCATTGGGGTATAGGACAATTTGACTCTTGGTGTATGAGATCACGACATTAACTTTTGGGGAGCCGAACCATCACATTTACTTGGAATAATCCTTGGTGTTTTTGTATTTTCAGGCCTCTACTGCTGTCTTTAGACACTGGTCTCCACTCTGGATTCCACCATGGCGGGTTAACCATTGCAGCAACCAAAGAAGATACCAGTTGAATGCACCATTGAAGTAGCTGCTGCCAGACATTGTTTTATGCAGAATATAGGGACGCTCCACTGTATGGGCAATTTTTTTAATATTTATTTTATTTACTTTGTTGGAAACAAACAAAAAAAAAATTCTTGTAATAGAAATTCTTTGGATGACTCTGCATCTCTGATTAATATGTGTAAGGGACCTGTTAACGCCCCCCAAAATACAATTGTTCAACATAATTTGTGTAAGGTCGGGATGGGCATGATACGATGGCCGATCTGTAGATTTTTTTCTGATTGACAATCATTTAAATGCCTATTTACAAAGACAGACCAAAGTAAGTCATGCCCACTGAGACGTCTATACTACGTCTATACTGGATTGCTCAGGGTGCGTAAGCGGGTACAGTTGTTGACGGTGCAGCTCTTGTTTATACAAAATGTTGCACCGCCAAAAAAGATCATTTTTCTTCATTTAACTCAATGAACAAGCATTTTCACCATTCATTGAATGTTTAGTAGTCTGTGTATACTGCAAAATATTCGTGAAACAAGCACTTCTATATACGCTTGTTAAAACTTTACTTGCAGTGTAAGAGCCCCTTTAGACCAACAGTTTTAATTGTTTATTCTCCAGGTAATCACTTCATTCTTTTAGCATTTGACATACAGAAAACCATTTATCTGTCTCCCTTAGGGCCCTTTCACATCAGCGTTTTTAGCTGAATGTGGCAGATCCGGCAGACTTACCGTATCTGCCAGATCTCTCGCCTAATGGCCGACTTGCGGTACCCCATCGGCAAGCCCCATTCATTCTCTACGGGCTTGCAGCAGGTGCGGTAAGTGTGGTTTTGCTATAATCCGGCACTTGCGGCAGTGCATTAAAAAAATGCAGCTTAGGGTATGTGCACACTGGCCGGGTTAGGGTCGGTTTACATAAATTTCATGTAAATTTATGTTAATCCAAACCAGCGTTTGGATTAACATTAAAACCTATGTAAACCGACACCCGGTGTCCACACACCGGCGGTTTACACATGCTCATCCGTTGCTAACCCGCTGGGTTCCCAGCGGGTTAGCAAAGAATGAGCAAGTTCTATAAACCGGCCGGTTCTGCAGCGGCTGCAAGCAGAATCATGTACTGCTTCCAGCCGCCGCAACACCGCCGGCGCTAACCCGCTGGCCACCCGCCCGGCACCCGCCCGTCACCCGCCCGTCACCCGCCGCACATACCCGCCAGGATGCCGGTGGACGGCTCCGGAGCTTCCTGGCGGGTCCACCCAGCCGCCGCCGACCAACCCGCCGGCCAGTGTGCACATACCCTAACTGTGATTTTTTTTGTCCGGCTGCAACTGCCGGAGTTGCTGGATCGCGGCAAAGCCGCACTTGCCACAAGCCCCATAGACAATAGATGGGGACTTGCCGCAGGTGTACAGCAACTCGACTGTTAGGCAGCAGATCCGGCAGATGCTGTAAATCTACCGGATCTGCCATATTCAGCTTACAAAGTGTGGTGTCACATGTAGTTCTGATATTTTGCACAATATAATATCAGTTTAAGGCTAGGGTCACACTTGCATGTGTTTTTTAAGGTGGGTTTAGGCAGCCTGCGTTTTTGGGCTGCGTTTTTGCAGTTAGGTGTGGAGCAGCCTTAAAAACGCATGCAAAAACGCATTGGTACCATTTAGTGCCATGCATTTTTGCATACGTTTCCCATATGGCATTTATTAGTGCTGAGCCAAAAACGCATCCAAAAAACGCATGGCACTTTAGACATGTGTTTTTGGCATTGGGGCATGTGTTTTTTGCATGGGGGTCTATGGATGTGTTTTTGCATGCGTTTTTCACAAAAAACGAGTGTGAAAAACGCATGGAAACCTGTATCCTCCCCGCAAGTGTGACCCTAGCCTAAGGTGAAGTACAAAGCTCCAAATGTCACCAATTAAATATAGGATATCAGGAAAAATTGGCATCAAATCCGTGCTGCTGCCAAATAATCCAATTCAAAGCGATCGTTGTACCATATAGTGGTTTATTCTATGCGTTTCGAGGCGTAACCCCTACGTCATCAGGAAATATACACCAGTTCCAGTTACATATAGTAACTTTGTCCACTACAAAGTGATTAAGTGTTCAACGCAGGAACGTATGCCTCACCGTGACTCATTCTAATTTACGTCCAGCTTTGTCCTTGGTCTCCAAACATAAGCTGTGACTCCGGGCTGACGGCAATTAGAAAAGGAGGTGAGTCCCATATAGATGAAAAATCTTCAAGTTCATTGAAAAATATTAAAATCCATAATAACCGGTATAGGACAATTCTCAACACCTTTATGGCTATACGCCTTTATTTAGTCGATCCTGGATCACTAACATTATTGTGTGTTATAATGGTAGCTACCCAAGATTGGCTATTTTTTTTAAGCTTGCTTACCATAAAGTAATATCCTGGTTCCCCGAAAATAAGACACTCTTATATTATGTTTTGCTCCAAAAAAAATGCACTGTGTGTTATTTTCAGGGGATATCTTATTTTTCCATCATCCCCTTGTAAGCCCCAGTGTTCCCATGCAGACCCCCAATATCCCCATCATCTCCTTGCAGCCTCCAATATCTCCATGCAATATTCTCTCCCTCCCCATCCTATTTTAGGGGAAACAGGGGTATGTCTCAATGAATAAGGCTATGTTCACAGCTGCGTAAATGCAGTGAACCGCAGCGCCGTAATGCATCCCACAGAAGCAATGGCTTGGGCTGAAATGTGTTCACATGGTTCATAATTTTGCAGACGCGCTTTGTGCTGCAACGCCCATCCACAAAATGAATGGCCACGTCAATTGTCTGCGCTTTTCTTCCTGTGCTTTCTACTTACCTCGCCGTGTTCCCCCGGTGATTGCTTCTCTTGCTGACACCGTAGGACTTTGTGCAGGACCTTAAACCGCACCATGTGACCGGGCGACGTTACCCAGACACATGGTGCTGCAGGTTCCTAGAGCCCGCGCTCACTGAGGCCCGGCAGAAGACACCGCCAGCATTCACCGAGGGAGCACAGCGGGATAAGTAATGCGCAGGAAAGAAGCACAGACCGTTCACACACAGAAAGCGGTGTTCTGCGAGGATGCACCAAAACCGGATCCTCACAAAAACGCTGTGCGTGAACGTAGCCTGAGATCGTATAGCCAGAAATGCATTGAAAACTGTACTATACCAGTCATTATGGATAGTAATATTTTTCAATAATGCTGAAGATTTTCAATCTACACGGGACTCGCCTCCTTTTCTAATTCATTACTAAGTTACTAAAATACCACAATGCCATACTTATTGGTTGTTTAGGTTTTCCTCAATACAAAGGTCATCTTGTTGTGACTGGTAGGAACAAGTAAATTGGACCATTTGGGTTGAAGTTTCCTGCATCTTCTAAATTTAGTTATTCAAAATAATCATTATATTCAATGTTTACACAAACGTTAGTGCATATAATGGGCCTAGTTCGGTTAATCTTTCACAACAGGATTCTGGCGTAAAATCTTTGAACAGTCGCCAAATTTAGGGGTTACAATATTTTGCAACTTTGTACATTTTTTTATGTCAGTATCTTGGTTTGGCCAAAATAGGCTGAACTTTGTTGGGCGGGGTGTGTAGTGGGGGTGTGACTCCACGGCTCATTCAATTGACAATGACAAGCCATCGCATTCCAAATGCCAGAAATCTCACCTACTGGAGTAAGGCTGGTTTCACACTACGATTTTTTGAAATCCGACGCTGTCCGATAGAAATCGGACAGCATCGGATCCGAATTTGGCCCCATGTGATCCTATGGGGATCGGACCGATTCGGATGTGCACTAAATGGCATCCGAATTGTGTCCAATCTGATTTATACCGATTTCTTTCCGGTGCAAAAATCGGAGACTTCTCCAATTTTTGCATCCGAATCAAAAAAAAATCGGAAAAAATCGGATCTGACAGATCGGATGGCAATTATCCGATCCATTCCTGTAACATGGGGCCCTATGGAGCAGGGTCGGAGGAAACATCTGATGTCTCCTCGGACCTGATTATAGTGCACTAAGCATGCTCAGTACACTAAAACTGCTCCTAACCATCTAATTTTACATGTATATACATACATTGCGGAAGTAAAATTAAGTAAGGCAGGGGTTAAAAATAAAGAATATGTATGCTCACCTGTCCACGAGTCCCCCGGCGTCTCCAGCACATCCTGCCTGTAGGACCTGCCATGATGTCACAATCACATGAACGGTTACTGCGGTAACCGGTCATGTGACTGTGACATCACGCGAGGTCCTAGGATCAGAAGATATAGCTGGAGACGCCGGGGGACTCGTGGACAGGTGAGAAAAAAGATTTTTTTTAAATTTTTATTCCGGAGGAGAGGGGAGAGGAGGGGGAAACACACGGGAGTACCGGGGGAGAAGCGGGGAGAAGAGGGGAGTACCGGGGGAGAATCGGGAGTACCGGGGAGAAGCGGGGAGTACCAGGGGAGAAGAGGGTAGTACCAGGGGAGAAGAGGGTAGTACCAGGGGAGAGCAGGGAGAACAGGTGACAGGAGGCAGAGAGGAGTGAGATGACAGAAGGAGTCGGCCAAACTGATCCTGCAGAATGTCAGAATCGGATGCCTATTTGGCATCCGATTACAGGGATCAGTTTGGATCCGATGTTGTCCGATTTCTATCGGACAGCGTCGGATTGCAAAAAATCGTAGTGTGAAACCAGCCTAAGAGTTTAGATGTAAGGCACCAATGCGCTCAACACTCCAGATTCAAGAAGTCGTGCATGTCTCCATGAATTCTGAGTGTCTCACTCCAACATATCCCCCTCATCAAGACCAGCATGTTGCTGTCTTCTTTGTTTTGTTACACAATGCAGTCACAGCAGCTTGTACCTGTTCACATTTGCTTCATTCTGATTGAAAGAACCGGTCAACTTTGACATTGCAAGAGCGAAAGTGGAAAGTCTTCCAATTATGGAAATCAGTATAGTATGAGCCACATGCAAAAATCTCCGCACCTACAGCTTTGGGTGCCATCATTGAATTTATTAAGTCAGCACGAACATGGCCAATTTTTACATTTTCATTTTTTCCATACTTTCTTCCAACTTATTTCTGTTCACGCATGAGAACTACATTTTTGTAGGTCAGGTGAGATTTAGAAAAAACGCAATTCTTGCTTTAAATGACCTGAAAGTTTGCTCATCAGCATGATTACATGGACAGCAATCTTGCCAAATATTATAAGTGATAAAAATTAGCATTTTGAAAAAAAAAATTGGATTGTGTTGACAATTTTGGGGACCAGTAAGGCTGGGGTCACACTTGGCAGTCAGTTTTTCCGACCTTTCAAAACCTGATTCTGTTTTTGGAGATTGCCATGTTTGCATCCAAAAAATGCTATGCATTAACGCTATGCCTTAACGCATGGTACCTATATGTACCATGTGTTAACGGATGTGTTTCTCATAGGGCCCCATGTTAAAAAAAACATTATGCGTTTTTTACTGCACCCAAAAACGCTGCTGGCAGCGTATTTTGTGGCAGTTTCAAAACGTATAGCGTTTTTTCAGTGCACTTTTGACACTGCGTTTTTTGCATTGGAGCCTATGGATCCATTAACGGATTTGTTTTTCACAAAATTCTAAGTTGAAAAACTGAATATGCAAATAAAGTCTGTGGAGCCTCTGTTAGGAGTCTCAAACACAGAACTAGCCATATATCCCTCCAGGGAAGGTCCCAGCCAAGGGTGGCTCCTTGCGGAGAACACCATAACCACCATATGAAGTGGCCCTTTAAGTCAATATCCAACTCTTTTACAAGTTTACAGATATGACAAGGGAATGCCAAGTATCCATCCACATACAGCTGTTTCGGGGTGTTGCCCCTCATCAGTGTGGAGTAGGATTCTGGCTAGGTGCCTAGGAATTCACTGTGTTTGAGCGCTTTAGCCAGCTGCCCGCAGTGTTTTCTTGGACTGGTCTCCCTGAGATCAGTGAATACTTTGCAATAAGTTGAAAAACTGATGTTTTTAACGGATCCAGGGCTCAAGTGTGACCCCAGCCTAAGGGTACTTTCCAATCTGCATTTGTTTGCAGTTCAGAAAGTAGGCTAGGGTCACACTTGCTTTGTGACCCCAGCCTAACGGATTGCGCACAAAACTTAGAACTTTTCCCAGGAGTGCATAGCGTGAACGCTATGCGCTGTGGGAGAACGCTGCCCCTAGTTACCCGATACTTACATTGGAAACCAGCCAAACACAAAGCTGCTGGGACTGCGCTTTAGCTGAGCGCACAGGAAACGTTGTCTGCAACATTTTCCTGTGCACTCAGCTAAAGTGCAGTCCCAGCAACTTTGTGTGTGGCTGGTTTCCAAGGTAAGTATTGGGTAACTAGGGGCAGCGTTCTCCCGTAGCGCATAGCGCGAACTGGGCTGGCGCAAATGCAAGCGCAGGTGCATGCACAGCCCAGTGCAGGCAAGCGCATAGGTGCATAGATGCTGTGCCCTTGCGCTCACCTGCGTTCACTGCCCCCATTACTTGCTATGGCCGGAGGGAGCCAAAAACCCAGAAGCGCAAGTGTGACTGTGCCAACATCACTGCACATGCACTTTTCCAGCTGCACCCGGAAACGCGTAATGTGACTCTTCCGGGTGCGTCTAGAGAAGCGCATGTGTGGTGATGTTGGCACAGTCACACTTTCGCTTCTGGTGCAATGTTGCCCTCATTCTCTTTTTTACTGGTCTGGAGAGTTTCCAGAATAAAGGCCGGGTTACACATAACGATGTCCCAGCGACACGACCAACGATTGGGATCGCTGGGACATCATTATCTGATCGCTGATGAGCTGTCACACAGGCAGACTCACCAGAGACCCATGCAACAACCTTGACATTGTGGAAAAGAATATAAAAAATTATTTTCCATGATGTCAAGGTCCCACTACACCTGGGGTAAGTGGGAGAATGCTGGTAACCATGATAAACATCAGGTTACTAAATGTAGCACTCTGCTTAGTAACCCGATGTGTACCCTTGTTACCAAGCACAGCGTGCTGGTAACCATGGTACACATTGGATTACTAAGCAGAGCGCTGCGCTTAATAAACCAATGTTTATCATGGTTACCAGCATTCTCCTGCTTAGTAACCCGATGTGCTCCCTGGTTACCAGGAAACATATCGAGTAGAGGGGTGTCACACACACCGATGCGGTTTCGGCACTTGCGGCACGCTGCGGCTGGGAAAAAAACACAGCATGCCGAAACCACACTTGCCGCACCTGCCACAAGCCCCATAGACATTGTATGGGGCTTGCCGCAAGTGAACCGCAAGTGCGGCCGTATTGCGGTAATCGCGGCAGTTGCGGTTTACTGCAACTGCCGCAATCAGCGTAAAACGCAGATGTCAAAGGAGCCTAATACACCTTTCAGCACCATGGAAAGGAAGACTACATTATTGTGGGACGTACACATCTTCAAATATGGCGCCGAGGAACAAGACTACCAATCGTAACGCTAGAGCTGCCACCAATCCACGCAGACCGCCAGAGCTAGTAAATACGCCCTGAAACGCCTACCGGAATGGTATCAAAGGGGCCATACCCAGGAGCGTACATACTATTAAAAAGCAGCACATTGATGCGCCAGTGTGTGCTACAAAGTGCAGAGATGTGCTATTGCCAAATGTGTCTTTCAACACCAATACAATTGTCAGTACATGTCAACTCTGCATCAGACACCAACGCCAATCACATTTCTTCGAGGAGTCACACAACATAATGTTAACACCTATCTCCGAGATGCGGCTCAAAATTACGCCCACATCGTGAATGTGGTTTCTCTGTGTGACGGCCAAGCGGCCCCCAGCGACTTGATCGCCCGTGGGCCTTGGGTGATGCTCAGGCAATTTCCGGTCAGGTCATCGCCTGAGCGTCGCCTGAGTTGTCGCTACGTGTAAGTAGGCGACGGCGACCTTGGGCGACACGCAAAAACGTGTGCACACACGTGCGTCGCCTATGAAATCGCTGGCGATATGTCCAGGTGTGACGGTACCCATAGCGATATCTTGCATTTAATGGGGGCCTTAAGTAAGGACAATAACTTCACATAGCATAACTTCTGCAAATTGAATTTGAATTTTGCCCTATCCGACCATCTCTAATATCATGTTTAGATAAAGGTGTTCCGGATCTGTTTAGATTTGCCTGTGTAATATCAGATGATAATTGTTTGGCTCTTATCTGTACAATTTATATGCTTTTATAATAGAAATTGCTGAAATTTGGTGCATTTTGCTCCCATAGACTCATCAAGACTACGGCCAGGGTCACATCTCCGCTTTGACCCTAGCCTGCCGAATTCCGGTTTTAACTTAGAACTTTTTCCAGCGCTGCATAGCGTTACCGCTATGCGGTTCTGGAAGACGCTGCCCCTAGTTACCCTATGTTTACCTTCACTACCTGTCACACAGGCAGCGGCTCGGAGTGCGCTTTACAGCGCCGCACAGGAAACGTTGCAGACAGACTGGAAAAAGTTCTAAGTTAAAACCGGAATCCGGCAGGCTAGGGTCAAAACGGAGATGTGACCCTGTCCTACAATGTACAAAGCTGGTGATTCAATCAAAAGAAACCACCAAGTTGTCAAAACCTAAAATGAAATAAACGTATTTCCCTATTGTCTTCTCCAGAAATCAGCCAAATATTAGAGAACTGACTTTGGGTATAATTCTCTCCATTATGTAATATTATTACTATTATGTAATTTTATTGAATTGTCCAAAAGACAATCAACTCTACAGAGGTCACACAAATCTGGAGCCTTGTAATCCCATCAATGACTCGGCGGACTCAGAAGAGAAAAACACTCAGAATCCACCAAGAACTGTCCACCCCGGGCATTTCATATGCAGATGAAAGGAGCAGCCAGAGAACAATCGTATGGAAAGCGCCATTGATAAAGAGATAAATACTCCGAAATGTCAATATTTGCATTGAGAAGTCTTGGTATGTGTAGAGGTGCATACAATCGGATAGCCAAGGACCTACACCTCTTGGAGCTCCATGATTGTTATTCTCTCACCCCAGAGACATTGTAATAACAAGGTCCACAATTAGGCCTTCAAGGCAACAACAACAATTCCTTATATTTTAAACCCTCAGTTTAAAAGCAACAAAATCAGCATTACAAAATATCACAGATGAGAGAGGTCCAACCTGCCTATACAGCCGTGCATTGTTAGAGTCGGTATTCATGCCCTCAGCCGTGGGGATTCTGCTAAAGCCAAAGAATCCTGCACATCAGCAATAATTAATAAGCAACATACTGTTACTATCAGTGCACCAACTTACAGACCATTTCAAATAAGTCTTTACATGAGTTCCCAAAGTTGAAAAATCCATATCCCTTTTTTTTTTATAAAGCTGGTATCAAGTCGTGCCCTAGAAAGACTAAAGAAGTGCAGATAGCGCCTTATCTGGGGGAGAGTGAGGGTCGGTAGAGGGGACGACAGGCTCATCTATGGTAGTTGTGTCAAGTCGCAACTAGTGATGGTCAAACCCACCGATGTTCAGTGGACTTGGCCAAACTTTTTTTAAAGTCTGGGTTTCTAGCTGAATGTGACTCGACCTTGAAGTCCAAACCCTAAACTTGGACCGGATGGACAAAGTGCTGGTGATCAGCGCTGCTGCAGAAATCACCGGACCCACGAGGTCTTTGGCAATGATATAGCTTTTATTTATCCTACGCGTTTCGGAGTGTACCTTTCTCTCTTCAGGGATTACATAAGTAGGATAAATAAAAGCTACATCATTGCCAAAGACCTCGTGGGTCCGGTCATTTCTGCAGCAGCACAGATCACCAGCACTTTGTTCATCCGGTCCAGTTCTTGCCACGTTGCACGTGAAGGTGTGGATCTAGCAGCAGTTGTACACGTGCAGATACTGGTTGTGGGTCACACAACCATTTCAGGTGAGCACCTTTCATAAAGGTATTTGCACCCTCTTTTATCAAAAGATAAGACCCTATGCGCCCTTGTCTCTTATTACTATAGATATTAAACCCCAAACTTGGACTTTAAAGTTATGGGACAAGGGCTGTAAAAGATGCGTTCGCATCTCGCAGCTCAATGACTTGGATCGCTCCAGAAGTCTTTCGGCATGCTGGTTCACCGGCTGAAAAGCGATGTGCAGACACACTGGTATTCCACTCTGCACATGTTGCAGGGACTGTGGCAGCACCGCCGAGCCCTGGTGCAATACGTTATGACGTATAGCCTGGGCCAACCAGATCCAGAGGTGGGGCAGATCACGCTGCAGGAGTGGTCTCAGATCAAGGACCTATGCACCCTTCTGCACAGTTTTGATAAAGATGTCATCTACATGCTGGAGCACACTCTAAACAGTATTCGGAGTCAGGTGGTGGGTCAAGAGGAGGTGAAGGAAGTACAGGAGGAGTCCTATGTGGAAGGAATAACAAGATCACCAAGGTCCTCATGATCGGCAGCACTGAGACGGCAGGCATGGGAGGGTGAGGGAGATGGATTAACGAGGCGCATGGTAGCAGCCAAACTGATGAGGAAGGTGCAGAAGCCCAGGAAGAAATGGAGGATGAACTGGCAATGGGCATGGAAGAGTCAGCAGATGAGAAGTATCTCCAAGTAAACATCGATGCCATGACTGGGGAACTGGAGCCTTGCTCATTTTGGGCTTCCAAGCTGGTGCTCGGCGTGCTGCATGTGTAATGGTAGCGTTGATGACGCAAACCAGAAATGCATCATCAAATGTTGACCCTATGCGTTCCACCATCCGGAATTATGGTGGAACGCACAGTACAGAGCATGGGCGGAGCAAAAATGATGTTCGCCAGTTGCTCGCTCTGGCTCGACCATACAGCGTCCTCACATTGCGCTCAAATGATTGTCATTATACAAAAATGTCCAACGTGTAAGCTACTCCGGTTCATTGTACAGTGTTGGCCAAAAGTATTGACACCCCTGCAATTCTGTCAGATAATACTCAGTTTCTTCCTGAAAATGATTGCAATCACAAATTCTTTGGTATTATTATCTTCATTTAATTTGTCTTCAATGAAAAAACACAAAAGAGAATGAAGCAAAAAGCAAAACATTGATCATTTCACACAAAACTCCAAAAATGGGCCTGACAAAAGTAGACACCCTCAGCCTAATACTTGGTTGCACAACCTTTAGCCAAAATAACTGCGATCAACCGCTTCCAGTAACCATCAATGAGTTTCTTACAATGCTCTGCTGGAATTTTAGACCATTCTTCTTTGGCAAACTGCTCCAGGTCCCTGATATTTGAAGGGCGCCTTCTCCAAACTGCCATTGTTAGATCTCTCCACAGGTGATCTATGGGATTCAGGTCTGGACTCATTGCTGCCACCTTAGAAGTCTCCAGTGCTTTCTCTCAAACCATTTTCTAGAGCTTTTTGAAGTGTGTTTTGGGTCATTGTCCTGCTGGAAGACCCATGACCTCTGAAGTTGGTAGTTCAAAAAGGCTTTAGACCTTAGAGAATTATTCTACCTCCTAGATTATCCTACTTTCTGTAGCATAGTCAAGATAACCCAGCAACAACTAGCAAAATTTAAAAGACAAATGTGGATTACTAATAGTGATGGGCGAATCCTAAATTACTCGGAATCGCTTGACTCTAGCGAGTCCGAGCCCAGGACTCGCTACTCGTTGCGAGTCTAGCGAGTCCAATGTTAATGAATGGGGAAGCGAGTAATAGCGAGTAGTGTGAGATTTACAAATCGCAGATGTGTCTCGGAAGCTTCAGCCTGAAGCAATCCTAGTTTTGTCATTTATTTGCATTGCTCGTTTACTTTGCAACTGTAATCGCTGGGAAACTCGCACAGATAAGAGAAGAGTCCTGTCTGCTCTGTGCAGCTCCAGGGTCCTAGAGCCCGCCTGCTGCCTGATGTAGCAGTGCTGAGATTCATGTCTGTACACAGGGAATGAGCAGACTGAGAACAATCTCAGCACTGCTACATCAGGCAGCAGGCGGGCTCTAGGACCCTGGAGCTGCACAGAGAAGACAGCTGGACTCGGCTTGCAAAGAAACAGCAGTTACTTTGCGAGTTTCCCTGCTATCACTGGCACAGTAGCCGAGTCTAATGCAAACAATGGCAATCCTAGTTTTGTCAGCGTTTCTGACAAAACTAGGATTGATATTGATTTGCATTGGACTCGTGCGAGTAATCACTGGGAAACTCGCAGAGTACCGAGTCCTGCGAGTCCCTTACTACTCGCCGAGTAACGAGTCCTAGCGAGTAGATTCGCCCATCCCTAATTACTAACATTCAGTTCATGCAGTGACAAATTTAAACTGAAAGATACACCAAATGTATTAAATTAATTTGTTATTTAATCCAATGAACATTTTGATTTGGGGCACACTTGCATGTCATTAGCCCACACTGAGTGTGTGTAAGTGTGAAATCACGCCAGAAATTCTATATTCTCAATATCTGCAACTCGAATCGCAAACTGTTCAAATTTGCTGGAACCTGAGAATATCGGGAAATTTGACTCAAAGTCGATCCACAGCAGATCATCAACTCAACTCTTCATTATATTAATATATTTAGTAAGCATTATTGGGATTTCATCCAATGTAGCTGACAAAGTTATATTTGATGTGTTGTGATCTGAGTCCTAAGGAACAGCGGGAAAAACAGAGCAGGAAAACGAGTCCAGACAGTTTTTGGAGAACTAGATCTTTGTAATAGAGGAACGATGGGTAAGGATTTTTCAATACAATACAAGGGGTTATCAACAAGTCAAAGTAACGTAAACCCAGTCAGGTTTACCGAGACCGTCAAGGTGCCCCAAGGACACCAGCCCAGAATATCTTGGAACTGGTGCCTAGGATATGCCCTGCATAGAGCCAACACATGAAAACTTCTTTAGTGATATAGTGTTAATTTGTGAGTGCACGGCATGGCCGGCCTGAGACACAGCACAATAGTTTACAAACTTATCCACAACTTTTAATCTTTCTTCCCCTAAACCCATACACAGCAAAAAGCTACCCAGGTGCCACACACTAACACTGACAGAAGTCTAATTTGAAGACATTTCTGTTCCTTTATAACGGCTGTTGCCTACCTGACTTAGATTGGCACTAATCGGTAATTTGGGCATGCCTGCTTCCCACCAACATTTCTGCAGAGGGGTCTGCGGTCAGGAGTTGCAGTTTAAATGTTTAAGGCCCCTTTCACATCAGTGTTTTTTCGCTGATTGCGGCAGATGCGGCTGATTTACCGCATCGGCCGCATCTGCCGCCCAACAGTTGCACTTGCGGCACACTTGCGGCAAGCCCCATGCATTGTCTATGGAGCTTGCAGTAAGTGCGGTATAGCCGCGGTTCCGGCACTTGCAGCAGTAGCGTCAGTGAAAAAAAACCGCTGCTGGACGCATTTTTTTGCAGCCGCAACTGCCGCAAGTGCAAGCACCATGGCTATACCGCAAGCCCCATAGACAATGCATGGGGCTTGCGGCAAGTGTGCCGCAAATGCGACCATTAGGCGCAAGATGCGGCCAATGCGGTAAATCAGCCGCATCAGCCAAAAACACTGATGTGAAAGGCGCCTTAAAGTCATTTCTGCTCGTCCAAGTCTTGGGGGACGAGCCAGGCATGTTGATTTAGAAAATGTAGAGGAAGTCCGTTATCTGGGTGCTGACAAACTTCCCGACTATTTACTGCTAAGATAAGTTCAAAAAAGGCTTTAGCTTTACAAGGACTCAAAGGTGTACTCAGATAACTAGTCTTTCTCACTAGTTAGTGCATTTATTCATTTACATATCATCCTAGCACCAGTCACATTCACTAATCATAGGGCAATCTCTTTTCGAGGAATAGACTTGTAGTTCTCTGCACTCGGTGGAAGACAAGTCCCGACACTGTTGAGTGTGGTTGGAGCTAACTTCCTCTGCTTGTCCTACCAAAGGGTCTCCTAGCTAATCTCTGCAGACACCCCCGGTGGACAGTTTGTGGAACTTGGTTTCCTGGATCGGTGGTCAGACCAATAGTGATCAGGAAGTTATCCCCTATTATATTCATTGAGATAAACTTGCAAACCTGAGAATACCTTCAAACACTTATTGTAGTTAGTTTTTTGAGAAAGTATAGCACACATCACCTTGGCTAACAGACATCTTATTCACTGTAATACATCTCTAAAAACTATCAAATTACCGAATGGTTAGGAGCAGTGGCGTAACTTCAGGCATAGGGGCCCCGATGCGAAAGCTCCAAGGGGGCCCCCAATTATTGCAAATCTTTAATAATACTAGTCTTTTTCTATGGGCCAAAGGGACTTTTGGGGCCCCCCTAGTCTGCAGGGCACGGGTGTGATCGCAACCCCTGCACCTATTGTAGTTACGCCCCTGGTTAGGAGAGTCCCCAGCCATCTGATCTACCTGGTGTAGAATTCAATAGAGTTTTAAATTAATTTATTTTAAGCTTCTTGGAGTTTGCTGGTGTTTTTGATACATGCAAGACATTAAATTTGGAAACAGTGCAAGATGGCGCAGCAGCTTAGAAGTCCAGGAAGCTAACTATGTCCTTAAAACATTCATTCAAGAGACTTAATATTTTTAGGGATTTTTTTTTATATTTATTTTTATTTTTATTTTGAAGAGCAAAATTTTATAATTGCAGAGGGTCAGCAGCATATGAGGCCATCTCTTCTACACTTACGTGATATCAATTCATACAAAAATAGCATATGGCCATTATATGCTTCAGATTAGTGATGAGTGAGTGTAATCGTTACTATTCGCTACTAGCACAGATAATATGTTTTTCGCAATACTCGTTACTAGGCGAGTATCGCAGGTGCTCGTGAGGGATGTGTCCATCATTATCAATCTGACAAAAATTAACGTCTCTCTTTAGTAAACAATGGGAGCTGTCACCTCAGGCCCTGTCTCACATAACGACCGCTCCAGCGATCCCGACAGCGATAGTGACCTGCCGGGATCGCAGAAGCGTCATTACCTGGTCGCTGGGGAGCTGTGATACAGGCAGATCTCCCCAGCGATCAGGGGCATGGGAGCCACCTCCCACATCGCTGAAGGCGATGTCAGCATCCTCCCTGCTTTAGCGCTGCCTGTAAGCTGGGAGGACGCTGGTAAGTATGATAAACAGCGGGTATCCAGGTAGCGCGCGCTGCCTAGATACCCGCTGTTTATCATAGTTACCAGCGTCCTCCCTGCTTACAGGCAGTGCTAAGCAGGGAGGACGCTGGTAACCATGGTAAACACCGGGTATCTAGGCAGCGCGCGCTGCCTAGATACCCGGTGTTTACCATGGTTACCAGCCAGTGAGGTCACTGATCACTGGTTTCTCGCTGTCACACGCAGCGATGCGTGCTGACCAGTGGGAAACCAACGATCAAAAAATTACCTGCAGCGATCAGCGACCTCACAGCAGGGGCTGATCGCTGCAAAGTGTCACACAGAACGACATCGCTGGAGAGATTGTTGTGATGTCACAGTTACAATGATTTCTCTAACAATATCGTTATGTGAGACAGGGCCTTTAGGCTCTCACTGGGGGTGCCTGGGGGTACAACAAGGTGTTTTATGCAGTAGAAATATAAAAAAGGACCACCCTCCTACTCTGTCACGGAAAGACTTGTTTTATGGCCGGATATATGTGGGCGGAGCATGTCACTAATTGACTAACTTTAGACTCACTATTCGGACGAATATGTGAGTGTTAAAAAGTACTCGTTACGAGTATAGCGAGTGCAAATATTATGCCACTCGCTCATCACTCACTACTTCACATCCATGATCTTATAGGTCTGTTCACACTGATGAAACACCATAGTATGAATATTGCTTCTTGACCCAGCCTTCAGGTCTACCAGCTTGTGTTAAGCTGTAGAATTTTGGGGAATTTTTTAAATCTTCCTACAGTTTGCAGGTGTTTTGACACCTGCAGGGTCTGAATTGTGGAAACAGTGCCAGATGTGACATCACCAACAGGGAGTGATCACTTCCCCTATTTTCAGATAAACTATAGGCCATTGGAACACAGGGTAAGCAATGAGACAGTGGAGTACTGAGGCCCTCTAGTGGGCAAAGAAAATAATGAAAAAAATAAGTTATTAAAAATCTGAAAAAATAAAAACAAAAATTTAAATTACCCCTTCTTTGCCTAATTGAAAATAAAACTATTAAAAAAATAAAAAATATACACACAGTTTGTATTGTCGTGTTCATAAAATAAATTAAACAGAACTATACAGAATTAATACAGAACTTTGTAACAGCAAAAAAAGTCCTTTTTTTGAAAAGCTGATCCAGATTTCCAGCTTTAAAAGAGAGAAAAGCACACAAAATAAAACATATCAGAAATGCAGTGTGAACATAGTCTTTGCATTGCGGCACTGGCACTGTCTAAAATTTAATTGGCAGTGAGGGGATGTATTCCCGTCCCATAATGCATTGCGGCACTGTCAGTTGCAAGGCCATGAACTGCGCCTCCACAAGTGAAATACACATCACACAGGGGCCCCAGGAAGCACACAGGGGCCCCAGGTAGCACAAAGGGGCCCCAGGTAGTGCACAAGGCCCCAGGCAGTACACAGGGGGACATAGACCGTGCACGGGGCCCAAGGCAGTGCACAGGGCCCAAAACAGCACAAAGGGGCCCCAGGCAGCACATAGGAGACCCAGGAAGCACACAGGGGAAAGAGACAGTGCATAGGGCCCAGGCAGAACACAGGGGCCCCAGGCAGCACACTGGGCCACAGGCAGCACTTGGGGACCCAAGCAGTGCAAAGGGGCCCCAGACAGCACACAGGGGCCCCAGGCAGCAAACAAGGAGGCAGAGAAAGTGCATGGGACCCGTGGTAGCACACAGGACCCCAAGCAGCACACGGGGCTTCAAGCAGCGCAAAGTGCCCCCAGGGAGCACACAGGAGCCACAGGCAGCACATGGGGCCCCAACAAGTGCGAAGGGGCCCCAAGAAGCACACAGGGGCCCCAGGCAGGGCACAGGACTCCAGACAGCACACATGGCCCCAAGCAGCGCAAAGGGACCCCTGGCAGTGCACAGGCCCCAGACTGCACACAGGTGGCAGAGACAGCGCATGAGGCCCCAGGCAGTACATGGGGCCCCAAGCAGCACAGAGGAGCCCCAGGACGCACACGGGCCCCAGGCAGAACCCTTTGAACTGCCTGGGGCCCCGTGCACTGTCTGGGGCCCCTATGCGCTTTCTGCCTAGTATGCGACCAATCAGCTAAGCAGTCTTTAAATCTCCCGCCAATATCGCGCTACTCAGCTGATTGGTCATGCGCTGCCCGGCACATGACCAATCACCTGAGCAGCGCGGTATTGGTGGGAGATTGAAAGCTGGCCGTGAACAGATATGTTGGAAAGCACAAACGGTGTGACACATGTCCACTGCTCCTGTCAGGACCACTAAGCATACACAGATGTTCCTTTCACCACACTCCCAATGCGAGGCATCGGGCTTATTTCTAGTTAGGACTATAAAGGCAAGCCAGAGTCTTACAGGCACAGGGATACTGAATGCAATCATACTTTAACTTCAATGATTACATGTATGATTGGAGAGAAAAGTGTCATCAAACATCGGAAAATTTGTGCAGCAAATTAGCATAAGAGGGACTGGGTAACTTTGTGTTACTCCCCTGTTTGCTCTAAGCCAAACCCTCCCCCCTCCCTATCTTCCTCTTCTCTTCCTCCCTGTCAGTTTATAGTCGGCATATTACGTCTGACATTGTGCATGGAGATAGCAAAATGTCAGACTCCTATGTGCCCCAGATCATCATTACCTCCCTCCTGTGTCTCCAGCTTCTAGTTCTCAGCTCTATCCTCACAGTCACAGGTGGGTGAGAGGACATTGCAGAGACTGGAGGAGCGGGATCTTCTCCTGCACTTTGACCAGCTGATCATAGGGAGAAGAAGCAGTGAGAACTAGAAGGCGGAGACACAGGAGGTAGGGAGGGAGTGATGATCTGGGGCACATAGGAGCCTGACATTGCACTACCTCCATGCACAATGCCAGATGTAATGTGCCTGGGTATATAATGACAGGGAGGGAGGGAGGGAGGAAGAAGACAGGGAGTGAGAGGGGGATGGAGAGTTTGGCTTAGAGCAAATAGGGAAGTAATAAAAGAAACTCAACCCACATAGGGATGTTCTGCTGCACTTAGTCAAATGTGCTGGACAGATTTCCTGGTGTTTGATAACAGTTTTCTCTGCAATCATACATGTAATCATGAAGTACAGATATGATTGCACAATGCTTCACTTTAAAGCCCTAACTCCTGCTGATTGGTTCCCTTTAAACCATACATTGAAAGCTGAAAAGAAAATTGGAAATTCGGACTTGCTGCTTTCTGGTTGCTGAACTTCTCCCAAAAAAAACAATTAAAAAAAGATTTAAAATATTATTTGTACCAAAAAAGGTATCAAGGAAGGCATGAACTCGGTGCACAAAAAAATATCCTCATACAGCTTTATAAATTATTATTAAGAAAAGGTAATGGCTGGTGGAAGAAAGTGAGAAATACAAAAGCACAAAAATGAAAACTTTGCTGGTTCCTAAGTGGCTAAAAATCTGCACAAACCTGTAAATGCACAATTTTACATCATGCACTTAAAATTGTCTAAAATATGTATAACCTTACAAACATCTGTAATAATTATACATAAAATGTGGAGAATCTTTCAATACAACTAAATAAATTATACAAAAAACAATTATTCTGTACTTTGATAATTGATAGCACTTACTGGAGGTGTCTGATAGATTGGGGGGCGGAGAATTGAATATACAGAATATACAGGAGCAATGATGGTTATATACAGAGGATCCGCTGCACCCACTGACCAGAGAGACGGGAATCTAGAGGAGAAGGAAGGTAATGACATCTATCTATCTATCTATCTATCTATCTATCTATCTATCTATCTATCTATCTATCCCTATCTATCTATCTATCTATCTATCTATCTAT
The DNA here is from genome assembly GCA_033576535.1 of Allobates femoralis. Classification (NCBI taxonomy): domain Eukaryota; kingdom Metazoa; phylum Chordata; class Amphibia; order Anura; family Aromobatidae; genus Allobates; species Allobates femoralis. The sequence continues at coordinate 63,485,824 of JARQOC010000009.1, read as the reverse complement.
CTATCTATCTATCTATCCATCCTCTTCAAAGAAGCTTTGCCATTATTTTTGCGAAAGCAAGTGTACAATAGGGGATGAGGACTGTGTAGATGATGGGGGCATATCCATGGTGGGGTCTATAAGAATGATGGATGGGACACACCCAGGGTAGGTAGTGTAGGAAAGATGGATGGGGGCTCATCCAGGATGGGGAGTGTAGAAACAATGGACGGGGCACATGGAGGTTATAAAAATAATGCATGGGGCAGATCCAGGGTGAGGACAGTAGAATCAAAGGATGGAGCACTTCCAGGTTGGGACTGTGTGCCTCATCTATTGTTTATACAGCCTAGGGTGGGGCTGGGGTACGCAAAAATGATGGATGGGGGCTCATCCAGGTTGGGGATGTAAAAATGATGGATTGGGGCTTATCCAGGTTGGGGACTGTAGGAACAATGAATGGGGCAAATCCAGGGCGGGGAGTGTAGGAACAATGGATGGGGCAAATCCAGAGTAAGGACAGTAGGATTGTTGGATGGGGCACATTCAAAGTGGGGACTGCGTGCCTCATCCATTATTCCTAAAGCCCTGGGTGGAGACTGTAGGCACGATGGATGGGGCGCATGCAGGTTGGGTACTGTAGGATCGATGGATGGGAGAAGATCCAGGGTGGGGGCTATAGGAACGATGGATGAGGAAGATCTAAGGTGGGAGCTGTAGATAAGATGGATGAAGACTATAAAAACAATGCATGGGGCAGATCCAGGGTGAGGACTTTAGAATCAAAGGAGGGAGCACTTCCAGGGTGGGACTGTGTACCTCATCCATTGTTTCTACAGCCTAGGGTGGAGACGTAAAAACGATGGTTGGGGGCTCATCCAGGATAGGGACTGTAGGAACAATGAATGAGGGGAGATCCAGGTTGAGGACAGAAGGAATGATGGATGGGGGCACATCAAGGGTGGGGACTATGTACCTCATCCATCGTACTTAAAGCCCAGGGTGGGGACTGTAGGAATGATGGATGGGACACATCCAAGGTGGATGCTATAAGAACGATGGATGGGGCAGATCTAAGGTGCTGTGGAACGCCATGGCATATCATAATTCTTTATTAATGCTTGACATTTGTTCACATACCGCGCTGCTATCTCCACCGTGTTTCTTCTTTCCCCTGTAAGATATAAGTTTTATCTTCTACTTCATGGAGCTGAAATCCGGGAAGAGCTTGGAAAGTAAACCTGAACAGAGCGTTTCCCACTGCTGAGCATTTGGAGCAGTGTAGCAGGAGGTGGGTTTTCTTGTTGCAGTGCCTCCTCATCACTGTGTGGGCTCAGCCTGTCCTTCCCGGGTTTGTAGCTCTGTCTGTGTCATCCATATTCGATGGCCAAATTGAGGTCACCAGGTCTATATTCAGGAACCGGTGGTCTCTGGGGTCTGGAATTTCTCCCAATCTGGGGCTGGTCTGCAGTATGTGGTCAGTTTCTGTTTGGGTGAGCAGTTCTGAGGGTCTGGACCATCTGTCTGTCTGTCTATCCTAATATCTACCTCTTCTACTACTGTTGACTTACTTATGAGTGGTGTGCACCATATCGAAAGCCTGCAGATCCATTTTTTAAGTTTTTCTCTTATTTACAGTTTTGTATATGGTCTCGAATTAATCACCCTTTGTTTGAAGCACAGTAATTGATTTATGTGTGTTAATTCAGTTTCTCCAATTTAACAGGGTGGTTGGGTGTATGCATACCCTTATCCAGAAATTTCAATCCAGGGAATTCGGGCCATTGGTTCCTGTAAAGGGTGGAACTGAGAAACACTGTCCAATGATTGGCTGTAACTCTCCATTACCATAGGTGAGTGCGGTGAACCTATCCCAGAAAATGGGGGGTTACATAGATTCACAATCCTGGCTATGAAAGATGTGTCTATGAATTATAATATAATATTTAAAGGAAAACTGTCAGCAGGTTTTTGCTATGTAATCTGATAGGAAATAAAATGTTTGTACTTTGCATTGGATGCTCTGGGAAATTGGAAGTCAATGAAGGCATTTGTAAAGGGGAGAAGTAGATGAATAGTGATGAGAGAGGTGGATGAGTCAGGCAGCAGAGTTAAGGACAGATTGGGGAAGTGTGAGTGTGTTAGCAGGGACAGCGCAGAGGAGGAGGTTGCACTAGTCAAGGCGGGAGATGATGAGGTCATGCATTAGTTTTTTAGTAGATTGAGATTTGATGAAAAGACAGATTCTGGAAATATTGTTGAGTTGGAGGCAGCAGGAGGTGGAGAGCATTGATATGCGGTTTGAAGGATAAGGCAGAGTTGAGAGTTACTTCCAGGCAGCAGATATCTGAGCCGCGCAGGTGATGACCGGGGGGGGGGGTGTGGGGTGCTGGCAGGATCCAGCGCTGCCTCCCCTACAGCTGCGGGTGATGACCGGGAGGGGGGGTGCTGGTGGAGCCCAGCGCTGCCGCCCCTCCAGCAGCGGGCGAGGTCCGGGGGGGAGGGTGCTGGTGAAGCCCGGCGCTGCCGCCCCTTCGGCTGTGTGCTCCGGCGGGTCGCCGCTTACCTGCGCTGAGCCGCTTGTGCCATGACAGGGGGACGCTATGTGCATGAGGAGCCGCCCCCTTCTGCACTGCCGCTCCCCCTGCCTCTTGCCGCCTGAATGACAGGGCTCACACTGTCCAATGGACGGTGCGGCCCTGGGTACAGGGCAAAGTGTGATATAATTTATTGTGATAGAAAGATCAGGTAAGGGAGATGTGTGAGATGGATATATTGAAGGCTGAATGGCACAACTTAAATACATTATATAGAGTAGGACTGCCCTATCGAGATGTGCCTTGATGTGGCAGGGTGGCTCAGGAAATTGATCAATTATTTACCAAAAATCTTATTTTATATCATAATATAGTTTAGAATGAATATGTGCAAAGCACTTTTCATATTGCATACTATCCTCAGGTAGTGCTGGCTCCCCCTTTGTCATGAAAAACTGTTCCAAAATGTGCAAAAAAAAATGCAATGTTTGAACAAAGCCTGAAGTGGTTTAGGGCTGCTTCATCTTTTTCGCTCTTATATACACAAGGAAGGAAGAAAACACCAAACAGAGAAAATGCTTCAAACATGATTTATTAAGATCTCATATTCATTATTCTCATTGCAATAAAAATAAGAATACAATGCAACATTTCTAACATAACACCATGGGTTAAGCTTCTACAGGAGGCAAACTATATAAAAATGGATAAATGGGACTATACTATAAGTGTTCCAGCATAGGGGTCAAATAAAGAGACCCCCCCCAGCCTTGCAGCATTCGGCCGGGGCTCCATTTGCAAGGAGGATGCGAGACTTGCATGTGTCTTGCATTGCATCGTCGAGCACGGATGCTCGCTCTCTGGACGGGAATGTGGAGCTACATGTGTTTCTGCGCAGTTCCATTCCCCTGCTTAAGGAGTGAGCAGATGTGCAGGAGGATGTGATGCGAGACACGTGTGAGTCTGTTGCATCGCTGTCGCAAGTGGAGCTCCGACCTTTGTAATACTGGAGTGTACCAATGTTGTACTCTTGTGAAAACCCACCCAAAACCTGTGACAGCAACAGTGAAAGATGATTCATAAAAGCACAGCCGCTGTCCCCAGTATTAATTTGCCGGGGTTAACCTGCATATTAACTCCATCTGCAGCCTCTGTGCTGCATGTTAGCTGTGAGGCTGCAGATGCGGCTAATAAGCCAGTTTATCAAGGTTTAACCTCATGTTTGTGTGTTGCCAGCTGGGTGCTGACCGCAAACTGAAAAGCTTCAGGACCACGGTCAGCACCCAGCTCTAACCAGCTCTGCACTGTAAGAGCGTGAAATTGCAGAACCAAGGACAGCGGCTGTCATGTTACACTCTTAAGGTACCGTCACACGTTGCAATCTCGGCTGGCGCTGTGTGGCGATAATACGTGCGCGCTCATGTTTTTCGTGCCCGCCTCAGATCGCCGATGGCTTTTATATGTATACATCTCATTACCCTTGCTGACCTATCGTATGATGTCAGCTTGTGTCCAGGGAGTGTGGACATACCCAGACACAAGCTGGCAACACACAAACATGGGGTTAAACCTGCATAAACCGGCTTATTAGCCGCATCGGCGGTACAGAAGGTTGGTCGGCGGGATTACATGCTGAGAAATGCCGCCGACCAAACTTCAGGACCGTGGACAGCATCGCACTGACACGCACCACTCACTCACGCAGCACACTCGCAGCACACTCGCACCACACTGACACAAAACATGCACTACACTCGCATCACGGTCGTGCATCAAACATGCTAAGTGGTTGGCTCCATGGTAAGTAGCTCCAACCCTAAACTGTGCAAAAATCTATAAGTGCTGTGTGGCGGAATCGACCCTGTACAAGAACACTATATGGTCCCCATACAGCCCAATATTGTGTCAATGACAGAAGCTCCTTGCTGATTTGGAGATGATGAGGCCCCGTTACCCTCTGGGCTACACAGGTCGCACCAATGGTGTATCAGCCCTGGGGAACGCTACATTTGAGGAAACAGCGAAGACGAATAAAACAGCTCCATTCTGTGCTGCAATGTTATAATTAATAATGTTATTTTTTGTCAATTTATTTTTTTTCTCTTAAACAGTCAAAATGGATTTTAATCTGACCAAATTTAATCTGACCAAATTTTATCTGAATGAATTTCATCTGACTGAATATAAATGGACCGATTATATAGAAACTCATGAAATTAAAGTGAGGTATGTATATATTTCTAATTCTTTATTTAAGTCTGAACTTAAACTTCATCTGAATTCTTTTGTTCAACACTAGTGATGGGCGAGTCCTAAATTACTCGGAATCGCTTGACTCTAGCGAGTCCGAGCCCGGGACTCGCTACTCGTTGCGAGTCTAGCGAGTCCAATGTTAATGAATGGGGAAGCGAGTAATAGCGAGTAATGTGCGATTTACAAATCGCAGATGTGTTTCGGAAAGCGCTCGCATTGCCCACTCGCAACAGTTTTTTGCTGCTGTGTCCGTGTCTGTGGTTTTTATCCAAATTCTATGATAACAAGAGAACAAGAGACAGGGTTTAATAGGGATATTGTCCCATCCCTGTCTGTAATGTGTGTTTTATAGACACTAGGTGTGGGAGAACACTTTTTTGTTATTTTAACAAATATTTATTAAAGGTTATATTTTAAAAGTGCACCTTAAGTAAGAAATGTGTCCGTGTGTGTGTAGCAGCACACTAGTCCCTGCAAAAATTATTAAGTGCGCACAAGTAGTCGCACAAGTAGGTGGCGTACGTGCTATTTGCAGGTAGGAGAGCGGCAACGCACTGGTCTGCCACAGAGAAAATAAAGCTGAAGGGGTTATTATGACCCAAAATCTATCAGCTGCAAAAAAATAAGAAATAGTACCTCAGCTAAGCCTCTGACTTCAGCTATTAGGACAGCTGAGTGAGTAAGCTAAGCTATGAGGTCGGTCCTGTGTGCACTGTAAGGCTGCTCCTCCCTGCCTGCCTACAGTCCTCTACACAGTACTCCTCTGTCCTCCTGGTAGCTCTCACAAGAGCTGTTTGGGTTAAATATAAGGAATCTTGAAGTTTCCCTACACTGACTGACACTCCCTATGATCTGCTCCAGCATCTACCTCACCCTGCACTAGCTCAGATAGTCACAGGAATGTGGAGAAAATGGCGGTGGCAAGGCTTATATACAGCCTCGCCTGTCATACATGACATAGGCATCACGATGGACAGAAGCCAATCATAGTCCTGCCACAACCAACATGGCTGTGGCATTACTGAATATGATTGGCTAACATGCTTGTCCATCTTCACAAATTTTCTGACCTAACACGCTAGGCTGTCTCGGAAGCTTTGTCGGAGCATAACAGATTCTGTATTCGCGAGTCCCGAATACAGAATACAGGACTCGGATTCGTAGACTCGCTCAGACTCGCTCAGACTCGCTGCTGACAGCGGGTATCCGTGAAGCGGTGCGATTGTTTAAACGCTTTGGGGAGATTCAAGCTACACAGCGCTGTGATATAGCGAGTCTAGCGAGTGAGAAAAAGTAAACTCTGACAAAACTAGGATTGCCATTGACTTGCATTGGACTCGTTACTGTGCGAGTAATCGCTGGGAAACTCGCCGAGTACCGAGTCCTGCGAGTCCCTTACTACTCGCCGAGTAACGAGTCCTAGCGAGTAGATTCGCCCATCCCTATTCAACATCCATTGTGATCATGAAAAGAGCAAAAATTAGGAAAATGTTCTCTGTCCAAATATATATGGACCAAACTGTATACGCAGTATCTGACTGGTGTTATCATTGTACAAGGGGAGGAGGTGATCTGTGATATCACCTATTGTGAATGGTGGATCCTGTGTTATCTACTGTATATAGAGGTGTTATCAGTCATTGTACAGGAGGAGGAGGTGAGCTGTGACATCACCTATTGTGAATGGTGGATCCAGTGTTATCTACTGTATATAGAGGTGTTATCAGTCATTGTACAGGAGGAGGAGGTGAGCTGTGACATCACCTATTGTGAATGGTGGATCCAGTGTTATCTACTGTATATAGAGGTGTTATCAGTCATTGTACAGGAGGAGGTGAGCTGTGATATCACCTATTGTGAATGATGGATCCTGTGTGATCTACTGTATATAGAGGTGTTATCAGTCATTGTACAGGAGGAGGAGGTGAGCTGTGATATCATCTATTGTGAATGGTGGATCCTGTGTTATCTACTGTATATAGAGGTGTTATCAGTCATTCTACAGGAGGAGGAGGTGAGCTGTGATATCACCTATTGTGAATGATGGATCCTGTGTGATCTACTGTATATAGAGGTGTTATCAGTCATTCTACAGGAGGAGGAGGTGAGCTGTGATATCATCTATTGTGAATGGTGGATCCTGTGTTATCTACTGTATATAGAGGTGTTATCAGTCATTGTACAGAGAGGAGGAGGTGAGCTGTGATATCACCTATTGTGAATGATGGATCCTGTGTTATCTACTGTATATAGAGGTGTTATCAGTCATTGTACAGGAGGAGGAGGTGAGCTGTGATATCATCTATTGTGAATGGTGGATCCTGTGTTATCTACCGTATACAGAGGTATTATCAGTCATTGTACAGGAGGAGGAGGAGGTGATTGTGATATCACCTATTGTGAATGGTGGATCCTGTGTTATCTACTGTATATAGAGGTGTTATCAGTCATTGTACAGAAGGAGGAGGTGAGCTGTGATATCGTCTATTGTGAATGGTGGATCCTGTGTTATCTACTGTATATAGAGGTGTTATCAGTCATTGTACAGGAGGAGGAGGTGAGCTGTGACATCACCTATTGTGAATGGTGGATCCTGTGTTATCTACTGTATATAGAGGTGTTATCAGTCATTGTACAGGAGGAGGTGAGCTGTGATATCACCTATTGTGAATGGTGGATCCTGTTATCTACTGTATATAGAGGTGTTATCAGTCATTGTACAGGAGGAGGTGAGCTGTGATATCACCTATTGTGAATGGTGGATCCTGTGTTATCTACTGTATATAGAGGTGTTATAAGTCATTGTACAGGAGGAGGAGGTGAGCTGTGATATCATCTATTGTGAATGGTGGATCCTGTGTTATCTACTGTATATTGAGGTGTTATCAGTCATTGTACAGGAGGAGGTGAGCTGTGATATCACCTATTGTGAATGGTGGATCCTGTGTTATCTACTGTATATAGAGGTGTTATCAGTCATTGTACAGGAGGAGGTGAGCTGTGATATCACCTATTGTGAATGGTGGATCCTGTGTTATCTACTGTATATAGAGGTGTTATCAGTCATTGTACAGGAGGAGGAGGCGGAGGTGAGCTGTGATTTCATCTATTGTGAATGGTGGATTCTGTTTTATCTACTGTATATAGAGGTGTTATCAGTCATTGTACAGGAGGAGGTGAGCTGTGACATCACCTATTGTGAATGGTGGATCCTGTGTTATCTACTGTATATAGAGGTGTTATCAGTCATTGTACAGGAGGAGGAGGTGAGCTGTGACAGCACCTATTGTGAATGGTGGATCCTGTGTTATCTACTGTATATAGAGGTGTTATCAGTCATTGTACAGGAGGAGGTGAGCTGTGATATCACCTATTGTGAATGGTGGATCCTGTTATCTACTGTATATAGAGGTGTTATCAGTCATTGTACAGGAGGAGGAGGTGAGCTGTGATATCACCTATTGTGAATGGTGGATCCTGTTATCTACTGTATATAGAGGTGTTATCAGTCATTGTACAGGAGGAGGAGGTGAGCTGTGACATCTTCTGTTTTAACTGGAGGATCTTGTACTATCTACTGCCTCTGATATTAAGAAGCCTTTTGAAAACTGTCCCTGAAATGATAGGAATAAAAGCTCCAGTGACCATAAGAATTAGAAGAGTACTATTTTTTTACTAATATTGCTTTTTGAAAAATACATGTAACACAAAAACGCGATATAAACAAAAGATTCTTTTCTGATAACTTTCCTTTAGTAAAATGACAAAATGGCTGATTACGGTAGGTAGAAAAAAAGCTACTTTCAAAAAAGCAATGGATTATCTCATTTTGAGACCCCATCCTCCCGTTACTGGTTTCAGTCTATTAGCTAATGGAAAGAAATGATTTGTGTCTCAACACATCAGTTTTTTGAATTGACAGCCCATTGATATTATAGAGATTTACAATCTGCGTACAATGTTTGCTCCTATGTGCAGTACATATTTAGGAAGTTTCATATTCTGAGTGTAACTTCTATCCTTTCATATCTTCACAGTTCAGGTTCAGGAGTATACAGCTGTCTACAGTGTAATGATCATATTCGCATTTTACAGAAAGTGTCTATTACATTATACTGCCTTGTTTTTGCTCTGGGGATCATCGGTAATGGATTGGTCATCTGGATTGCCGGATTCAGGATGAAGAAGACAATCAGTGGCGTGTGGTTCCTCCACCTGGCCATCGCGGACTTCCTGTGCTGTGCTTCTCTCCCGCTGAGAATTGCAGAATGGAGTAAACTTTACATTGATGCAGAATTAACTTCTTGCATATTGAGCATTATTCTGTTCAATGTAAACATGACGGCCAGTGTTCTCCTCCTGACGGCCATGAGTGTTGACCGCTGGGTCTCCGTCATGTGGCCATTTTGGGCCAAAGTTCATAGAACCTGTAAACTGGTGGGAATCACTGCAGGGATCATCTGGGGGCTGAGTTTGCTCTTGACCGGTTTGTTGTATTACTTATATGCTTTCATATTCAGTGATTTCACTGAATGGTGCACCTATCTGTATCTCTATGACAAGATATATGTCCCTAAAACAAAACTCACCATTCAGCTGATCAGATTCATCATAATGTGTGTGATCCCTTTTCATCATCTTCTCCTCTTATGTCACCATTTTCTACAAACTTAGAAAAAGTAAGAGATCCCAGAGATCTCAGAGATCCTCCAGGATCATCACCGCTGTTATATCGTGTTTCTTCATCTGCTGGTTTCCATATTACATCTGGCCACTTACACCCTGGTATCATTCAAATTATGCTGATTTCTATAAAGGTAATACTATTGTTCTCTTTCTGGCTTGTCTTAATAGTTGCATCAATCCATTCATTTATGTATTTATGGCACCGGATTTCCAACAAGGTTTCCTCAGATCCATCCCCGCCAGACTAGAAAGAGCCTTAGTTGACCATCCTGATGATGTATCTAGTGAGAAAAGGGGCTGTGAACGTTCTTTGACCAAAGAGGTGTAAAATGTGCTCCTCAACATTGAAATTGCAACACCAAGATGGAAAAATCATGACGTTATGATCATCGGAGGAATGTTCTGCCTTTCTGTGTACTCAGGAGCCGCAGCGGGCAACTTCCTTTGCAATTTCTGTAGCTGTAAATTAGGGATGTTTTAAACATTCTATTAAGAATAACACCTACATGATTACGACTGATCCTGAGTATTATTATTTTTAGGACACCAGGGAGTGGACCACAAGTGTCCTGAGCAATTTCCAGCAAACACCAAACCCTCATGTCTGAAAGCATCTTACCTTCACAGAACGTGTACTGTTTAGGGCTAGGGTCACTCTTGTTAAGGTAATTGCGGTTCCCGCATCCGGATTTGGATGTGGGAACCGCAATTGCCATCACACATAATTTTGACTCAAAATGTGTCTGGCAAACCGCAATGCGGTAGCAGCATTGCTCAGGATGTGTAATCCGGAGCAATCCGGTTACCGCCTGCTTTGTTCATCCCTGCTGCCGCAGGGAAGAACAAAGGGTTAAATAATATGAATCCATGTGGGCAACATGTCTCTAGGGGGTGTCCACCCCCCCTAGAGACATGCTGTCCACACAGGACGGCATGTCAGGGGTTAACTTAACTGTTAACCCCATCGCCGCTATTATCGGCTTTCTTCTATTCATTCTATTAAAACCCGTGGCTCCTGCATCAGCACCAGTAGTCTACGCAATTGGCGTAAGCATTTTACAGTACAGCATCCTCAATGAGCAGTTGTCTGTGGTGCTTACGCAATTTGCGTAGGATAGTGGCTGCTCTCCAGGGTCCAGATCTAATGTACAGTAGTTCTATGGGTGTGCGGTGCCCATAGAACTACTGTATTAGCGATCAGGACCCTGGCCAGGACTGAAGAGAGCCACATCTCACCAGACTGGCTACTACATGGCGAGGGACACTATCAAACTTATTTTCTGAAGTAATTAGGGGCCAGTCTGGGGGTATAAAGAGGTCACCAGAATCCCAATTACATGGTGCTGGGCAGTGTTTAGAACACCCAAAGGGGGTGACAGGTTCACTTGAATCAACTTTATTTTTCTTTTAATTTTTATTTATTCACTTCAGGCTTTGAATGGTGAGAAAGAGACCGAGACAGAGATTGTCATCATTTATGAAATAGAAGTTAAACTAGAAATGAGCAGATATGATGGTGATTCCCTGCATTTACATGTTTACCGATTGCAGCATTGATCAGGCCTCTGACTTTTAGTATTTACCATTGTAATGTGATATATTATAAATCTGTATTTAATCAAGCACTTATTAATAGTTTTAGACTACATTTACACATTGCATTTTTGCAGTGTTGCTTCTGCAGCCAAAATCTTCTCTGTTGTCAATTAAAAAAAAAGAAAACCTTCAGACCCTTCCTCCTCTCTACTCTATATGCACCACGCTGGGGACTACAGCAGCCGTGATCTGCTTTTATAGTGGTTGTGGCCCTCACAACCACACAAGGGGAATCCTCTGATACCTATTTAGGTCATATTTTATCTCTCAGACCCTTCATCTTCTCTACTTTAATTTTCTGAGATAATGACCTTTGGGTTTTATTAATCATCAACATTAACAGAAATAAACACATGAAATAGATCCCTCTGCATGTAATGACTCTATATAATACATGTGTTCACTTTATTCATTGAATGACTGAAATAAATGAACTTTTTGATGATATTCTAATTCATTGACATGTACCTGTATATATTTGTCATCAGTGAATGTGAATGTTTTTGCATATAACCTAACGAGAATTGGCAAACAGGTACATAAATATTTACGCTACTTTGTATCCCGTCTGCACAACGTTCAGTGAGATATTAAATGTGGATTATTATATTATTGCAAATTATCAGTCAGTCACTGGCTACCATCCAGCTTATATACAGTAACATGCCTTACATTCTAATAAAGATCTGTTCAAATATGATAATGGTTCCATTGCTGATTGTTAAACATTTCATAGTAATAAACTCATTTTTTTAAAGAAATTTATAAAATGTTTATAATGATGACATTTAAAAGATCGTCTATATACCTATTTAAAAGATCGTCTATATACCTGGGAGGACATTGTATTAAAATGTGAATAAATATAAAGCACAATTATTCAGCTCTTAGATAATGTCATGCACTTAGTAGAAATGTCTGCTGGTTTTACAGAAGATCCGATATTACAGCAAATCTTATCAACTCTGGTTTAAAGGCAACCCCACAGTGGTCTTACTATATGAGGAATTATGCAACCTTGTTAGAGCAGATGAGTGACTTTTCTTTTATACCGATGGAATTAATATTTTGATGTTTACAGAGGATAGGAAGGAAGCATAAATAACAGAAATACATGAATAGAGAGACCTTAGAAAAAGGAATTAGAAAATGATATCAGGTACATATGGATTTTTGACCTGCCCGATTCCCTTCAAAGTATACACATTCATGTAAAAAAGCATGGTCTTGGTTCCCAGTATGGCACACACAGCAAGGTGAACCAGCTTTTTGGGAACATACCAGTCTAATGTGTACAGGAACTGTTCTTTATTTATTTTTATTTTTTTTAAGACTTTTATTGAAAATAAAATGTTTTCGTACATTGGTCTACATATGGCTTGAAGTATACATTGTAAGGCTATTATAAGATAGTAAGAGTGTTTATTTTGAGCGTGACCGCATCATGTCAAAAAACAAGAAAAACAAAAAACACAAGGTAAAAAACAAAACAAAAACATTAACAAAACAAACAGAAGAAAACAAAGCAAAAACAAAACACGCAAAAAAAAAAAGAGCAAGTAGGTCAAAACTGGGAGGGGTGGGCGAAGGGGTTGTCTAGAACTGGTACTTTTCTTGCAGGTCCCCCATCAAGGGTGCGTGATTTTAGTCTCTCTTTGGGAGTTGTGCGGGACTCACCAACACCGGGTTTGACCTCTGACCCTTAGATGTGTCTCTATTTGGTAGTTTGATCAAACATGTGTCTATGTAGGCGCTTCCCCTAGTAGTACCTGCTCTTGATACCACACTGTAGGTTGGAAACAAGTTCTGTTGTCATCTCGGATGCGTTGTGGGAGCAGAGAGATGAATCTTTCGTAGGTTTCAAAGAAGGACTGCACCCTTTCCTCCTTGTGCAAGGAGGCCTTAACCCAATCCATCTGAAGCAATAATGATAGTTTGTCTAAAAGGATCCTAAATGGAGGAGCTTGGTTGTGGATCCACACCTGCAAGATGGCCTTAACTCCGGCTGCTGCCACCATGTGTATTTATCTGGCTCTAGATATCCAAAAATGGTTCATAGAAGCTCATCAGGAGCAAAGTTTGTCAGGTGTGCGGTGGCAAATTGTCGTGTTCTGGTCCAGAACGGCTAGAGGGTCGGGCATGTCCATAGGCAGTGGAATAGATTAGTTTCGGGGGAGCGGCACTTAAAACACTCGGAGGTTATGTATAGCCCCATTCTATGATCCTTCTGGGGGGTTAAGTAGGATCTGTGGCAGATTTTCTATCTCATTTCAATGAAACGGGCTGAGGGGAGGAATTTGTTGGCTTGGTCTAAAGTTTTTAGGATTGTGCTGTAGGATAAGGCAGGATCGTTGATCTGCCAATTTGTTAGTGGGAATTGAGATTGCTCATAGTCCAGCGTGCCATAGATGAATTATAGTTGGAGGCTATTTTGGCCAGTTGAGGTGATAGACTTAGTGAACCATGTAAGCAGGTGTGGACTCCACTTTCGCTCAGGGTGACGAGTTATTATCTTTGTCACATAACTTTTAGCCTGTAGGTATTGGAATGGGGGGAATATAGCGGTCGGGTATTTAGATTGCATTTCCTCTATTGAATACATGCGGCCTTCCCTATGGGTGGATCAGATGTTTAATGGATGTCATACCCTGAGAGTGCCACCGGTGGAAGACAGGGTGGGTGTGTCTGTGTTGGAAATGGGGATTACCAATGAGTGGGAGGAGAAGGGATGTCTGGGGAGAGAGTTGGAACTGTTGGCGTATTTTCTGCCATGCTTTCCATGTGAATACAAGGAGGGGGTTCGCCTTCACCTCAGCCAGCAGCTCAGTATAAGAGAATTGAAGGAGAGCAGGGAGAGCCAGTCATGGTGTGAGAAAGCATTCTAAATCATACTGGGCATAGCAGGAGGTCCCTCCTAGCCAGTCTACTACCACTCGGAATAGGGATTCTAAATTATAATGTCTGATATCGGGGAAGTTTATCCCACCATTTCTTTTCAGCTGTTGAAGTAATTTATAGGCAATATGGGGTGTCTTTCCCTCCCAGATGAATGAGCGGTATAGACAGTTGATCCGTTTCTCCTCTTTGGGGGCTAAGTAGATTGGGAGAGTGTGAAAAAGATAGAGTAGGAATGAGAATTCTGTCATTTTAATTAAATTGGCCCTGCCCAGGTATGATAGGTTAAAATTTTTCCATTTCGCCAAAGTGGAGTTTAGGTTGTTGAGGTATAGGTTGATGTTGGTTTTGTATAGATTAGCCAGGTGTCTTGTCACTTGCACTCCCAGGTATTTTAGTGACCTATTAGTTCACTGAAAGGGGAACCCTGATGTCCACAATGGTCTGGGGGGGAGCCGCTTAACATCATCACTTCTGTTTTGTCCCAGTTAATGCTATAGCCCAATAGGCCTCCCATGTATTCTAGTTCACGTGTAAAGGAATGCAGAACTTGTTTGGGGTTAGGTACTACCAGTAGGACATCATCTGCGAATGCGGCGACCTTGAGCTCCCTAGAGCCCACCGTGAGTCCGGTAAAAGTAGGTGTCTGCTACAGATGGCGTAGTAGGGGGTCAACAGAAAGGTTAAATAGTAGGAGTAACAGAGGGCATCCCTGTTTGACTCCTCGGAAGAGGTCTACAGTTGGTGCGCTGCATCTGTTGACAGAGACCTGGGTATTTGCATTCGTGTGGAGGTATTGGATATATTCCAGGAACCTTGGGCCAAAATTCTCCCTGCCTAGAACTTTATACAAAAAAGGCCATGACACTTTGTCAAAGGCCTTTTCGGCGTCTATACTCATCAGCATTGTGGGCGGATTCGGTAAGTGTTGGGCCAAGACCGTAGCAGCAACAGCCACACTGCTCCGCCCCTGAGAAAAGCCCCTTTGAGCCTCACATAGGAGACCGGGTAATATCAGTTGTAAGCGGCTTGCTAAGATTATTGCCAGAAGTTTGTAGTCGTGGTTGAGGAGTGAAATTGGGCAGTATGATTGTGGAAGTAGTGAGTCTCTATTGGGTTTAGGGATAACTATGGTGCGTGAGTCAGTATATCTATCGATAGGGGACCCCCTGAAGGAAAGCTGTGTTGAAGAGGTTAGTCAGGCTGGGTACTATGTCAGGGGATAGTATCTTGTAGTATTCAGCAGAGAAACCCTCAGGGCCCGGTGTCTTACTGCTGGATGCGTCTGTTACAGCTCTTCTCACTTTGTCTTCTGTTATCTCTGAGTCCAGCGTCACTTGTCGTTCAGTGGTCAAGGATGGGAGGTTGATTAGGTTCATGAAGGAATTGATCAATGGGAGATTAGCAGGGGTGGCTCTGTAGAAATCTTCATAGTAATCGCTGAAAATCTGCATTATCTCTTCCTAGTTGGTCATCTGCAAACCTGTTGTGGGGTTCCGTAGTTTAAGAATTGGTTTGTAGGGTCGTTTGCCTTTTGTTAGGGTCGCTAATAATTTACCCGTCTTGTTTCCCCAGCAGTAAAACTTGTTTCGAGTCAGTTGAACTTGCCAGTGTTATTGGGAATGTATGAGGGAGTCGAGTAGGTGTTTGGCCATGGCATAGGCTTGTTGTGTGTCAGGGGATGGGGTTAGGGCAAGCGCCGACTGAGCCTGGAGTAGGGAAGTGTGTAAGGTGTCAAATTTCTTTCTGTGTGTTTTCATCCTGCATGATAGATAACTGATGATGTGACCTCTCATAACAGCCTTAGAAGTGGCCCAGAGGAAAAGGGTGTTGTCAGTGTGAATGATGTTGTCATCTAGGAAATCATTCCAGTGTGATTCAAGGAAGGTTTTGAAGTCATCTGAGGGCTTGGCTCCACTAGAGTTAGGAACAATGAGATGGGAGCATGGTCTGAGATCAGTATTGGGTGGATACGGGAATCGTGGTGTTGGGGGAATAGTTATGAGGAGATGAGGAAATAATCAATCTGGGAGAAGGACTGGTGGGTGAGGGAGTGGCACATGTATTCTCTAGCTGTGGAGTCACTCACTCTCCATGGGTCACAGAGTGAAAGCTGTTCCATGAAGTGTAAGAGGGATGCGGTGGCTGCTGAGGTTTGGGGAGAGGGTGAGGATCAGTCCAGGGTGGGACACTGTACTAGGTTAAAGTATCCTCCCACTATAAGGCCACCAGGCCCAAGTCCTAGGAGAACCTGGAGAATCTGATGAGTAGAAGATGTGTTGGTCATGGTTAGGAGCGTAGAGGTTGACGAAGAAATATGTTCTCCCCGCTATTTCCACCCTCAGAATCCGATATCTGCCTTGGCTATCACTAATGGAGTACTGAATGGTGCATGACAGGCCCTTTTTGATGAGAATGGCTACTCCGCGTGATGATGAAGTATGCAAAGCAGTATAGCAATCTTCTTTCCAGGGAGCTAGCAATATACCAGGTTTTTCAACCCTGCAGTGTGTCTCCTGAAGGAAGACCACATCTGGTGAGAATCGTTTTAGATGGTTCATGACCTTTTTGTGTTTAAAGGGGTGTTAAGGCCTGACACGTTCCATGACAGAAACCGTAAGTGTGGTGAGGTGTAAGTGGTGTCAGGGTCTGGTGTTTTAAGAGTACTCATCATAAGGTTCCAAGGCAGGGTCTGTGCAGCGTATGGCAGCTGGATGTGTTCATTCCTGTCGGTCCCAGTGAGCCGCAGGAGTGAACAGGTAATAACGGGTGTCATCAGTGGTGGGTCTTGCATGGATTGGTACCTGGGTTAGGAAGAGGGAAAGCATGGGAGGGTAAAGACAGGGAGAGACTACAAAAACAACAACACAGTCAACATTGCAAATCAGTGATAGCAGTTTGCCAAGAACAAGCCGTGTCATCACTGGGAGAAACATTATATTACGGAGACAACTGTTTTTCTGTAGTGGAAGGTAGCCTAGGTGGCAGGTTTTTAGGTTGTACCACTATAACGTCCTTAGCATGACGAAATCTCTCCGCCACCACAGGGTCTTTGTAAATAATTGTACAGTCATCCTCTTGGTCTTTGAGCTTAGCTTGGTAGAGTAGTTGAAATCTGAGTTTTTTTAAATCAGTAGGCGGGAGGTGGGACCAAATGCTTTGCGTTTTTGGGCTACGGCTATGGAGAAGTCCTGGAAGACGAGAATCTTGGAACCAAGAACAGTCAGTTCTCGTTGCTGTCAGTATACTCTCAAGACCTTTTCTTTCACCACCCAGTTGAGGTACTTTGCTTCAACTGGGCGAGGTCTGCTGTTTCTTCCACCTCGGTTGGGCCCTGGTCATTTGGACTTTGGTACAGGCACAATCCCTTTGGGACAAAGTGTCAATAGCATGCAAAAGAAAAAACATAGGTTGCGCCACGCTGCATTGGGGAATCCAGATTAGCGATATTCAGGATTTTCACTCACCTTTACTAGTTGTGCCGTATCCCCACAACTAGATTGTAGATTTGTGGTGAGTGAAGGTTTAAATTCACTGATCTTCCGATCTTCGGTGTATATCCAATCTAGCTTTCCCCTTCACTGTTTTTAATATAGGATTCCTGCCTTCTCCTCATCTGGCTCGTGTGAAGGATCATGTGCCGATTTTAGGGATGGATTAATGACGTGTAGCCAGGTTCTGCTCCGGAGCAGCTCACAACACCACGCTCCCCGAAGGGGGAATATGGATCAGCCAGTGAATAAATGTGGTATAATAAAAGTAAGCGCTAAGAGCTAAAACAGGTTACACAATGCTCTTGAATATATTACCTTTGAGTTTTATTCATTCAACAATTAAAAGCCCTCCTGCCACAACGCGTTTCGACGCTAACTGCGTCTTTCTCAAGTGGATGTCAGGCTAATGATTACTCCTACTATATATATATATCTTTTTGTAGCCAATCATTAACAAAGGGGGGGTGTACTATTAAGTCCATCCCCCATATGTTACACTTAATATTATAGGAGATAATTCATATATAACATAATTCCTGTTCAAACTAAAATCATTCATAAAAACTGTATATAAAAGACTGTTATACAGAAGATTAGCCTTGTTTGTTTCAATTTTTAACAATTTTTAAAAAAAAACAAAAATTATCCAGACTAAAATTATTTATAACAATTTAAAATGTGTATAAAAAGTACTTTCATATATATAAACATACCGTATATACTCGTGTATAAGCCGAGTTTTTCATCCCAAAATTTGGGCTGAAAAGTCTCCCCCTCGGCTTATACACGAGTCAATACGGGTGGGGGCTGTGGAGACTGGAGGAGGCGGGGGGAGGCTGCTCTATGAGCGGCCCCGTCACGTGGGGCCGCTCATTATATATGCACTGCTTCCCCCTGTCAATCAGCGGCAGGGGGAAGCAGTTCATATATGCCCCCAAATGCTGGCACTCTCCCCCCTTGTAAGGGCCCCCCCGCTGGTTATATTACCATCCCGGTCTTCTGATCAGCGCGCTCCTCGGTGCTCCGTCCGTCCAGCTACATCCGGGATCCCCGGCCGTTGCAGGCATATGACGTCATCGTACGATGGCCGGAGATCCCGGATGCAGCGAGGACGGAGGACGGAGCATGAAGAACGGAGCACCGGAGCAGCGGCGCTGATCAGAAGACCGGGATGGTAAGATAAGCAGATGGGGGGTGAGTGCCAGCATTTGGGGGCAGCTGGTTACCCCCTGGGGGCTGCTGGGTACCCCCAGGGGGCTGCTGGATACCCCCTGGGGGCTGCTGTATTACCCCTGGGGGCTGCTGTATACCCCCAGGGCTGCTGTATATACTGCTGGGGCCTGTATACCACTGGGGCTGCTGTATACTACTGCTGGGGCTGCTATATACTACCACTGGGGCTGCTATATACTACCACTGGGACTGCTGGGGCTGCTATATACTACCACTGGGGTTGCTATATACTACCACTGGGGCTGCTATATACTACCACTGGGGCTGCTGGGGCTGCTATATACTACCACTGGGGCTGCTGGGGCTGCTATATACTACTGCTGGGGATGCTATATACTACCACTGGGGCTGCTATATACTACCACTGGGACTGCTGGGGCTGCTATATACTACCACTGGGGCTGCTGGGGCTGCTATATACTACCACTGGGGCTGCTGGAGATGCTATATACTACCACTGGGGCTGCTATATACTACCACTGGGGCTGCTGGGGATGCTATATACTACCACTGGGGCTGCTGGGGCTGCTGTATACTACCACTGGGGCTGCTGTATACTACCACTGGGGAGGCCTGTATACCACTGGGGGGGCCTGTATACCACACTGCTGGGGGCTGTATACCTGTGCTGGGGTCCACCCTCGGCTTATACACGAGTCAATAGGTTTTTTCAGATTTTTGGGGCAAAAGTAGGGGTGGTCGGCTTATACACGGGTCGGCTTATACACGAGTATATACGGTACTTATATAAACAAAGTGTGGCACCCCTGCGGGGGATTGCTACAGAACCCACCGGTGCAGGGAGGGATGTACACTTTGGCACACACAGCACTCAACACTTCCACCCCAGACCTGAAGGGGGAGCCCCACTGGCTGTCCTTAAGCCAGATCCCCTATAAAGATCCAGGCCTGAAGGGAGGAGTCAGTTAGTACTGAAGTCAGTGATTGAGTAGTCAGTGGAAGGACTGGAAGGAGCTGGTTGCTGGGACCAAGCCAGGCCCAGAACAAGGAAACCTGACCTAGCTGTGCAGCGCCCGAGAAAGAGGGACGGAGGCCAGTGGAAGAGGTAGGTAGACAGAAGAAGGGAACAGATCCACCCGGACACCGGAGTCCGAAGCTGCTATTAATCTAGTGGTAGCAGAGAAAGCCCGGACAGACCAGGAGGATCTAGTCCCCCTGAAGTAAAGAAAGCAAGACACCAAACCTGATTAAGCATTGGACCAGGGGCCCAAGAGGAGAATAGGGATCCCCACAGCAAGGTCCTCATTGTCGGTTGTGGAGTAGCATCCTGAAAGGGAGAAGGAGAAAGAGGGGCAGTTTCAGCTCCAGGCAGAACTTACCCCAATTACCGTATACACTAATAGAGGAGGCCTCACAACTCTCCAAGGTGGACGTCCCAAACTGCACCGAGAACCTGGTTACCCTCCTGGACCATGCCTGTTTCCTGGACCATGCCTGTTACCGGACATCAGTAAAAGGGTACCGAAACAGAGACTATTGTGTGTGTGTGTGTGCCTGATTCCCTGCCACCGCCTGCAGCGTTCACAGCAGAACCGCTACTACTACTCCCCTCATCCACCCCGCTGCCCTGAGGTAAAGCTCTGCCTGTGGGGAGCTGTACTACTAAAGCTCCATTCTCATCACCTCAGTGGCCGGCCGCAGTGCTGGTAACCCTATTATCAGGTAAGACAGGTGGCGTCACGTTACAAATTCCCCATTATCATCACCCCCACCCCATCCCTGAGGGTCCAGGGCACGGAACTGGAACCAACAGCCATGATCCCCACCGAAGTGAACCCCCTGTCCCAGTATCCGAGAACCCCCTACCCTGTCGACCGACTCAAAGGTGCATAATAGTGATGAGCGAGTACGCTTGTAACTACTCGGTACTCACACGAGTATCACTGTACTCGGGCTGCTCGTCGAGTACCGAGTAATCTCGCGATACTCCTGCTGTGCTCGTGGTCCTCATGTGGTCCTCTTCCCTGCATGTTGGCGCTCTTTAGAGAGCCAGCCCACATGCAGGGATTGGCTGGCAGACCACTGCAATGCCACAGCCCTGTTAGTTGTGGAATTGCAGTGATTGGCCGGCCGCCCAGCGTGACCGAGTCTTTATAAGACCCGGCCGCGCTGTGTTCTGCACACAGCGATCCAGACAGTCAGTGCAGGGAGAATGTCTGCTGAATCAGGGAGAGTTTTGCAGGGCTGCAAACTGGTGACCACAACAGTCCTTCTCAGGACTAATCTAGGTGGATATAGGCAGGCAGGAAGGGAGGGTATAGCCAGGTCGGAGTACAGGCTTTCTAGTGACCACAACAGTCCTTCTCAGGACTATTGTAGCTGTATACAGGCAGGCAGGCAGGGTATATAGCAATTCCTAGTGACAGTATACCAACCTTCATCATATCTGGGGCTGGTGTACACAGTCTAAAACAATCCTGATAGTGTCAGACTTCTCACTAATTCTTGCTCCTAAAAATCTGTTTGCTTCTTAGTGCGTCCATTTACAAGCCGCAAGGGTGTGCCCGTTGGTGGCAGCGTACGGGTGCACTTTTGTGTGTTTTGCACAAACTAGGATATAACGCACAAGTATAGTGAATACACGTCTCCGTCTGTGTCTGACTTAATTTCTAATTGTCGCTCTTAAAAAGCTGGTAGCAATAGCTATAATCTGATTGTCCAGGTAAAACCCGTCTGTTGGGACGCCTTCATTTAGCTGTGTACCGTCAGCACAGCATTGAAAATGTGCAAGGGCGTTGGCTAGGGACAAGGAAGTGGACGTGATGGTGGTGCAGGCAGAGGCCGAGGTCGTGTGCAAGCTCTAATTTCGACACAACAAAGGGCCAAATCTACTCGCTCGCACGTCCTGTCCCAAATTCTTGGGGACTGCAGCAGTACACCGCTCTTCAACCCAGACCAGTGTCAACAGGTTGTTAGTTGGATAGCGGATAATGCTTCCAGTCAGATTGGCACCACCACAAACACCCTGTCTTCCACACGGTCAAGTGTCAGTAGCCGTGATACTGCACCGCACATTCCACAACCTGATCCTCCTTCCTACCACCAGGTCGAGTACACGTCCACGGACATTACTGATACCACACTTGGACACTCTGAAGAGCTGTTCACGTATCCATTCGCACATTCTGGCCTCTCGCCAGCTCCTGTTGAAGTGAGTCATGAGGAGAGCGTATGTACCGATGCCCAAATATTTGAGCAGCCACGGTCTCACGAAGGCAACGGTGGAAACGTGTCTTAACAAGGGGTGGACGATGATGAGACACGATTGCCAGGAAGTCAGGAGGAGGAGCAGGGTGCGGAAGAGGAAGACAACGTGGTGGATGATCCAGTAACTCACCCAACCTGGCAGGAGGAGATGCAGAGCGAGGACATCAGTGCACAGGGGGAGGGAGGCGCAGCATCACAACAGGCAGTAAGAAGCAGGGTGGTGGCCCCAGGCAGAAGTCAGGCAACCGTTCCCTGGAACAACAACACGACACAAGGTGCCTGTACAAATGTTAGGTCTTCCCGAGTCTGGCAGTTTTTTAAGTTGGTTCCAGATAATTCTAAAAAGGCCATTTGCAACACCTGTCATGCCAGCATCAGCAGGGGTACGAAAACTAGCAGCCTGACCACCACCAGCATGATCAGGCACATGTCAGCCAAGCACCCGACTTTGTGGGAAGTACAACAGAGTCGAGGAGCGGTGCTTGCTGATGTCACTGCTACGTCTTTGTGTGTTGTGCGTGCGAGCCAATCCCCTGTCCATGCTGCATGCCAACAAGCCTCCTGCCCTGCACCTGTAGTTGCCCACGCAGAAATAACACCATCATCAAGCACGTCCTTGTCCCAGCGCAGCGTTCAGTTATCCATGCACGAAACTTTTGAACGCAGGCGCAAATACGCTACCAACGCCTGACATGCCACAGTTCTAAATGCTAACATTTCGCGACTGCTTGCGCTAGAAATGCTGCCTTTTAGGCTGCTGGAGACGGAAGCATTCTGCGACCTGATGGTGGCAGATGTCCCACGTTACTCGGTCCCCAGCCGCCACTATTTCTCCCGGTGTGCCGTCCCCACATTACATAACCACGTGTCACAAAACATCACAAGTGCCATGAACAACGCTGTTTCAGCCAAAGTCCACCTAACCACAGACACGTGGACAAGTGCTTGTGGGCAAGGCCGGTACATCTCGGTGACGGCACACTGGGTTAATATTGTGGAAGCTGGGACCCAGTCTCAGCGAGGGACGGAACACGTCCTTCCCACACCAAGGATTGCAGGCCCTACCTCAGTCAGGGTTTCACCCACACTCTACAGCTCAGGAATTTCATGCTCCGTAGCCTCCTCCTCCTGCGCATCCTCATCCACTTTACCCTCCACACCAGTCCCAAGCTGGAAGCACTGCAGCACTGCCTCGGCGAAGGGGCAACAGGCTGTGCTGAAGCTAATATGCATAGGTTACAAACCCTACAATGCAGAAGAGGTGTGGACAGCTCTGAAACAGCAGGCAGATCACTGGCACACACCTCTGAACCTAAAGTCAGGAAAGTTCTAGTGCGACAATGGCGGCTTTGAGGCGAGGCCAGCTGACACATGTTCCATGTGTGGCCCATGTGCTCAACCTGGTGGTTCAGCGGTTTCTAAAGTCATACCCAGAGCTGTCTGATCTGCTCGTAAAAGTTCACCTCCTGTCTTCACATTTTCGAAAGTCACCTACTGCTTCAGCCGGCCTTGCCGGCTTTCAGCGGCGTTTGCAGCTTCCGGCTCACAGACTGGTGTGTGATGTCCCCACGCGTTGGAATTCAACTCTGCACATGTTGGTCAGGATTTGTGAGCAGAAGAGGGTAGTTGTTGAGTACCTGCATCACCTAAGTCGTCGGGAAATGGGTCAAACTCCACACATAACGCCTGAGGAGTGGAGATGGATGTCCGACCTATATACCGTCCTCCAAAACTTTGAGGACTCCACCAAGATGGTGAGCGGCGATGACGCCATTATTAGCGTCACCACACCGCTTCTCTGCCTTCTAAAACGGTCTCTGCTCAAAAACAAACATGATGCATTGCAGCCGGAGCGCGATGAGTTGGAGCAAGAAACAGTAGTGGCTGTGGGTGATAACACACAGCCCAGCCTCATCTCATCACAACGTGCAGTGGAGGACTATGACGAGGAGGAGGATAATGAAGACATGGAGCAACTCTCCGGCCAAATTGAGGATATGACATGCACACCAGTCATACCCTCTGTTCAGCGTGGCTGGCCAGAGGACAGGGGAGATGAGGAGGAGGAGGAGGACAGCATGTTCAGTCATCGTGTTGGTCAGGACACTGAAGTGATGGCTGTTAAGAGTCTGGCGCATATGGCTGACTTTATGGTAAGTTGCCTGGCTCGTGACCCTCGCGTTAAAATCATATTGGCCGACAATCATTACTGGTTGGTAACACTGTTAGACCCACGCTACAAGGAGAACTTTATGTCTCTTATTCCTGAGGCAGAGAGGTAAGCCAAAATGCAGCAGTTCCAGAAGGTCATAGTCACGGATGTAGGCAAAGCATTCCCCTCACAAAATGCTAGCGGCATAGGTCGGGAATCGGTGGACAACCAAGGCGTACGGCCGAGAGGGGCACAAGTCCAATCCGCCGGAGGTAGGGGAACAGTCTTTAAGATGTGGGACAGTTTTCTCAGCCCCTCACGTACCACAGCCCCTGAGGTGCGGGGTAGTGCCACAATAAATGGTAAGTTTGCCCAGATGCTGAAGGAGTACCTTGCAGATCGAACAACTGTACTCCGACATTCCTCTGTGCCTTACAATTATTGGGTATCCAAGCTGGACACGTGGCATGAATTGGCTCTCTACGCCTTGGAAATCCTGGCCTGCCCTGCCGCTAGCGTTTTGTCAGAGCGTGTTTTTAGTGCCGCAGGTGGAATCATTACTGTTAAACGCACCCACCTGTTAACTGAAAATGCGGACAGGCTGACTCTGATCAAGATGAACAAGGGTTGGATTGGGCCTGACTTCACCACACCACCACCAAATGATAGCGGAATTAAAATTTTGTGCCATGCACCTCCGCACACCCACACATCGGTACACACTTCATGTTTTTGGCTACTTGCTGTACTGCTCCTCCTTCTCCTCATCCGCCACCATCATATGATCAGTGCGACTGTGGTTCATGATACCACGAAAACATAATTTTTTTTTACATCATATTTATGATGATGATGACCCTAACCGTTCAAAAGTTAGGCAGTAGTTTCATGTATACCCCCCAGGGGTGAATGTTTTAGTCCATGCTTACATAATGGGCATTACAAGTACAGGAGACCCGCTCCTTTGTAATGGGAACAATATTTAGAGGCTCTCCTCCATGTTTCTTTCCAGGGGCATTTGACTTGCCTCACAGTTTTTGGCAGCCTTGCCTAGGGCAATCCTACAAAAGACCCATTTCCTTAAAATGGGCACAATATTAAAAGAGGCCCTCATGCACGCCTCTATCCAGGGGCATTGGGGTGCCACACTATTTTTGGCTTCCCTGCCTACGGCAATACTACAAAAGACCCACTTCCTTATAATGGGCACATTATTTAAAGAGGCCCTCATGCACGCCTCTATCCAGGGGCATCAGAGTGCCACACAATTTTTGGCTTCCCTGCCAAAGGGCAATACTACAAAAGACAAACTTCCTTAAAATGTGCACAATATTTAAAGAGGTCCTCATGCACGTCTCTTTCCAGGGGCATTAGGGTGCCTCCCAATTTTTGGCTGCCCTGCCAAAGGGCAATACTACAAAAGACCCACTTCCTTAAAATGGGCACATTATTTAAAGAAGCCTTCATGTACGTCTCTTCCCAGGGACATGGGAGTGCCACGGAATAAAAAAAAAAAAAAATCTTTCATGTAATCCAAAAAACTAACATACACCAACTCTGTCTCACAAGTGGGTATGAGCCCTTAATATTTTCTCCAGGAAAATCCATTTTGGTTTCATTTTGTCACGTTTTCTTGACAGTCCGTAAAAGTGGCGTAATAGTCTGACAACATTGTTGACATCAGTGACCTTGGGGTCTGAAATGCTTACAGGGGTCTTCCCCATGCTGTTCACATGTCATTTCAGCACTGTTCTGATACTTTTGTGACATTTTTAGGGTTTTTCCATGCTGCCGGGGGTCATGCCAGAAAAATACTCGGGTCTCAAATAGGATAACATTGGGCTCCGTGCTCAGGCCAAGTACCCGAGTATCTTGGGATGCTCGACCCGAGCTTCGAGCACCTGAGCATTTTAGTACTCGCTCATCTCTAACAAAGACGCAACACTTAGTGAGCACATAAAACAATTAAAGTCTGATTCAACTTATGGTCACAGGACATGTTGCATAAAGCATATGGGGTAACAAAAATATAGAGGACAAGGAGTTCAAACCAAGAGATTCGCATAAACTCTTTCAACATCAAATAATGTAAGATAAAGTCCCTTTACAAGAAAGTACATCAAAAACCGGGTTATATCTATTTATGTCATTATATTGTACATCTATATATCCCCACATGCAGAAGACTCTATAAGACACATTTACATAATTAACCAACCAGTTGTGTGGCACAATAATTACCAGGCAATCAGGAAAAATCTCAACATCTTATTTGGAGATATTTTATCTTCCCCTCTATAATGGTAGAATGAAAATCATAATATTACCCATAAGTCCACTATTTGGAGGTAACAGAACCAGGCTCAGGATGTACAAGACATCAAGGACAGGCGATCCTACGCACGTTTCACTTTTTTGGTGTTACTGCTTCATCAGGGAGAAGCCTACTAATGCCCAGTGACCAGGGCTTTATATTATAACAGAATCATCAGTAAATATCCCGCACCTGTAAGTTTCCTGCACGCCGGTAATGTGGCGCGTGCGCACTGAACGCACCCACCACCGGAAGTCCCACCAGCATCCCGGAAGTGTGTGATGTAAAAGCGCCCATGGAGCCTGGCGATGCCATGACCCCCTGGGCATGTGCACAACCGTGTGGACGGGGGTTAGAACGCCAGCGCCGAGGGCAACAGCATGCAAGCACACACCGGATATCAGCCAATGTTCCTTACATAAAAGCCATGGTATATTCACAGTACTAAGGGCAGAAAAAAAGTTTTTTTCATTAGACACACAAACACACATACAAAACTAAGGGTCAGGTGAAACTAATAATAAGTGAGGAATGGACAATGAATAAAAAAATTATAAAATTATAAAAATGGAGCGTAACTGATTACTTCATTTAGCCCCCTGGGAACCAGAGTATCAAGAATGGAAATCCATTTGGCTTCACATCTAGCCAACATCTTTTTGAGGTTACCTCCCCTAATTCCAGCGTGCATTACATCGGTACCTCTAACTTTAAGACTACTCGCATCACAATTGTGATGGGTTCTAAAATGTCTCGGTCTAGTTTTGAGTAACGTCTGGTCCTCGATAGTTTCGGCCGCCTCAATGCCCCTCACGTGATCCCTCACTCTAACGCGTAATTCACGTGACGTCAAACTTGCAATTATACAGATTATAGAATATTGATTGTTAAGAAGTGATCTTATTGCAAGATATTTTTTAATAAACTTTGACTAGATATGTGGAGTTTCTGAAAAAGAAAATCTCCTTTAAGAGGTTGTATAGAGGTTATGAAAAATCTTGATTTAAAATATGTATGACATTTTGTACTACAAAAATTATTACCTATTTAATGAGGAGGATGATACAATAATTAATAAATAAATCATATAAAGAACAATTATTCTGTACTTTGATAATTGTTTGCTCTTACTGGAAGTGTCTGATGGATTGGGGTGGAGAAGTAAATATACAGTATACACAGGAGCAATGCTGGGTATAGACAGAGGAACCGTTGCACCACTGAACAAAGAGAAGAGAACCTGGAGGAAAAGAATGGAAAGGTAATAAAATCCATATAACAAGCAATCTGTCTACCTGTATACCATATCCTTTACCAGATTTTCAATTCATATCTTTATTCTCATATTGTTTAACATTTTTTTTTACAATTTTATTTTTAAAATTAACAATCTTGTACATTGAATGTCTCTTCTTACATTTTCTCTGCTCTCCATACTCTTCATATTATATATTGTAATCAAGTTATATTTCAATCTTATTAATTATATTTTAAATCAGTTTACACTTGAGGCTGATTTTATGGTTAGAAACTGAAGATGGTGGAAGAGAGAAGTTAGGACCTAGAAGTTATAAGGACATATTTGCCCTGATTCATCAGTTGTTACTAGACTTGTGTTGTAAAACTGAAGTAATGTTGTTACATGCTTGGACAACTTGTAGTTGGGTAAAAATATTGGGACATTTGGTTTCTTTACTCCAGGTCCAACTACTATTGGAAATGTTTATCAGGGTAGAGTCATCATAATTTACTCCTACACATAGGTAATTAAGAAAGATGTGGTCACTGCATAATTTCTGGACCAGCCTCGATGGATCCCAGTTCCGATCAGGTGCCCGTTGGCTGGGTGATTAGAAGTAAGTCTATAGGCATAAAATCCGATCAGACTTTGGGTATTTTCCAGACTCTTTTTCCTTTTATTTTGCACACTTTAAAATATTAGCGTAATATGAAACGTTGACTCGATTCGTCTCTTAGACATGAGTCTATGACTAAGACTCACGTCTAAGAGTCGAAATGCGTCAAAGGGATCCTATGATGCTGATATTTTAAAGTTTGCAAAATAAAAGGAAACAAATTCTGGAAGACACCCAAAGTCTGATCGGATTTTCTTCTGATGGACTTGTTTATAATTTACTCCACCATAGTGTTATCAATTACAAAATAAATGTAATTGAGTCACAGACTGGAGAACATTTCTAAGGCTGGCTTCACACCACGGCAAGGTCCGGGGCTGTCCGGTGTAAACCAGACAGCCCTGAACCGGTTTTTGGCCCAATAGTAGCCTATGGGGCCAGATGGAGCCGGATGGCAGCTGTCTGCTATCCGGTTTTCATCTCTGCGGTGGAATCCGGGAGAATTCAGATTATTCTCACTGGACACAAAAATGTTGCTTGCAACGTTTTTGTGTCCGGGGAGAAAAATTACCCCAAAAAGCTGGATCCCGGATTTTTTCCGGATTTTCCCGGATGCTCCCGGATCCGGGGCAATCCCATTCTCCCTAACATGGTCCTGGTCCGGGCGAATCTGGGAACCGGATACCGGCGGCTGCACGCCGCTGTTGTTTCAGGACCGCGGCTAGCATGGAGCTTGAGAAATCAGCAGCTGCGGCTGCAATTACAGCCATCCGGCTGCACACAGGACCGGAGGGCACATTTGGCCATTCGATTCTGTGTGCTGATCTGGTCTGGGGCTGTTTGGTTTACACCGGACAGTCCCAGACTGGACCTTACCGTAATGTGAAGCCAGCCTTACACAGCTAAAAATGCGTAAAAAATTCAATATTAGGCACATTTCACCTAATGGGTTTGGAGAATTGTCCTCCAATTATTCAATACTAGTATACAAAGCATTGGTCTAGATAAATTAGACTCATAGTTGTTATTGGATTATATCCCAAGTCTCCTGCGATCAGTGACAGCTGGTAAAGACACATCATTTATTTTAAAGGCATAATAAGTTATTCCACAAAAATAAGAACTATTTTTAGAGGTGGGATAAACTGGTCTTGTTGCACGTCAGAATAATGGCACATCCACATGAATTAATATTGTAACAGGGTTCTCTACATTCCTGGAAGCTCTAAGCAGGCATCCCATAGACAGGCAAAGTACTAGCTACTCCATCTATTTAACCCTTGCAAATTAGTGGAGGATGTAAATTTATACCGAGTCCCTGGGTAGAGTCTTTGGAGTGGCTGCTTGCTGAAGGAGCAGGCGGACAAAAATAATCAGGTTGCTGGGTCAGATCCAGGAGGGAAGTTAAGGAAAAAAGTATCTTAAATCAGATTAATTGTCAGTAAATGAGAATAAACAGGCAGAATAGGTGCAAAACAATAAGAGAAACCAGAGCTAGCATAACCTATAACTGGCAATTCCCAGAAATAAGTTTGGAGTTTTAGTAGGTTGTTGTGCTGCTTCACTGACCACACCGGGGACTGATTATGCCAGCTGGACAGCACGCACCCATATTGTCAGACTTGGCATTTGTCGGCCAATACATTGCTATAATTATGCATTTTGGATAATTAATGAAAGAAACTACAACTCTGGTGACTTGGGAATATTCTATTGTTTTGTTAACTTTTTGGGAAGCATGGAGCTCTTTAGTGGTGTAAAGGAAATAATATTATGAACACTGTTAAGAGACTTACTGGCATATACAGTAAACCTGAACAAAAATTTGATGTGAATAGGGTCTTAATGAACACCAAAGACACCCCACAAGTGCATGTTACATTTACATAAATTAAAATTACAATCATTTTTACAATCATCCTCCATACTGTGCATCATGTAGGTAAGACTCTGACATCTTCCTTTAAGGCTTATTTCCATTTGTATCTGAAATGCCAGGCATAAACTGAATTATCCAATGGAATTCCAATAATAATTTGGTATGTTATATGTTTGCATTGGTTGTGGACAGCTTTTATAGCTGGACCAGAAAGTGTTGCATTGTACCATTCCAGCACCATAGACGTATTTTTGGTGTGTCCAGTCATAACTATGACTAAGTATGGACAGACCAAAAATGTGTCAGCTCTGCTTCTGACCACATGCATGCAAGTGATATCTGAACAAAGGATTTAATCTTTCTAAAACTGAGAAAACCTATTGACTCTAGTAGAAGCTTAGGGTGGGAAATGCAGCAACCTTCCCTTCTGGTACATAGCCCCCCATCCTGGAACATAGTCCATCATCCTGGTACATAGCCCCTCATCCTGGTATATATCTCCCCATCCTAGTATATAGCCACCATCCTGGTATATCATCCCCCAGTCTGATACATAGCCCCCACCATGATATATAGTCCCCCTAGACCCTTATTCTAGTAAATGCCCTCTTTTCCTGGTATATAGCTCCCCATCCTGGTATATAGCCCTTCATGCTGGTATATCATCCCCCAGTCTGATACATACCCCCCCACAATGGTATATAGTCCCCCTAGTCCCCCATTCTAGTTAATGCCGTCTCATCCTGGTTCATATTCCCATCATTCTGGTGCACACAAAAACCTCCCCATCACTCCCAGCACCATGATATCCTCCTGTCTTATTGTTGTGACATTCTGATCATGTGAGCGGCACGCACAGCAATCACATCACTGTCCTGTGCTTCTTACATGATCACTGGCGGGCACAGACAGGAGAATGCTGCAGTGCTGCAATGGAGTGATGAGAAGGTGAGTTAAATCGTCTGTCGCTTGGATATTCACTGCTTCCCATGCTAAAGATGATGTTTGGGAAGCAGTCAATATCCAAACATGATCACATGGGGCTGCAGCTTGCAAAGTTTTTTTGGTGCCGCCACAAGTGCCACACGTTCCGGATATGACAAATCCGCACTTGCAGCACCTGACCGCAAGCCCCATAGAGAATGAATGGGGCTTGCCGGATTTGTGCCGCAAGTCTACCGTTATGTGGCAGATGTGGCGAAATCTGCCGGATCTGCCACGATTATGAAAAAACGCTGATATGAAAGCAGCCTAACTGGGCAAGTCTAATTCTGAATGTTTAAGAATTGGAACAGAAAACCCCACAGGGGTGGGGAACTACAGACCTTGATGGCGGACAATAGGTCATGTTTTCAGAAATTCCCTAGCGTTGCACAGGGGTTGAAATCATCACTAGTGCAGATGATTATATTATTGCCTGTGCAATATTAAGGAAATCATGAATACATGACGTGTTGGCGGCCTTCATAACCTGGAGTTCCCCACTGCTTTAAAAGGATGTGATAGTCATGCACACGCATGGACACTGTTTCAGGAGTTTGGGGGACTAAACCCCTTCATGACCTATGACTTATCATCATGTCACACTTCATCCCCCTCCCTTTGGTGCGAGCTCACACGCTGAGCTCGCATCATTCTCTGCACTTATCAGCTGATCTAATCAGCCAACATGTGCAGCTAACAAATGCATGTGGATCAGCACTGTTAACC
Source organism: Allobates femoralis (assembly GCA_033576535.1). Lineage (NCBI taxonomy): Eukaryota > Metazoa > Chordata > Amphibia > Anura > Aromobatidae > Allobates > Allobates femoralis. The sequence goes on along the minus strand of JARQOC010000009.1, from coordinate 63,454,012 downwards.
ACTTAGAACTAATGTTATCTAATGCGGCATGGTGGGGACCGCGTTATTCCCCGCCAACATCGGTGACCCCATGATGTGATCATGAGATGCCAATTTGTTGCCATGACAGCGCGGAGTCAGATTGATTACCCCTGGTGCTCTCATGACTCACTTCCTATGAGAGATGCCTTTTTTTACTTGTAATTATTTTGTTTTATTTTTTTATCTTTTAGGTAAAAATTCAGAATGGACACTGCTAATTTTAACCTGACCTCTTCTAATATAACTCTGGATTACATGAACCAGTAAGTTTATACTTTAAGTTTACACCATAATGATACAGTATCTAGAACAAGCCTCTGCCCCAGAATATATAACTCTCTATTGGAGAACAGCTTTAATTGCAGCCCTAGTTTACTGTAAGGGTATGATCAGATGATCTGGAGACACTGTATTCTGGACATATTGTCTCCAGAGTTGAGGGAAGCCTGCGATCTACGCGGGTGAACACAGCCTCCCCGTGCCAACAATCTGCATTCAGTGCAGGGCTGCTTTTCCCTACATTTACCCGCCTAAATCACCTCTGACTCCGCAGCATTAAATTGACATGCTGCAGAAAAGCAGCGCCATGGAAAGCAACTCGGCAGTTCAGTTGATGCTGCTGAGTAGAAAAGCACAGGAGCCATGGGATTTCTGTAAATCCCATGCACTGTGCTTATATTGCACAATGCAGCATTATGGATGCAGCAAAAATACGTAGAGGTAATCCAATGGTTCAGTAGGAGACAGAGGGGCACTCACCCATGTAGTCTTGAAATGCTTTTATTAATCGCCGGTGTCTACGGGTCCTTCAGACAGGGTGGGGACCCATAGAAGCACCAGCTAGGTGTGAAACTGCGCTGTCGTCCAGTGTCTCCTGCTCCCCTCCACGCACCCATTACACCATCTAGCCGTATGATGTCACCGGTGATTAATAAAAGCATTTGAAGATGACATGGGTGAGTGCCCCTCTGTCTCCTACTGAACCAGTGGATGTACTTGTTACTTGCCACTGAAGGGAGCATCACCGATGTCTTGGCCTCCTTGTCCTGTTGCTCTGTGCTGTGTGAGAAGGTGGTCTATCCAGCGTGTTGCCCGGAACCTCAATCACTGAAAATATGTAGAGTTACGTCCTTGGTCACTTCCCACCCTTTGATATGAGATCACGCAGCACGCTAACATCATTCACTGCACATATCAGATGATGTGATCAGCCTACATGTGCAGCTAACAGGTGGTGAGGGATCAGTGATCAGCCCATGGCTGTTAACCCCTGAGATCACACTGTCAAATACTGGCAGCTTGATCTGAATCACCGCAGCAAGGATTACACTACTCCCAGTTGCCATCCCGTGATGCAATCAATGCCTCAACATTCTAATTAAATGCAATAACAGGTGATAGGAACATCGCATGTATCCAAAAATGGTAGAAACGGCAGCTCAAGATACAAAAAATATGGACCCCACTACTATTTTCCATGTGCACCTTCAAAGTTGACAGGGTTTCTTTTCGTAATTTAAATTGCATGAAAAAATATGGCTAAAGAGACAAAACTGGTAAAAATAAGAAAATAAGAAGCCCAACGATGTTTTGTTTTGAGTAGGAAGACGAACTACAAAGTCATGCCCTAGCATCATATTTTGATGCTTCATTGGAGCATAGTTTGCTTATTCATTCTAAGTAGATATTAAAATTATGACACTACACATTTTTGGTGAAACTAACATCTACCAAATCTTGTTTTCTAAGGTCATATTCCCAACTCAACAGAACATACTTAAGGTATAATCCTTACTATGCAAACATTTCAAAGAAGACGTCGATTACTTTATACTGCATCATTTTCGTTCTTGGGACTATTGGCAATGGATTGGTCATCTGGATTACGGGCTTCAGGGCGAAGAGGACAATAAATGCCGTATGGTTCCTCAATCTGGCTATTGCTGATTTCCTGAGCTGTGCGTTTCTTCCCTTGCGAATTACAGAATGGATTCGTCTTGGCATGAACTCAAAATTGGCTTTCTGTTCGGTAAACATTATTCAGTTCAACCTAAACATGAGCGCCAGTGTCCTTCTCCTGACGGCCATGAGTATTGACCGGTGTGTATCCGTCATTTGGCCAATTTGGGTAAAAATTCATAAGACTACTAAACTGCTAAGAATTGCTGTAGGGATCATTTGGGCCTTGAGTTTCCTCTTGACTGGTACAGTGTTTTACCTATTCAGATTTTACTTCCTCGATATATCTGAATGGTGTCAACTGCATTCAACTAAGGAATATTTATTCAAAGATATTAAACACACTATCAGACTGATCAGGTTAATTGTAATGTTTGTGATCCCTTTTCTCATCATCTTCATCAGTTATGCCACCATTTTCTTGAGAATTAGAAAAAGTAAGAGATGCCAGAGATCTCAGAGATCCTCCAGGATCATCATCGCTGTTGTCTTGTGCTTCATTATCTGTTGGGCTCCATATTACATCTGGCCACTTGTATCCCCGTATGATGGACGATACACTGAATATTTTACCATAAATATCATCATTAGCAACCTGGCTTGCCTCAACAGTTGCATCAATCCAATCATTTATGTTTTTGTGGGCAAAGATTTTCAAAAAGGTTTCTTAAGGTCCATCCCCTCCAGAATTCAAAGAGTTTTAAATGATCATCCTAACCTAAATAGTGAGCAAGAAAGCATTGATAAAACTCACTCTACAAAGATATAACATGTATTCCTATTGCCTTATGATTTTGAAGGATACATCGTCATATGACAGGTCATGTAAACTAGACTTGCATTAGCAGTATATTCGGAAGTCAAAACTGTTTTTCTTTCATCTTTCATTATGAATCCTATAATACTTCAAATTTGATAAATTAACCATCAGACCACACCTAAACGGTTATTTCCAGTTTTCTAAAGCTCACTAGCAGGCACAAGGGCGTAACTACGATAGGGGCAGGGGTTGCAATCGCACCCGAGCCCTGGAGACTAGGGGGAACCCAAAAGTCCCTTTGGCCTATAGAAAAAAGTTTAATCCCATAAAAGATTTGCAACAATTTGGGGCCCCATTGGAGCTTTTTCATCGAGGCCCATGAGCTTCACGTTACACAACTAATCAGAGTCATTAGAGTAATTTTTTTTAGGGACAAGCAAACCAGACTTTACAGTTTGGTGTTCGTACCAAACACAGACTTTGCAAAAATATTCAGTGTTCGGATTCGGAGTTGGGGTGCTTTACATATGGAAACCACTGGAGAAAGCGTTGCTGTGCTCGGGCACAGTCGGTGCTCATCCCAGTGCGAGCTGCTTGCAGTGTTGAATGTCTTGCACTGGGCATAAAATCAGCGGTATCAGATGTAGCGTGCGCCAAAAAAAGAAAATAACGAAAATCCACCCTTGCTCTCCTGGAAGATAGTTTGTTTATAGCTGGCTGCATGTGGTGGACAGCTGAACTGCCCAATTAGTGACTTCCAATGAGGTTTGGGTTAAGTTGGGTCCAGAACAGAACTGTACATAAAGTCCATCTGAACCCCCAGGACCCTGCCCTCCCTTCCACCGGAAGATGCTTTGTTTATGGCTGGCTGCATGTGGGTGGAGATCCAAACAGCCCAATCAGTGACATCCAATGAGTTTGGGTCAAGTTTGGGTCCAGAAAATAACTTTTAATAAAGTCCGGCTGAACACCCAGAACTCGAATTCCATGGGTCTGCTCATCTCCATTCCTATTGCTTTATATATGCAAAGTCAACTCATAACCATTGTAAGAATCAACTTTTAAATATATAATATATAAAGGGTTTCTTTACACGCTGTGGTCTTTTGTGCACTTTATTTTCTAAAGAGTTTATCTGTTCTGCGAATTGTTGCACGTAGTAGAGCTTCATTTGCCATACGGCACAACTCATTCATAAGATGAATCTTTTCTTGATATAATATTACGATGTACATACTATGTAGTCTGATATTTAACAAGAACATTTTATAAAATACATAACAAGACATTCTGCATGGAAAGATGTAGCAAAGGTTTCCATGACTCGGATAACTCAACTTTGGGATACCTTGGGCCAAAAAATGTCCATATAACTTGACTTGAGTTAAGTCTTTGGCAATGCTAAGTTATCTTGATAATCTTAAGTGAGTTAACCTTGTGTGGCTAGTTATCAAGATATTTTGAGTCTTTTACATTTATACATCAAATGAACAAACTTCAAAAGTTAAAAAAATATTCTGAGAAATTCATAGAAGTACCTATAAATGCATTATCAAATATCTATCCGATCTTGTCCACCACTATATCTATGTATGTATCTGTGTATTTATGTTATGTATCAACTATCTATCTATCTATCTATCTATCTATCTATCTATCTATCTATCTATTAAAATATAACACAGTCCATCTACATCGATATGAAATGTATTCCTAAAAGGTAAATTAGAATGTCAAATTGACTTGTAATTTTAAAAATGAATATAATTATCTATTAAAATATAATACTCTCCATCTACATCTATATACAATGTGTTCCTAAAAGGTAAATTAGAATGTCAAATTGACTTGTAATTTTAAAAATGAAAATAACCCATCTCAGTTTAGTGCCTGTTTATGTTGTTTTAACAGTTTGTACAGTTTCCCTATGTAGATTTTAAAAAACTTTTAAAAATTGTAACGTTAAGTGAAGTTTGCATGTATATCACTTTGGTAGATTCAATAGATTAATGTAACTTATTCAATAAAACATTACAAATATGATGAAAACGTTTTATAATTTTTCCATCTCAGTTTAGTACCTGTTTTTGTTATATATCTTAAGAATTTATACGTGGCATTGCAGGGAATTTTCAAGTTTTTATTCCAATAATGCATCCAACAAAAAATCATTAAGATTTTGGCCAATAGGCCTTTATCAGAACTACAAAACATAATAAAAAAGGGTTACAGACTTGTAATGAAGCAAGGATATGATCCAGCGGCAGTTCGAATAAGGTTTAATAAGAATCCGTAGGCTTTATTAATCCACAGATAAAGTACAAAGTCAACTTCATCTATGTACACATATAATGCATTCAGTAGTGTGGGCTAACCTACGTGTTTCGACTAAACATCTCAATCATGGCTCTGAACCATGATTAAGATGAATAGTCGAAACGCATAGGTTCGCCCACACTACTGAATGCATTATATGTGTACATAGATGAAGTTGACTTTGTACTTTATCTGTGGATTAATAAAGCCTATGGATTTTAATTAAACCTTATTGGAACTGCCAATTGATCATATCCTTGCTTCAGATTAAATTGTACGGCTCCCCAACTGAACCCTTGCGGAAAACAATTCCAGGATACCCATGCAGCACAAGTAGAGGGGTACGCTGACAACAGGAGATTGCTTTCTTTTTCATACTTAAAGGCTCATATGGGTCTAATAACACTACGAGAACAAGTCAAACATATATTGGCATGTAAGAAATATGTCACACAGAGAGATACAGTAGGATAGTGAACACATATATTGAGGCTGATACAGTGGAAGAGGCAAACATAATGCCGCAGGCTTTCACAATGAGATAATGTGTATTGCCTAAAATAGGTAGCATTAGATAAACAGAATAAAGGTAACTGTTATATGCAGATAGGACTGTCAGAACCATGCTTACCCTAGAGATCTGTGAACAAAAAACATTTGTTTGCTTTTTGGCCTTCTCCACTGAGTCATCATGCGAACCTCACTCCTAATTGTGAGAGGGCCAAGAGGCGGTCCTCAATCAGAATTTTTGGAAGGGCACCGGGCAGCCCTCACTCATACTTTTGGGAAAGCTACCAGGTGGCCATCTACTATAAATTTGGGAGAAACTTTACTCATACATTTTGGAGGTCCGTAAGGTGGCCATCTACCATTAATTTTGTAAGGCCCCATGGTGGCTCAGTGGTTAGCAGAGCTGGGGTCCTGGGTTGAAATCCCATCGAGGACAACATCTGCAAGGAATTTGTATGTTCTCTCTTTGTTTGTGTGTGTTTTTTCTGGGAACTCCAGTTTCCTCCCACCCTCCAAAAACTTACTGGTAGGAATGTGAGCCCCAATGGGGACAGTGAGGATAATGTCTGTAAAGTGCTGAGGAATTAACAGCGCTATATAAGGCTCCTTTCACATCAGCATTTTTCGCTGATTGCGGCAGAACTGGCAGATTTACTACATCTGCTGCCTAACGGCCGTACTTGCAGGACACTTGCGGCAAGCCCCATGCATTGTCTATGGGGCTTGCGGTTGGGTGCGGCAAGTGCCGTTCTGCCGGATGCCACAGATCCGGCACTTGCGGTGGCAAAAAAAAACGTTGCTAGCTGTGTTTTTTTTTCGTTGTCGCAACTGCCGGATTTTCTGGATCGCGGCCAGACCACAATTGCCGCAAGCCCCATAGACAATGCATGACTCTGATGTGAAAGGGGCCTTAGTGAGTAAAATTAATATATTTGGAAGGGCCTTCAAATGGACCTCTTCTACAAATTTAGGAGAGCGTTCACTCACATTTGGGAGGGCCCTCATGCAGCCCTCTATAATTACTTTGGGAGGTCCCTAACTAACACGTTTGGAAGGTCCCTCAGACAGCCTTCTACCATAAACTAGGGAGGGCAGCAATGTGCCTCAGTGGTCAGCAGCCAAAATATTCCTTTTTTTCTGGTGTATTTCCATGCACCCATTTCTACCCCAAAAAGAGTAAACAGTTCATGGTTTATTATTTTTCTTCTCCTCCTCCTCCTTCTCCTCTTCCTTCTCGTCCTACACCATATCAACTGAGTGATCATTTGCCACAGCACCAAATTTTTAGAGGGCTAGATACCTCCATGCATTATGAGAGGACCATAAGAGGCAGTAAGGTGGCCAGAGGGAGAAAGTGGATGTCAGGAAAACTTAGTCCAGGACCTGCAGCTCTCTGTCGCCCTCTTATCCTGCTGGCCAAACACGGTATTGGCAGAGGATAAGCAAAGGAGCGCAACTGCTCTAATTTATGTTGTCTATTGTGGCATGTGATGTGATGGGATGTATATATACCACAAATTACTGCCAGGAACGTATATATACCTCAATCCAGCCACTCTCACGCCACAATAACACATAAATTCAAAAAGTATGCTGTCACCACCGACCTCTTTAAGGTGGATGGGAACTTGTTTGGTAATGTGAATTTGCAGAAGGACGCGGTCAGCTCGCGCATGCGTAAAGAACGAAACTAGTAAATTATAATATTTTACTCCAAAAAGATGGCAGTGTTTACAAAAGACATAAAAATATGTTACAAAAGATACAAGTTAGATATATGCATAAAACAGTTATTAAAATAAAAGGAATTAAAATAGGAAAGAGTAAAACCTGTGCCACGCGGTGGCCGTCGCAGATTTCAGGGGGGAGGCACCCTGGAGTTAGGATTTCGGCCTCACAGAAAACCAGAAAACTCCAACTTTGTTTACCTTATAGGTGGCTGCGTTCTCTAAACCCACCCAGCTGCACAATTCTCAAAACCTCAATTTTTCCATATTTTTGGCTTGGATGCTCCCTCATCAAAGATATGAGCCTCATGTTTACCCTCGTGAATTACATGTTGTTTGATTCCAAATATGACATATCTGGGATATGCGGAAGGTCAGAACTCATTTCCCAGGTTTCTGACCCCTTTCCAGAAGAGTAAGCTATACAATTAAAGCGGTAAGAATGTAAGCATTTCAAGAATATGATTTATGAATTTGTGTCATGCATTGTTAAATTTGACGTTAAAAGTTTGTAAGTTCAAACAAAGGGATTGTGTGGGGACAAAACCAGATTAGACTAGCTGAGTTCTGCTTAGCTATAAGTTCCTGATGGGGGGTGTCAGAGAGAGCGAGGGGCTGCCTGTAGAATTTAGTCTATACAAACCAGTGGTGGAGGAAGGTCGTATGCCAGCTTTGGCTGTGTCACTGTAACAATAATAATAATTCATATTTCCCTGACAGCGGACAACTGTTCCCAAGAGCACACACACACTGCTATTTTTGATGCCAAGGGTTAAGGACTCCCAGTATGACCCTTTTCTTAAAGAAAATGGGACCAATAAATGGATGGTCATTTGCAATCTGTGCAATAGCAAGATCAGCAGAGGCCTGACCACAATCAGCCTTACCACCACCAGCATGTTCAGCATGTTTTTCCTTTTATTAATTTTGTTATCTTATTCACAGAACCGTTGATATCTCTACTGGTAAAGGTAATTCTTATTTCATTCTTATTTTTCTCTTGAACTCTTTTAACCTCCCCTCCTCCTCCCCTCTTTTTCTTTCTCTTTTTGGTTTTCCAATTTTCCTCCTTGTTCATACTTTTTTAAGTCCAATTTCACCTTGCTTCTATGTGTTTTATTGTATTCCCCTTTTTTTCCTTTCTCCTTCTTTTCCCCTATTTCCTAGTTGTTAATCTTATCTTTGATCTAATTTCACTATTGTTTGTCCAAATTGCTGCAATTAACTAGCTAATAAATTTAAACATTGTATTTCCGGGTATAGCGATCATGTGGTTATCACATGACCCGGTATCCTAGTTACCAATGAAGACTCATTACTGTGCAGGCACTCGCGTCATAATGACGCGGCATCACATGATTTGGTATCCTAGTTACCAGACAACTTCATTATTGCGCATGCGCTTGCGTCATAGTGACGCGGCATCACATGATTTGGTATCCTAGTTACCAGACAACTTCATTATTGTGCATGCGCTCGCGTCATAGTGACGCGGCATCACATGATTTGGTATCCTAGTTACCAGACAACGTCATTATTGCGCATGCGCTTGCGTCATAGTGACGCGGCATCACATAATTTGGTATCCTAGTTACCAGACAACTTCATTATTGTGCATGCGCTCGCGTCATAGTGACGCGGCATCACATGATTTGGTATCCTAGTTACCAGACAACTTCATTATTGCGCATGCGCTTGCGTCATAGTGACGCGGCATCACATGATTTGGTATCCTAGTTACCAGACAACTTCATTATTGCGCATGCGCTTGCGTCATAGTGACGCGGCATCACATTATTGGGTACCCTAGTTACCAGACAACTTCATTATTGCGCATGCGCTTGCGTCATAGTGACGCGGCATCACATGATTTGGTACCCTAGTTACCAGACAACTTCATTATTGCGCATGCGTCGCGTCATAGTGACGCGGCATCACATGATTTGGTATCCTAGTTACCAGACAACTTCATTATTGCACATGCGCTCGCGTCATAGTGATGCGGCATCACATGATTTGGTATCCTAGTTACCAGACAACTTCATTATTGCACATGCGCTCGCGTCATAGTGATGCAGCATCACATGATTTGGTATCCTAGTTACCAGACAACTTCATTATTGCGCATGCGCTCGCGTCATAGTGACGCGCCATCACATGATTTGGTATCCTAGTTAACAGACAACGTCATTATTGCGCATGCGTTCGCGTCATAGTGACGCGGAATCACATGATTTGGTATCCTAGTTAACAGACAACTTCATTATTGCGCATGCGCTCGCGTCATAGTGACGCGGCATCTCATGACCGACATTTCATTTCCGGTTTATGGGGATAAATGGACAGGAGATCCAGTGCATAGTACGCTGCTATCTCCTGCACCACGGTGTCTATCTTCACAGCGTCCTTTCCTGTTGAGTCTATAACTATTACTGGGGACTACATCGTTATATGATAATGTTGCTCTGTGGTGGATTCTGTGCCAACCTTCTGTTACCATTATATGATGTCGTTGTTGACTCTTTCTGTCTTGACTGCTTCACTCCTCTTGACTGAGCAAGGCTTTTTATTTCTTTGAACAGCTAATGTGAAATTCTTGCTGCATCGCACAAGAAGTAGCACAGTGACAAGAATTACTGGTACCAACTGCTCTTGTTTTTTTATTCATTTTGAATTCTTTTACATTTTATGTATCATAAGAATCTATCATGTAATGTTTGTTTCACTGTTTTTTCCTATTCGGTCACTGATGAAGGCCGGTGGGCCGAAACATTTTGCTTTTTAGTTCTGTCCATGCATGCAACTCATTAAAGAATCTTGAAAGCATTTTTACGTGCCAAGTTATTTTTTAATAGATTGTACACCATCATGTGTTGCCCAACACTAAAATGTAACAATGGATGTAATAATTTCCAAAAGTGGTGGGTTCAAACCTGTGCCGTACTGTGACGATGAGTCCCAAATGTTGAAATTTTTGTCACTGGTCATGAATCACACGCAACACCCTTGTCAAAGACTTCAGTGCAAGTCACGCTAGGCATGGGAAGTTGCGAAATCCATGTTGCAATGTAGCCCTTGTCTTAAAATGATGTTCACAAAATTGTATTACCAAGCTTTAGTGAAGCTTCCTGATATTTCTCTATCCAGTTTATAATATATTTTGCATTGTTAACTTCTCTGTAGTAACATATGGATGGGAAACCTGGATGATAAAGGATCAGGACAGAAGAAGAATCAACATCTTTGAAATGTGGAGCTGGAGAACAATGTTATCAATACAATGGATGGCAAGAAGAACAAACACAGCAATTTTGGAACAAACCAAAATAGACATGTCACTTTAAAGGGAACTTGACCTCAAAAAATGAGCCCTCAAGTTCTTTTAACCTGTCCCTGCACCATAGTAATCCTATTCTATCCAACCATGATGTCATTCCCTGAGGAAGGAGCTGGGTGTTTAGCTCCGAAACACGTCGGAAATAAAACTGAAGATCTTTTATTTAAAACACTCCAGTGTTTCTAATACTTATTGGAGCAGCGGCGCGGACCGAAAGACACTTGGTCCCGGATAGAGAAGCCGCAAAAGGTGGCCTTTTTTGCTTCTCCCCACCGGCGGCGTGTTAATTATGCACATGGGCGTGCTATACAGCAGAGACTGTGCTTGTTTGCAAGGGGGCGGTACATGCAATATGATGAAAATCGCATCAGATCGCCTGTACCGCCCCCTTGCAGCCCAAGCACAGTCTCTGATCTATAGCACACCCATATGGGCGTGCATAATTAACATGCCAGCGGCGGGGAGAAGCAAAAAAGGCCACCTTTTGCGGCTTCACATATAATGAGAAGCTGCAGATCCAGAGGTAAAAAATAACTTTTATAAACTTTACAATAGCGCTTTATGGACAGAAAGGAATTGATAGAATAGGATTACTATGGTGCAGGGACAGGTTAAAAGAGCCTGAGGGCTCATTTTTAGAGGTCAGGTTCCCTTTAAGCAAGGATCACCAAGCTATGACTTGTCTACACATCATAGGAAGAGAGCAATCACTGGAGAAGGACATCATGGTGGGAAGAATAGAAGGAACAAGATGAACAGGAAGACCAGCAACGTGATAGTTTGATACAATCAACATAATGGTGAAAACTCTGGTGGACCAATCACAGCTTGGAGAAGACCCTGATGGTACTATCTCGGTTCGGAGAAGACCTTGGTGGACCTATCTAGACTGAACGAGATCGATCTTCCTACAGAGCGTTGATCCATCAAGTCGTGATTGAGCTGAAGACCATTAAAATAAAATAAGAACATTTTCAACTGTTTTTCTATATAAAAATTGGCCAAATGCAATTCCTGTTTGGTTGGTATATGATGTCACCTGTATTTGCCTTCACGTAAAGAATACCCCATACCTGAGTCATCCTGTGTTACCCTTCCCGACTTCTCTGTCCGGCATTACAAATAGAAATACTAGTGAATCTCAATGAGTTAGAATATCATCAAAAATCAATGTCAAATTGTCATGTTTCAGGGCGTTTCTGGGAGCCCTGAAACGCGTTGACTAATAAATGAATATTATATTCACCCCAGAGCGATGTTTAACCCTTCGTCCTCCCTACTTTAATTTTATGAGATAACGACCTTTGGATTTTCATTGGCTGTAAGTCATAATCATCAACATTAACAGAAATAAACACATGAAATAGATCCCTCTGTGTGTAATGACTCTATATAATATATGTGGTCACTTTATGTATTGAATTACTGAAATAAATGATCTTTTTGATGACATTCTAATTCATTGAGTTGCACTTGTACATTATGTTTTTTCCAGAAAGTATCTACAAGTTGAATGTATCACAGCTCAGGTCCATTTATTTCCACTAAGAAGAAGATGCTTTTCTTACGTCTTAATGAAGTTGTGCATCAATTTTGGTAAGCTTTATTCATAAGAATGAGACTTTTGTACAGAAATCTGCTTCTTGTGGATATAAAGTACTCTTACTGTAAATGATAAGTTATTAGTCAAATGAAAGTGAGTTGCTAATTAGTCCTGGACTGACACAATAATGTTACTTTAGCTGCAATTTCTAACAATACAGATGCACTAATACATTAATAAACTCATTAAAGCGAACCTGTCACCCCCCGGGCATCAAAAGCTATAATAGCCACCTTCTGCAGCACTAAGGCTGCATTCTGAGAAGGTGGCTATAGGCTTTTGATGCCCTTTATAGTATGAAATATTAAGTTAGGTAAATGCTCACTCTTCTGAAGACCGAAGACCGGGAGGCGGGGTTTCACGCTCCTCCGGCCCGCCCCCTCTTGTCAGTCATTGTGCGCGCCTGCTGCTGCCTCCCCTCAGTGTGGAAAATGAACGCGCGTCTCCGTTCTCATGCACGGAGCCGCGCATGCGCTGTGTGCCCGGTGTCGACTTCCTGGACACCGGGCGCACAGCGCATGCGCGGCTCCATACAGGAGAATGGAGACGCGCGTTCATTTTCCACACTGAGGGGAGGCAGCAGCAGGCGCGCACAATGACTGACAAGAGGGGGCGGGCCGGAGGAGCGTGAAACCCCGCCTCCCGGTCTTCGGTCTTCAGAAGAGTGAGCATTTACCTAACTTAATATTTCATACTATAAAGGGCATCAAAAGCCTATAGCCACCTTCTCAGAATGCAGCCTTAGTGCTGCAGAAGGTGGCTATTATAGCTTTTGATGCCCGGGGGGGGTGACAGGTTCGCTTTAATCTGTTATACTGATATCATTTATGGATAGATATTATTGGCATTATATCAAAAAAGGTAAGAGCAGCACACAAAACAGTCGTGGATACAATCTTTTCTAGATCTTTGTCAAGCAGAGACTGGATGTTCATACATGGATTATTTAGTGATATATTTGAATATACTCATCAAACAATTTGCAATAAAGTGCTTACATGGTGCATATACATACATATATTGCATATCAAGTGCATTCATGTGTTTTCTTCTTTGCTTGTGCAATAGGTGCATATAAACTTTTTTCATATACCATATGAATATATTAATAAAATACACTCTCCAGTTAAATGCAATTAATTATGCACATATGGTTACCTTTATATATCGAAGACTCACCCCTCTATGGCTATGAGAAAACATACAAAACGTTTCCACTTAGGCTGGCTTCACATCACGGTTTTGAGCTGTCAGGTTCTGTCCAGTGTTTTGTAGGAAGCACCGGACTGAACCTGACAGCCCGGACTGAACAGAACCAGAGGGCAAATATACCCTCCGGTCCTGTTTTCTGCCGGAATCGGGTGCCTGCATCATCTCATCCCCAGCTGCATCATCTCATCCCCGGCTGCACCATCTCATCCCCGGCTGCATCATCTTGACCCCGGCTGCATCATTTCATCCCCAGCTGCATCATCTCATCCCCTGCTGCATGCATCATCTCATCCCCAGCTGTATCACCTCATCCCCAGCTGCACCAGCTCATCCCCGGCTGCATCATCTCATCCCCGGCTGCATCATCTCATCACTGGACTGAATCATCTCATCCCCGGCTGCATCATCTCATTCCTTGGACTGCATCTCATCCCCAAATTGCATCTCATCCCCGTACTGCATCTCATCCCCAGACTGCACCTCATTTGCGACCATTTGTCCATCACTACAGCTCTCCCTCCCGCTGCTTCTGATCCCTGGCTGCTTCTGAACCCTGCTACCTCTCATCCCCTGCTCACCGTATACAATGCTTCTGTTTCTTTTCACTCTCACTCCCATCTTTCTCAACTCCCTACTACCCCCACTTATCTCTCCACCCAGCAATGTAGTAGTTATCTCACCCTCCATCCTACCTAGCTACCTCAGCTACTTCTCTGAACTGTTCCTTCATTTTCAATCTTCTGTCTCCAAACATGCACGCCCACCACGTAAACTCTCCTGCTCCCACCTCCTAACCCTCTCCCTGCTCCTTCTACTTTCTGGTTACATTTCCCCTAAGCCTGGCCGCCCACCACATCCCCACAGTCACTTCCATCCCACTCCCACGACCCATCACTAACCCTCGTAACCTAAACAATGTTAGACCCATTCCTCCAGCCCCTTCTCCCCCAGTCCCCCTACCCGGCGCACTCTGGAACGCCCGCTCAGTGTGCAATAAACTCCCATTCATCCACAACCTCTTTATCTGTAACAAATTCTCATTCCTCAGCATCATGGAGATCTGGCTCACCCCCTCCAACACGGTCTTCCCTGCTGCACTCTCTTATGGCGGACTCAGTCTGTCTCACACCCCCCTCACCTCTGACAAACATGGTGGTAGTGTCAGCATACTTCTGTTCAATACCTGCTCCTTCACCCCTATTCCACTGCCTCCCTCTGCTACTCTCTCTTTTTTTGAATCCCACTCTGTCTGCATCCTCTCTCCCTGTAACTGTCAGCTGGTCGTCATCTACCACCCCCCGTGAATCCATCGCCTCCTTCCTGGACCATTTCACCACCTGGCTACTTCACTTCCTTTCTGTAGACATCCCCACTATCTTTATGGGTGATTTAAATATCCCCATTAACACTTCCCATCCAACCACCTCTAAACTTCTTTCAGTGACTACTTCCTTTGGGCTCTCCCAATGGTCCTCCTCCACCACCCACAAAGATGGCCACACGCTGGACCTCATCTTCACCCACCTTTGCTCCTTCACTAACCTCACAAACTCACCCCTCTCCGTGTCTGACCACAATCTACTGACTTTCTCCTCCCTCTCCCCCCCTAATACACTACCCCCACTCCATAACCCTTGCAGAAACCTAAAACACATTGATCTACACTCATTCTCAGAATCCCTTCTCCCTCTCGCTGACATAGCTTCAATACGTGACACAGACGCTGCCACCACCCTATATAACACCACTATAACTACGGCCCTTGACTTAGCCGCCCCCTCACACATAACGTTCCTCGTACAAACAGGCAACCCTGGCACACCACCCTCACTAAAGACCTGAGATGGGCTTAAAGGGCAGCCGAGAGGAGATGGAAGAAATCTCACTCCACTGAGCACCTCGCGTTATTCCAACAGTCCCTCACTGACTTCAAGGCTGCACTCGCAACCACCAAACAAGCCTTCTTCTCATCCCTTATAACCTCCCTATCCCACAATCCCAAACAGTTTTTTAAAACTTTCAATTCCTTATTGCACCCACCTACTCCTCCTCCCTCTCCCCTTATCTTTGCTTCTTTCTTCAAGCAGAAGATCAATAGAATCAAAGACAGCTCTGATCTCTATCCTCACAGCTTCCCCTTTCACCCGCACTGCCCCCTCATTCCACCAGCTTCTCCCCCATAACTGAAGATCAATTCTCCTCCCATCTATCAAACTCACACCTTACCACCACCCGCTCCCATCCCATTTCATTCCCAACCTCACCTCTGTCTTCATCTCAGCCCTAACCCATCTCTTCAACTTACCACTTACTACTGGCACCTTCCCCTCAGCCTTCAAACATGCCTTGATCACTTCCTTCCTCAAAAAACCCTCCCTTAACCGATCATCTGTGTCTAACTATTGCCCCATATCTCATCTCCCCTTTGCCTCAAAACTACTTGAACAGCACGTCCATTCAGAACTGTCCTCCCACCTCTCCTCCTGCTTCCTCTTCGACCACCTACAATCCAGTTTCCAACCCCACCACTCCACCGAAACAGCCCTAACCAAAGTCACCAATGACCTACTGACTGCCAAAAGCAAGCAACACTACTCTGTCCTCCTCCTCCTCGACCTATCTGCCACCTTCGACACTGTTGACCATTACCTTTTACTTCAGATCCTGGAATCTCTTGGCATCACTGACCTAGCCCTCTCCTTTATCTCCTTATACCTAAGGGACTGGAATTTCAGCGTCACCCACTCCCACACTTCCTCTTTGCCCTACCCCTATCTGTTGGTGTCCCCCAAGGCTAAGTTCTGGGACCACTACTCTTCTCCATCTACACTCTCGGCCTTGGGCAACTCATTGAGTCCCACGGTCTAAAGTACCATCTCTACGCTGACCACACCCAGATCTACCTGTCAGGCCCCGACATCATCTCTCTACTTTCCAAAATTCCACACTGCCTGTCCGCCATCTCATCCTTCTTCTCTGCTCGCTTCCTTAAGCTGAACATAGACAAAACTAAGTTCATCATCTTCCCCCCAAGCCTCTCTCCCCCACTACCTGACCTATCCATCCTTGTCAACGACTGCTCACTCTACCTAGTCCGCCATGACAAGTGCCTCAGGGTAATCTTCGACACTTCCCTCTCCTTCAAGCCAAACATCCAGGCCCTTGCTAACTCCTGCCAACTCCAGGTAAAGCACTCATTCACGCTCTCATCATCTTCCGCCTTGACTACTGCAACCTCCTACTTAGTGGGCTCCCCGCTACGTCCCTTGCACCTCTCCAATCTATCCTAAACTCTTCTGCCTGACTAATCCATCTGTCTTCCCACTAATCCCACGACCCCCCTCTGCCAAACCCTTCACTGGCTCTCCACTCCCGAGAGATCCCGATTTAAAACACTAACCATAACATGCAAAGCCATCCACAACCAGTCCTCTCCATACATCACTGACATGGTCTCCTAATACCTACCCTCATGCAACCTGTAATTCTCCTAAGAGCACCTCCTCTACTCCACTTTAATCTCCTCTTCTAACAACCGCATACAGGACTTCTCCCGTGCTTCTGCTATACTCTGGAACTCTCTGCCCCAACACATCAGACTCTGTCCTACCCTTGGAACCTACAAAAGAAACCTGAAGACCCACTTCTCTGTCAAACCTACACCCTACAATGAGACCAGGTCCACCGCACCATCTCACAATAGGCACCACCCGATCCTACTGTATCCCCACGCGCCCTGCGTAGACTGAGACCACTCGCGGATAGGATCCTCTGTCCTCGTCTACCCTTTCCATATGTAAAGTGCCATGGAATCTAATGCCACTATATAAATAAATAATAATAATAATAATAATAAAAATTCATGGGGTGGGGACTCGAGCTTGGTGCTCAAGCACCTGAGATGCTCAATCGAGTAACAGCAATACTCAAGAACCCCGATGCTTGATCAAGTATCGAGTAGTGGTGAGCAGGCTTGCTTAACTCCACATATGAAGTTATTAAGTGTCTTGTGATGTTTCAAGTGTCCCTAACACTGAACACTGTTTAGATATCCAAACATTAAGAAAGACCTCTGATTCATAAACCTTTTATAAACCGGAGCCCCGGTATCTTCTTGTTTTCTTGTGTATTTCAATTCTTGTAGAATATCCGAGATCAAATTAGAATAAATAAATACATATTTTAGACATATTAATATTAATAATTCCAAGGATGCTGTGAAGATGAATAATTAATTAGAGTAAAAAGATAATAATTTGGTATATTGGTACCTTACACTTACTGGAAGTGCCAGATGGAGTGAGGGCGGAGAAGCAAATATACAGGAGCAATGCTGGTTATAGACAGATGATTCACATCAGTCAGTGACCAAAGAGATGGGAACCTGGAGGAGAAGGAAGGAAGGTAATGAAATCTATCTATTATCTATCTCTCTATCTATCTATCTATCTATCTATCTATCTATCTATCTATCTATCTATCTATCTATCTATCTATCTATCTATCTCTATACCAAGAAAAAAATACCAAGAAAAAAATGTCTCTGCAGCACACAGCTACTACCAATATCGGACATATGCTAACAAGCAAAGAATGAGAAATATTTTTTATAAAACTTACATTTTTTCAAAAAACTCATTATTCTTAATTTTTATTTTCTGGGGGTCTTAGTACATACATTGGGCTATGTTTGCTTGCTCATCAACCACGTCATCTCTATCTATATCTAGATTCAAAGATTTAAGATGCAAATCAGCTTTATTGGCAGAACTAATCACACCTTACTTTTGCCAAGGTAAGTGACTGTAGAAACAATGGATGGCGGCAGATCCAGGGTGGGGGCTATTAGAACAATGGATGGGGGTAGATCCATGGTGGGGGTTAAAAGAACAATGGATGTGGCAGATCCAGAGGGGGGGCTATAGGAACAATGGATGGGGGCAGATCCAGGGTGGGGACTGTAAGAACAATGGATGGGGCAGACCAGGGTGGAGGCTATAAGAACAATGGATGGGGGCAGATCCAGGGTGGGGACTGTAAGAACAATGGATGGGGCAGACCAGGGTGGGGACTGTAAGAACAATGGATGGGGCAGACCAGGGTGGAGGCTATAAGAACAATGGATGTGGCAGATCCAGAGGAGGGGCTATAGGAACAATGGATGGGGGCAGATTCAGGGTGGGGACTATAAGAACAATGGATGTGGCAGATCCAGAGGAGGGGCTATAGGAACAATGGATGGGGGCAGATTCAGGGTGGGGACTGTAAGAACAATGGATGGGGCAGATCCAGGTTGGAGGCTATAAGTATAATGCATGGGGCACATATAGAGTGGGGGCTATAAGAACAATGGATGGGGGTAAATCCAGGGTGGGAGCTATAAGATCAATGGATGGAGCAGATCCAGGGTGGGGACTGTAGCAAAAATGGATGCGGACAGATCCAGTGTGAGGACTGTAAAAACATTGGATGGGGGCAGATTCAGGGTGGAGGCTAAAGAAAAATGGATGGGGGAATATGCAGGGGGAAGCTGTAAGAACAATGGTTGGGGTAGATCTGGGGTGGGGGCTATAAGAACAATAAGCGAAAGCAGATTCAAGGTGCGGACTATTGAAGTCAATGGGATACCATAGACTTTTTCTTGAAGTCTATGACATTCGCTCACACACCGCGCTGCTATCTCCACTGCTCTCTCTTCTTCTCCCAGCAGGATATATATTTTGTCTTGCTCCTTCATGGGTATGAAATCTAGGAAGAGATTGGAGAGTCAAGTGAGTGTCCATTACTGCTGAGTATTTGGAGCAGTGTAGCAGGAAGTGGGTCCATATCTATCTATCTATCTATCTATCTATCTATCTATCTATCTATCTATCTCATCTATTCATCCTGTCACAATATTTTATGGTATTGTTAGTTGCCAGGCTCCATATTCTTTACCGAGTTAAGCAGAGATCAAAAACCTTTATCACCTTCAGAGCCACATTTAACTGAGAGAGGGTCATGAGCAACATCCAGCTCCAGCCCCCTTCCACCTCCACAGTAGCGGCACACAGAGCCCCCAATACTGGTACAATGACAGCCAAAACCTTTCCAATAAATCACACTGGGTCAGTTTTCTTACATTACTCCGATCCAGATATGCTCTTCTATGTTGCGCTACTCAAAAAAGTCATCATCAGGAGACCTACTCTTCAGCCCCTCTTGTTAGTTCTGGTGCTAATGCACCAAGTTGGAAGACTTTCGCGAGGCACACATCACAGGACCCGAGCCACGTGTAGCTCCCAAATCACAGGTTGGGGACCCCTGCAGTAGGGTCTCCACATATCTGGTTTGATGACTGGGATTCCTCCACTTACAGTATATGATAGACTATGAAAGCCGATCATTGAGAAACTAACTAATGAAAAATAAAACACAAGGGACTGATGTAAAACTAAAGCAATTTTGTAATATCTTCACATTCTTATTTCACATAGGTTCCTGTTATGTCTCTGAAATACAGAAATAGAAAATTTTTATAGAAAATAAGGTTAAAATACATAAATATCCATCAGTTTCTAGCAGAGAAGGGGAAAGGACATGGGTAAAATCATGGCAAAAAAAAACAGAAAATCCAGATTTATGTACTTTGGTTTAATTAATTAAATTAATAATAAATATCTAATATTTAAAGCAGAGTGTATGTATGTATGTCTGTATGTGTGTATGTATGTATGTCCACATATATCGCCGCCCCTTCACAGCCCCACGCCTTCAAAGCCCTGCCCCCTTCATAATGTGCCAGATGTGTATTGCTCCGCTCCTCCAGTTAGCCCCACCCCCTTAATAACGTCCCATGCATATGGCTCCACCCCTTTATGTAGTCCCACCTTTTTATTATGTACCATTTCTTATTGTAACTCGGTCAACACCTCTTCATAATACTGCCCTATTGATGCATATGGCTCTGCCCCATACCCTTTATTAAGTCCCTTTATTATTGCAACCTGAGCAATGTCAGGTTGTACAGCTAGTAATAATAATAATAATTATAATAATTTCTTTCAGGTTAGGGGACAGAATGGACTCCGGTGAGGTAAATCCGACAATATCCAATATAACTCAGTAAGTTTATATTCCTCATTTCATTATGCAAGATAAATCCCTTTTAGATTTTTTCATACCTCTATCCAAACCTACCTCCTAGATTACATGAAAGATTCCATCACACGTTCGCGGTGCCGATGGTGCCCTATGTGTTGAGGATCAGGGTTTGCATTGCATTTTCTCTATATACACAAATGAGAACCAGACACAGCCTTTTTTACTGCAATAAGTTATTGGGATGTCACATAACAGTGTTGCACCCCAGAGTCTAGATGCCACAATGTCATTGCCGCCCTCGGGGGTAGTGTCATACCTGAGAGCAACAAAGGGTATTCACACCAGGCGAGTCAAGCACACAACACCTTTTCTGCCTCCAGGCCTGAAGGGGGAGCTCCAAATCCCGGGTTCAGGGCAGCTCCCCTATAAATTCTGGTCTGGGGCAGAGTTAGTTAGTTCAGTTCCTAGGAGGACTGTGGAAGACATCCTGTGGACTTGAGCAGTGCTAAGCTCAGCCCAGAATAGCTGAAACCTAGCTTGAGGGACCTGTAGGTGGGGGTCTGAGGAAGTCGAGGAGAGCCTGGGGAGTGGAGCGGTCTTGAGCTTACCCTAGTGCACAGAGCGCCAGAATCGGACAGCGGAATCTGAGGCTATGCAGTGCCTACCATTCTGGCAGCCAACACCGGAGGATCACGATCCATTAACCTTACACCAATTTACCTGCATTTTTAGCGACACCACAGGGCAACGGAGCTGAGTCTCAGCCCCTCTGTGTCCACCAGTGATGTAGATGAGCTGTGTACTGGGTGGCCGTGGAAAAGTTCATGGGAGTTCATGCTGTCAAGCATCAACTCCCATGAACCCTCTCAGGGCACCGCAGCTATTTCAAATGAACAGCTGATCAGCATCAGCTGATGCATCAGCTGATCATTTGAAATAACTGGCGGGAAAGCCGGCGGTGAAAAGACTTCACCGCCGGCTTTCCCTTCACTGCTCCTTGATGCACGCTCCCCGCTCCCCAGTCGCCTCCCCGCCCGATCCTAAGTTACGACTGGGCGGGGAGCCCAGCATCAGGGAGCGTACATCAGGGAGCGGGGAGTGCAGCACCTCTGGGGAAAGCTGGCGGTGATGTCTTTTCACCTCCGGCCTTCCCGCCCAGGCCCTACGCTCTCCGATCCCTTGTGCTGCGCTCCCTGCCTGGTCCTAACTTAGGATCGGGCAGGGAGGTTGTGGGGGAGTAGGGAGGGGGCATCAGGGAGCAGAGAGTAAGGCAGGGAGGCAGCGGGGAGCAAGTATTTGGCTAAGTGATTGTTTTAAAGTCGGCAGCTTTTTACCGCCGGCTTTAAACAATCATGTGGGGCATTTCAGCCTTTTCCTCAGCCCCTAGACCGCTGTATAGGGTCCAGCAGAGAAATAATTCGGATTTCCCATTGACTTACATTGTACTCGTTACTAGCGAGTAATTACAAGGAAACTCGCGGAGTAACGAGTAGCCCGAATACCGTACTATTCAGTGAGTACCGAATAGTAACGAGTATACTCGCTTATCCCTAGTCAGCAGGTTTGCTGCCGTAGGAAGCCAGTGGCTGGAACAAACACATTTCCACTATTAAAGAAAATAAATATTCACTGGTTCCCATGCCCATAATCTCTCCCACCTCTCAAACACTGAAGCCAGTGTCAAGAGGCAAATAGGACTGTGGATGTGGGGATCTGTGAATATTCATTTTTATTAACCCGCAGCAGATGTCAGCGTGTGGCATGAGGGCACATGGCAGTGACATCATGTGCTGCCCGCTTACATGCCAATGCCAGTTGCCAGCATCAGAAGAAGATGCTATGCACTGCAGGAGTGGAGAGAAGGTGAGTAGCATCTTTTTTTGTGTGTGTTAAATAAAAAAGTGGCATAGTGAAAGGCATGCATACTGCGATGGGCCCATGATATGGGACATATATTGCAGGATAGGGGATATGTATATGAGGATGGGGACATACATACCAGGATAAGGGAACATATATACCAGGAAGGGGATCATATATACCAGGATGAGGAAATATATACGAGGAAGGGGATCCTAGTTGCGCCTTATGGTCTATTGCATCTTATCGTTCAAAATACGTTCAATATTTATAAAATGATTAATTCTCCATGACTCTAACAACTACCCTATCTTCCTAGGTCATCTTATGAATATAACAAGACAAGTGACACAGATTATAAAAGCCATTTTCCTGATTATCTCTACGTTGTACAAAAGGTGTCAATTGCTTTATACATTATCATTTTTGTTCTGGGGACAAGCGGCAATGGATTAGTCATCTGGATTGCCGGATTCAGGATGAAGAGGACAATCAGCGCCGAGTGGTTCCTCCACCTGGCCATCGCGGACTTCCTGTGCTGTGCTTCTCTCCCTCTGCAAATTGCACAGTGGACTTTCCCTTCTAAAGACTCATTGTTTGTCTTTTGCATGTTGAGCATTTTTTTGCTGGCTTTAAACATGAACACCAGTGTTCTCCTCCTGACGGCCATGAGTATTGACCGCTGGGTGTCCGTCATGTGGCCACTTTGGGCAAAAGTTCATAGAACTTGTAAACTGGTGAGAATCACTGCAGGGATCATCTGGGTGTTCTGGTTTTTAGTGATTAGTTTGATGATTTTCTCAACAAGATTTTCTTCATATGATATAACCGAATGGTGCATAATCGATAGCTATACATATATCACTCTTTGTCAAATAAGACGGAGAATTAGACTGATCATGTCAGTTATAATGTTTGTGATCCCTTTTTTCATCATCGTCACCACTTATGTCACTATTTTCTTTAAACTTAGAAAAAGTAAGAGATCCCAGAGATCTCAGAGATCCTCCAGGATCATCACCGCTGTTATATTGTGTTTCTTTATCTGCTGGGCTCCTTATTATATCTGGCCATTAACACCCTGGTATACTGGAGATTTCATAAATTATCATATTTTGAATACTACAGTGCAAAACCTGGCTTGTCTGAACAGCTGCATCAATCCAATCATTTATGTTTTCATTAGCAAAGATTTCCAACAAGGTTTCTTCAGATCCATCCCCTCCAGACTAGAAAAGGCGTTAGGTGAAAATCCCAATGATCAAATAGGACAGTGAACATATTCACTCTAGAGATCGTTAAAATGTATTACTGTTATCTATGTAGAAAATTCTTAAGCCCAGCTGGGTACATTCACATGTTCCTCTTCAAATGTTGTGTAACTAATTCTGTGCACTGTATGTCCTGTGGGGGGCTTGTATGTTGGAGAAACAGGGCAAAGAATCAGAGCAAGGATCAAGTCTCATCATCACACAATTACAGATAAGAAAATCAATTTACCTGTAGCCAAATATTTTTGTGATCCAGGACATCACATTGACAATAAGAAAGTTGTTATATTAAAAGGCCACTTCAAATAAAAAAACATAGATGGGTCTGTGAATACAAACTCATTATAACCTTTAGAAAGGCCGGTGTGTCACGGTTCACGCTGCTGCATTTAAACAATAGATCCACAAAGTGATATGCAACGGTGTTTAGTATCTCACTCGACGCGTTTCAGAGCTGTCCCTGCTCCTTCTTCAGGAATACATTATATGTCGTAGTGTATTCGTAAGGAAGGAGCAGGGACGGCTCCGAAACGCGTCTACCTATCTATCTATCTACGTATGTATGTATGTATCTATCTAAAATGTGTTAGTAAAAATATGGTGGCTTACAAAATTTACATGTATGGTCTTTTAAGGTTTCAAGGGTTTTTTTTTTATTTATTTTTTAGTTATTTTATTTTTGTATTTATTTTACAAAAGTTGACTGTATAATTTTAAAGTTTTTCTTATACTTTCATTTTTTTTTAATTTTTCATATTTTCCTATATTAAATTTTAGATTTTTTTAAAAAGTCATACAATTTATTACTCTATATGAACTTTATGATATTTTAATGGTTTATCAATAATGCTGCATAGTAAATCAATAAATTAATACATTTTTGCAAATTCAATAAAGAATTGTCATTATTGTTTTCATGAAAAAGAAGTTTAAACTTTAGGAAAAGAACAATAATGGAGATATCAATCACCACAGACTGGTAACTCAGATTATCATTTCCAACCAAAGCTTTTTCTACTCAGCAAAAGTATTAATTAAATGAAATCAGCTTTATTTGCTGGACTAAATACACCTTAGTTTTGACAAAGCAAGTGTACAGTAGGGAATAGAGATAATGATGGGATGGAGATGAATTTTAGGGACCGTAGGAACAATGGATGGAGGAACATCCAGGGTGGGAGCAATCTATTTTAGCATTGCAGAATGTCTAAATGGGAAACATTAAGTAAGAGAAGACAGCGATACGTCGGTCCAACTAAATGTTATTTCAGCCAGTCCCATATATTTTTAAAGGAATCACAATACACGTGCACAAAAGGTATTTATAAATAAAATAAGGCACAGTGTGGTTAGACAGAGACCACTCTGGAAGTTATTATCTATACAGTCAATAGGTAAAATATTATTATTAAAATATTCACTTAGGCTAAGACTAGTGATGAGCGAGCATGCTCGCCGGTACTCGGTGCTTGGTACTCAGGTCCAATTCCCTGCATGTTGGCGTTCTTTACGGAGCCAGCCCACATGCAGGGATTGGCTGCCTCACACTGTATTGCCACTACCATGTTAGTTATGGCATTACAGTGATTGCCTGGCCGCACAGCGTCATCAGGTTTATAACAGACCTGACCGCGCTGTGCTCGAGCCGGTAGCTGGAGAACAAACAGTTGATCTGACAGCTGACAGCAAATTTAGACTGACAGCAAATTTACCACGCTGACACCAATAGGTGATGTCGACGCGGGAGATTGAAACAGCTGTCAGACCAGCTGTGCTTAAATTTCCTGTGCGGACATCACCGGGAGATCAGCAGCGCCCATCACTGGGAGCTCAGTGGTTCCACCACTGGGAGATCAGCGGCGCCAACCGCCCATCTCCCGATTGCTAGCACCGCTAAACACCCGGTGGCGTCAGCCGCTGATCTCCCGGCGGTGTCGGCGCAGGAGATTTAAACACAGCTGATCTGACAGCTATTTAAATCTTCCACCCCAATACCAATAGGTGATGTTGGCACGGGAGATTTAAACAGCTGTCATACCAGCTGTGTTTAAATTTTCCACGGGGACACCACTGGGAGATAAGTGGCACCTGTCACCGGGAGATCAGCTGCTGCCGACGACAGGAGATCAGCGGCGCCCATCTCCCGGCGACAGACACTGCTGATCTCAGCGGCACTCATCTCCAAACGGCAGCCGCTGATCTCCCGGAGTTGACGGCGCAGGAGATTTAAATACAGCTGATCTGACAGCTATTTATATCTCCCGCGCCGACACCAAGAGGTGATATTGGCGCAGGAGATTTAAACAGCTGTCAGACCAGTTTAAATCTTCCAGTGATTTAAACACAGCTGATCTGAGAGCTGTTATAGGTCCTTGAACCTGATATTGATCATCTCATCGGTTTGCCAGCCAGCAAACCGATCAGATGATATTGGATCCGGATTGGACGTAGCGGGAGCCTCAAGCCTGGACAATGTCGAAGGGGGGGGTTATTTGATAAAGATGGAGTCACTAATTGTGTTTTCTTTGTAATAAAAATATTCTCTCTGTGTTGTGTTTTTTTTTATCTGATTACTAGAAATTCATGGTGGCCATGTCTAATATTGGTGTGACTCCATGTATTTTGGGCTTAGGGCCAGCTGATAATACACAGATGGCCCTAACTCCATTATTAACCAGCGAGCCACTCTGCACCAGGGCTGCTGGAAGTGCTGGATTCAGTACCAGAAGATGGGGCTTCTATGAAAGTGCCATTTTCTGGGGTGGCTGCAGATTGCAATTCACAGAGAGGGGATGGGGGGCGGAAAGCTTGGGCTCCCGTGCACTGCTGATTCCAGCCCCCAGCTGCCTAGTTGAACCTGGCTGGACACAAAAATAGGGTGAAGCCCACATCCATATTATTTAATTATTCCATGAAATTCATGAAATAATTAAAAAAAAGGGCTTCCCTAGATTTTTGGTTCCCAGCCGGGTACAACTAGGCGGCTGGGGGTTGGGGGCAGCCTGTACCTGCCTGCTGTACCTGGCTGGCATACAAAAATATGGCAAAGCCCATACCAATTTTTTGGGGAAAAAGTCATGAAAAATAAATAAAAACAAACACATTTAGGGACTACATCTTTATTATCCCCTCGACCCTCATCTCTATGCTGAGCACTCTGAGCTCTGCTTCATCAGAGACCTAGGGGACGAACAAAACTTCCAACCCCTTATGATGCCCCAACACTCCGGGCTCTCCTTCAGGGACCATGGACCACTAGTCACACTAGTCACACACCACATGCCCGGATAAGATAGTAAGATGTTAAATTTACATTACTGGTAACAACCGGTGTGTGTAGTTTTATTTACCCCTCTAGTATGTCACCTAATGTAGTCATAGACGACGGGGAAATATGGTGAGAAATGGCTCCGTTAATAATTGGCGGAGGGGGCATATTTTTTTTTCTTTTTAATTTTGCCTTATATGTGAGTCTTTATGCAGGAAAGAATATTTTGCAACATTTTCCCTGTAAAATCCATTTTATCTTTGGGTTTGTATGTTTTAGCAACTGTTAGGACTCTGGATTTTCTATTGGCATTCTGCGCATCTCGCCCCTTTTCATGAAGGCATCTGTGTCTCTGCCTTTATAAACCTCAACCTACTGTAAAGCCATGCTTGAGTTTTCAGCTGAATCCCTGCTTCCCATCTTCCTGTGATCCTCAAGTGAACCTCATCTAGCAATTCCACTCTGGCTTTTCCTGTGTCTGCAGTACTTCTCCAGCTTCGACACCTGCTTAGTGCTCCTCTTGCAAACCTGCTTCTGTGCCATCTGTTTCAGACTCGGCTTTAGCCTGCCTGCCCTGTGTGCTTATACGCTTTGCAGCTTCTCTGTTAATTTTCTGCAGTTGTAGTTTCTCTGGACTTTTGCTGGACTTTGTGGGACTTTACTTATATTGCATTGCACATTTTCAAGTTCAATACTTGTTCTCGTGCCTACCATCCCAGGTCTTCCTGGGAGTTATTAACTCATAGACTGTTTATTATGTGAATTGATTCTAAAGAGACTTTTCTATTTGTTGCCTTTTGATGAACTTGCTCACTTGCTGAATCTCACGTTTACTAGCTATCACGTGTGTTTAATATAGACTTGTTCACCTTTAAATTGGTTTCAGTCTTTCTCTGCTCCCATCTGCTAATAGATCCCTGAGTAATCCTACAATACATTAAAACAACCCGTAAAAGTGGATTAACACAATGACTTATATGCCTTTTCTAATCCCTAACTATCAGTTTTTATCCATACAATGAATTCATGCAACAGTGGCTTTATTAGAAAAAATGACAGTATTTGACCCTGAAAGGATATTTGGTTTTAGGCTGTAACAGCATTACACCTATAGAAGGACTGTAAAGTAGTAAACTCTGCCTTTATACCTGCTCTAATCTAAGCTCTCCCTGCTAGATAAACTCTCCCTGAACTCAAATGTGCCGACAATCGCGCCACAAGGTCTTGTAAAACACCTGATGACTCCGGCCAATTATAGTAATTCCAGTAGCCAGTATGCCCACAGCATTATTGTAAATGATAGGCAATCATTGCATGTTAATTAGATATGAAAAAGCCAAGAAATACACGAAGTGGGGACTCGAGGTTGGCACCAAGCACCTGTAATACTCATTGGAGTAATGAGCATGCCCGAGAACCCCGATGCTTGATCACGTATTGAGCAGTGTCGACCTCACTCACTTATCTCCACATGTAATGTCATTAAGTGTCTTGTGATGTTTCAATTGTCCCTAACACTGAACATTGTTTAGATATTACAACATTAAGAAAGACCTCTGATTCATAAACCTTTTATAAACCGGAGCCCCGGTATCTTCTTGTTTTTCTTGAGTATTTCAATTCTTGTAGAAAAGCTGAGAACAAATTAAAAGTAAAAAAATAAATAAATATCTTAGACATATTAATAAAGGATGTTGCAAAGATGAATAATTAATTCATAAAAAAAAGAGAATATTTTGGTACTTTGATAATTGTTTGTTCTAACTGGAAGTGTCTGATGGAGTGAGGGCGGAGAAGCAAATACATATACAGGAGCAAAGCTGGTTATAGACAGATGATTCACGGCAGCCAGTGACCAAAGAGAAGGAAATCAGAGGAAAAGGAAGGTAATGACATCTATCTATCTATCTATCTATCTATCTATCTATCTATCTATCTATCTATCTATCTATCTATCTATCTATCCATAGAATGATCTATCTATCTATCTATCTATCTATCTATCTATCTATCTATCTATCTATCTATCTATCTATCTATCCATAGAATGATCTATCTATCTATCTATCTATCTATCTATCTATCTATACTATCTATCTATCTATCTATCTATCTATCTATCTATCTATCTGTCTATCTATCTATCCATAGAATGATCTATCTATCTATCTATCTATCTATCTATCTATCTATCTATCTATCTATCTATCTATCTATCTATCCATAGAATGATCTATCTATCTATCTATCTATCTATCTATCTATCTATCTATCTATCTATCTATCTATCTATCTATCTATCTATCTATCTATCTATCTATCTATCCATAGAATGATCTATCTATCTATCTATCTATCTATCTATCTATCTATCTATCTATCTATCTATCTATCTATCTATCCATAGAATGATCTATCTATCTATCTATCTATCTATCTATATTTTCTATCATCTATTTCTCTATCTACCCACCTATCTAAATATCTTTCTATCATCTATCTACCCATCTATCTATTTCTCCCTGTATCTCTGTATTTACCCACCTATCTACCTATCTCTCTCTACCTACCTACTTACCTATTAATCTACCTATCTTTTTGCTATCTATTATCTATTTTTTATTCTCTCTACCAAATCAAATAAGCTTTAATGTCAGGACCAAATACACATTAATTTTACCAAAGAAAGTATACATTAGGGAATAGGGATAGGGACTATGGGGATGATGGGTACGGACTCTAGGAACAATGGATTGGGCAGAACAAGGGTGGGGGCTATAAGAATAATGCATGGGGGCAGATCCAAGGTTGGGCTATAAGAACAATGTATGGGGCAGATCCAGGGTGGAGGCAATAAGAATAATGGATGAGGCAGATCCGGGGTGGGGCTATAAGGACAATGGATTGGGCAGATCCAGGGTGGGGGCTATAAGAATAATGGATTGGACATATCCAAGGTGGGGGCTATAAGAATAATGGCTGGGGGCAGAACCAGGGTGGAGGCTATAAGAACAATGGATGGGACTGACCAGGGTGGAGGCTATAAGAACAATGGATGGGCAGAAACAGGGTGGAGGCTATAAGAACAATGGATGGGGCAGATCCAGGGTGGAGGCTATAAGAACAATGGATGCAGCAGATCCAGGGTGGGGGCTATAAGAACAATGGATGGGGGCAGATCCAGGGTGGAGGCTATAAGAACAATGGATGCGGCAGATCCAGGGTGAGGGCTATAAGAACAATGGATGGGGCAGATCCAGGGTGAGGGCTATAAGAACAATGGATGCGGCAGATCCAGGGTGGGGGCTATAAGAACAATGGATGCAGCAGATCCAGGGTGGGGGCTATAAGAACAATGGATGGGGGCAGATCCAGGGTGGGGGCTATAAGAACAATGGATGCGGCAGATCCAGGGTGGGGGCTATAAGAACAATAGATGGGGGCAGATCCAGGATGAGGGACTATGAGAAAAATGGATGGGGCAGACCAGGGTGGAGGCTATAAGAATAATGTATGAGGGCAGATCCAGGTGGGGCTATAAAAAAATGGATGGGGCAGATCTAGGGTGGGGCTATAAGAACAATGGATGGAGGATTTGGGTGGGGGCTATAAGAACAATGGATGGGGACAGATCCAGGCTTGGGCTATAAGATCAATGGATAGGGCAGTCCAGGGTGGGGGCTATAAGAAACAATGGATGGGGCAAATCCAGGGTGGGGGCTATAAGACTAATGGATGGGTCAGATCCAGGGTGGGTATTATAAGGATAATGGATGGGGCAGATCCAGGGTGGGGGCTATAAGAATAATGGCTGGGGCAGATCCAGGGTGGGGGCTATAAGAACAATGGATGGGGACAGATCAAGTTTGGGGCTATAGAAGTCAATGGCATATCACAGTTGTCTTTCTGTAAGTCTATGGCATGCACTCACATACCGCCCTTCACTGTTTTCTCTTCTACTCCCAGATTTTTAGTAATTATTTATTGATGTCTCCATCTACTTATTATATCTAAACAGTTATATCATAAAATGTCTTTTCACAATGTCTATTCTTTAGACATCAATGTGAGAGTTATTCCCAAGATATTGTTAAGAAATATGAGCACAGTGCTTCAATATTTCAAGTGGTCCCATTGATATACTACTGCATCTCAATGAATTAGAATATCATCAAAAAGTTCAATTATTTCAATAATTCAATACATAAAGTGACACACATCTATTATAGAGTCATTACACACAGAGGGATCTATTTCATGTGTTTATTTCTGTCAATGTTGATGATTAATGAAAACTCAAAGGTCATTATCTCAGAAAATTAAAGTAGGGAGGATGAAGGGTCTGAGAGATAAAATATGACCTAAATAGATATCAGAGGCTTCACCTTGTGTGGTTGTGAGAGTCACAACCACTATAAAAGCAGATCACGGCTGCTGCAGTCCCCAGCGTGGTGCATATAGAGTAGCATTTGTGTCATTTTACATATATACACAGTATGTATAAATGTTTGCCAATAATGGTGAAAAATGTATTTCTTATTTTTACATTTTTACACATTGGACATATTTTTTTAATGAAAATGGGTTTAGAAACTGCAATTCAGGCTGGTAGAATCTCTTTTTTTATTTTGTTTCATTTACATATTCTTATTTTTCTATTTTATTATGATTTTTTTGTTATTTTTTGGTTTTCAGTTATTTAACACACTCTGCCCACCAAAAAGACTTATTTTAATATATTAATAAGTTCTCTGAATTGATGATTTCCCCTGTAACTGGGGCTTGCATATTAGCCAAAGTTACAGGGGAAATTTTGCTTCCTGCCTGCCTATTCTGAAGGGCTCAGAAGCGTCACCCAGTGATCAAGTGATCGACCTATGTGTTCAGCTGTTGCTTCAGCTTCTTCCTCACTGAAATGATTTATGATGAGCTTAAAGGACTAGGGACTGTCACAAGTTAGTAGGAGACATGTGATAACTGCTGAGCTGTGGGTTTTAAATGTAGTAAAAATTATTTTGTGCCAGCAAGAGTTAATGTCAGCTTTTCCTTTCTGGCAGCTCCAAACCTGTTCTCTGTTTTCAGCCAGGTTTGTCACCACACCCCTTCTCCCTTTAAGTAGCCACATGGTCCTATACCCACCCATTGTTGGTTACAATCCATAAAGAAGAATATAGCGATAATCACAGGATTTATTTATAAAATCTTCAAATTTAATGATCTAATGAAAGACAAGGTGATGTTAGACCAGGCATCAGGATAATAATAATCATCTTTATTTACATAGCACCAACATATTCCGCAGCGCTTCACAAAACAGATGTTCATCTTTAGACAATCATAAGAAACAGTTATCAGAACGTACAATACGATACAATACAATACAAAGAATAATACAATACAATAATTAGAGCAAAATAATGACAGCCCTGCTCATAAGAGCTTACAATCTAATAATGAAGTGGGGGTGACAAAGTACAGGGGCTTACTTATAATGGTGGTATAGTCAATTTTGAGGAGATGGGAACAGATAAGAGCAGTATAAATGGCCAACAACCATTATTTGATCCATGATGCATTTGAGACTGGTGGAGTGGATAGGCTATGTCTAGATGACTTTGACTAGGCATCATGATAGGCCGCCCTGAAAAGATGTGTTTTTAGGGATCGCCTGTAGCTATGGAAGTTGTGGATACACCTAATTTCTTGGGGTAGAGCATTCCAGAGAATTGGTGCAGCTCGGGAGAAGTCTTGGAGCCGGGAATGGGAGGTTCGGATTAATGCAGAAGTGAGTCTAAAGTCACTTCTAGAGCAAAGAGAACGGGTGGGGTGATAGACAGAGATGATTGTAGAGAGATAGGGTGGTCGAATGCATTTTCAGCCTTATCACACCTGAACGCAAGTTTGAAATCAGCCATCCTATCTGCACTTGAACCTGATCCTGTCCTGTATGATACTACATGTTTGTACCTGAACACTGACTCACGGCGTCAGCTGCTGCAGCGGGGGACTGCCCTGGAGTGGTGCCTGGTGTCTCCTGGCAACCGAAGCTAACATCACCGGTAAAGACCCAGTAGGCACTTAATCACCCCCCGCCAGGATAAGCCCAGATCATGGTGCAGTGTTATAGTCACCCATGTGCGTTTCACAGTTTATCATTATAATGACTTGGCTACATGGTATAAAGAAACCTTTCTGAAAAATATGTAGAAACAGATAAATGTTTTAGTATTTTTCCTATAACTTCAAGATATTAATTGCTTAATTAATAATATACAAAAACAATTATTCTGTACTTTTATAATTGTTTGCACTTAGCAGAAGTGTCTAATGGATTAGGGGTGGAGAAGTGAATATATACAGGAGCAATGCTGGGTATTGACAGAGGATCCGCTGCACCCACTGACCAAAGAGAAGAGAACCTGGAGGAGAAGAAAAGAAGGTAATGAAAGCATAAGAAAATATAACAAAATTCAGAAGTAGATTTTTAACTCATTTTGCCTAGTTGTTGTTATCTTTTGCCTGCATTTCATTTGTGCCTAAATCTGTAATTTGCACCTTTTTCATAAACCATTTCATTTAGATTTATCTGATTTCTTTTTATGTTCTTTAAACTTGTCACAGTTTGGGACTTACAGATATTTTCAGCTGATTTATCGATTGAGACTTTGCAAACATACTTAATTACTCCTCGGATCAAATCGTATATGCAAGTGATGAATTAGGTTCGTACATGTAATTACAATCAATTATCTATCTATCTATCTATCTATCTATCTATCTATCTATCTATCTATCTATCTATCAATCTCTCTGTATAAATCAAATGATTTCTATACATCCTTTTCTATCTATCCATCATGGAAAAAAAGATTAAAATTGATTGTGGAAAACTGAATAAAGATCAATGAAAGACTAAACATTGAAGGAAGAAATAAATAAGTCATTTAAGATAAGTATAGATAGTATTACTTTATATTACATAGATTGAGAGCACAGATAGATAGATAGATAGATAGATAGATAGATAGATAGATAGATAGATAGATTATAACAGTTGCACACAGCAAAT
Source organism: Allobates femoralis (assembly GCA_033576535.1). Lineage (NCBI taxonomy): Eukaryota > Metazoa > Chordata > Amphibia > Anura > Aromobatidae > Allobates > Allobates femoralis. The sequence continues at coordinate 63,420,016 of JARQOC010000009.1, read as the reverse complement.
AAGATCATTATGCTGGGTAATGTATTAAATCACTACTCAGACACTTCCCAAGCGTCTAGGACCATGTGATATTTCGGTGAACGATGCAGCAGAGCCCAGTAGGGGCCTTTTGTCTTTTGCAGCTGACAGATTGTTATTTTGTCAACTCCAATTGTTTTCAAGTGCTGGCAAAGGTTTTTAAGCACAGCACTCAGTGTGCCACCCTCACTGAGCACCCAGTGTGCTGATCACAACAGGGACCACCTTCACTGAGCACCCAGTGTGCCAATCACCACAGGGACCACCTTCACTGAGCACCCAGTGTGCCAATCACCACTGGGACCACCTTCACTGAGCACCCAGTGTGCCAATCACCACTGGGACCACCTTCACTGAGCACCCAGTGTGCCGATTACCACTGGGACTACCTTCACTGAGCACCCAGTGTGCCGATTACCACTGGGACCACCTTCACTGAGCACCCAGTGTGCCAATAACCACGGGGACTACCTTCACTGAGCACCCAGTGTGCCAATTACCACTGGGACCACCCTCACTGAGCACCCAGTGTGCCGATTACCATGGGGACCACCTTCACTGAGCACCCAGTGTACCGATCACCTCTGGGACCACCTTCAATGGCTTGTGCCAATTACCACTGGGACCACCTTCACTGGCTTGTGCCGATTACCACTGGGACCACTGTCACTGGCTTGTGCCGATTACCACTGGGACCACTGTCACTGGCTTGTGCATTTTACCACTGGGACTACCTTCTCTGGCTTGTGCCAATTACCACTGGGACCACCTTCACTGGTTTGTGCCGATCACCCCCAGGACCACTTCCACTGAGCACCCAGTGTACCGATCACCACTGGGACCACACTCACTGGCTTGTGCCTGAGTCTTTGCAGTTCGATCTTTAAGTCCTCATATCGTGTAAGTTTTTCCAGTTGCTTCTCCTCAATCCTGCCGTTGTCTGGTATTGCCACATCGACGATCCACATTTCCTTTTTTGTTACAATGGTAAGGTTCGGAGTATTGTGTTCCAAGACTTTTATCAGTCTGAATTCGGAAGTCCCATAGTAGTTTTCCATGTTCATTTTCAATACTTTTTTCAGGTTTATGATCCACCAGTTCTTTGTGACAGGGAGATGGTATTTGTAGCACAAGTTACATTTATGGTTTGTCCATTAGACATTTCTATGCCTTTACCATCAATTATTTTCCTTATTTTCCTTATTATTATTATTATTACTATTTTAGGTTAAGCATCAGAATGGACACCACTGATTTTAACCTGACCTCACCAGATATAATTCCAGTTTTCAACAACCAGTAAGTTTATATTCCTTATTTTTATTCTTTAGGTTTCCACTGTTCTCACATAAAGGTGTGCCTGGTCAGAAAAATTCATTGTCAGATTTTCATTTAGACGTATAATATTAGTAATTCTGTGTTCCATATCTCAAGTTAATATTAGCAAAAAATGTGCAACACTTTTCCTTATTTGTCAGACCTTGCATGTCTGTCTGTTCGTTACAATGATAGCATATTGAATTGTGTAGGGATTCATTTCTCCTGTGGGGGCGCTGCAGGACAATTAAAATTGTTACCAAAAATGCAAAAATATGTAGTAATCAGACTGGAAATAAACAAACTGGAAAGGTCGATCATGTTTCATGCTTTTGTAGTTAAATTTCTTTTTACTATTAGGATCCCCTCTTACAATTAGTATATGGGAACATCATTGTACAAATCCATAGGGTAGTGAATTTCTCACAGCTGAGGATTTCTTATAAGGTTATAAGTTTGAAATATTATTAGCTTCATATTAATTTTTAATTGTGAAGAATTATTTTATCTAATTTCAGTTCATCTCTATATATAATTGCGAGTTGTCTCCTCCACTTCCGTCTGCATGTCCGCCTATGTCACTTCCGCAAGCGCCATATTTCCACACCCAAGTGATGGGTAAGGAAATATGGTGGCCACTGCCCCCCCCTTTCCCGGGGAGCCCCCACCTAATCACTCCCTCCCTGTCCCTGCAAGCCACCTCACTAACCCGATGCCGCAGCCCTTGCTAGCCATGACCATGCCGCTGATAAGCTGGGACCAACTTACAGGACCTGTGGTGAAGTCATGATCATGGGCGGAGCCAGGTCCATGATCATGACATCACCACAGGATCTTGAGCAGGACGGATGGAGGAGCAGAGAGCAGCAGCAGGAGCCATGTACTGCAGCTACAGCTCACTCAACCCTCACCATGGTCACCACACTCACCCTGCACTCACTCACACTTCACTCACTCACTCTGCACTCACTCAGCCTGCACTCACTCAACCTACACTCACTCAACCTACACTCACACTGCACTCATTCACCCTTCTCTCTCTCTGCCTACAGTAAAATTCTGCACCCAGTGCCATAGAGCCCACCCCCATCATGATGTCACCGGCCACCTGATGCAATAGCATCGGGTTCCCATCTAGTAGTAAAATATCCAAAACTTTAACAAAATATTTGTAGCTAAAAACTAAAATATGCCATTTTTGTCTCCGATCTGCCCTCTAGGTCGATTACTTCTTTTCCCGTGTCCAGTGATTAGTTTCCACCAATGCACCCATTGTCCAACCTTTACGACCTTGAGAGACACGTTCAGCTTTGTAAGATGTTGTGAGTCTCATTTAGTCATGAGAGGGTTACAAGCCAAATCTAGCTTCCGCCTCCTCACAGTAGTGACACCAAGAGACTTATTACTGGTGTAAGGACAGCCAAAGCTTTCTGACAAAAATCACACTGAGTCAGTATACCAAGAGCCAGAGGTTCCTAATTACCCCCATTCAGATTTGCTCTTATGTGTGGGGTGACTCACAAAACTTACCATCTGGAAAACTGCTTCTCATAGCCAATTGCTAGACCTGGTGTTAATGTAACGATCTGGAAGACAGCTTCAAGCCACATATCAAGGGCCCACTAGTCGTATGTGTCTCACAAGCTACAAGTTGGGGATGCTTGCTCTAATGCAATCTTAACATTATTTCAGCACCTATTCTCCATGTATTCCTCTAGCTATATGTGGCTCACAAGTTAAAGGTTGAGGGCGCTTCCTCTAATGGAATCTTAACATTACTTCAGCCCCTAATCCTCCATGTATACCTTTGTGTCTATTTACAAAACAAAAAATTCTTCATGAACCTAATGTCTTCCCTATCATGTCTTCTAAGGTCATCTTACGAAGACAACAAAACAAGTAACACAACTTCTTACAGCAATTCTCAAGACTACATGGACATCATAAAGAAAGTGTCAATTGCTTTATACAGCATTGTTTTTGCTCTTGGCACAACCGGTAATGGATTAGTCATCTGGATTGCCGGATTCATGATGAAGAAGACAGTGAATGCCGTGTGGTTCCTCCACCTGGCCATCGCGGACTTCATGTGCTCTGCTTCTATTTCTTTTATAATAGCACATTTGACTTCACCTTCCACAGATTCAGTAGTTATTATTTGCAACTTGAGCTTTGTTCTGTTTAGTCTAAACATGGGCGCCAGTGTGCTGTTCTTGATCACCATGAGCATTGACCGGTGGATATCGGTTATGTGGCCATTTTGGGCAAAAGTTCACAGGACATACAAACTAGCTAGGAGGACTGCAGGCATACTTTGGTTGATCTGTTTCCTTGTGATAGGTTTGGGGATTTTTGTTTCTAAATTTTTTTCCTATCATATAGTTGAATGGTGTATGATAGACAACAACAACAAAGTCTATTTCCGTAAGATTCCATTTAGTAATCGAATCCACAATTTTATTAATTTGTTTGTGATCCCTTTTCTCATCATCTTCTCCACTTATGTCACCATTTTCTTTAAACTTAGGAAAAGTAAGAGATCCCAGAGATCTCAGAGATCCTCCAGGATCATCACCGCTGTTATATTGTGTTTCTTCATCTGCTGGTTTCCATTCTTCATCTTTCCATTTACACCCATCTACGATGAGGATAGCGTTCTATCCCATAGTATAGGTTCTGTTGTTATCATGCTGGCTTGTCTTAACAGTTGCCTGAATCCAATCATTTATGTATTTATGACCCCGGATTTCCAACAAGGTTTCCTCAAATCCATCCCCTTCAAACTTGAAAGAGCTTTAGGTGATCCTAATAAGGATGTGCGCGAAGAACAAGAACCTGGTAAACTTACTCGCACTACAGATGGTTAACATATAATTTCCCAAAACTTAAAAAGTTTTCTTAGCCCTAAGTGGATGTATTATCAGCTTACAATGCATTTAGAGCAGTCTTTTTTTATAATCATAGTATGAAAAATAATGATACATTTTCAAATTTCCATTATTATTTATGAATAATGTCATCATATAGTCCTATTACTACAATTTCTTGAAAGACCGGCAATCCCTCAATTTTTTTTCTTTTTAGTAATATATTTTCATTTCCATGATGTCATACATCAATATGACGCGTTTCGGCTTGTGTCGTCTCCAAGCCTTTCTCAAATACTGCATGCAAAAGCTTTGCACAGATTTATTTAAATACTATTACCTCATTATCATAATTAAACATCTTGCATTGTTTCACTGTGTCATTTTTTCAAGTGTCTATATACCCTCATAATTATGAAGAACAAATGTTAAACTAAATCAATTTTATAAGTTTCACATTTCCCATCCAATCAACTCTCCAAAGAGTGACGAAAGTTTGGATAACGCCCTGGGGTGGTGCCTGGTGTCTCCTGGCAACCAAAGCTAACATCACCGGTGAAGACCCAGTTGGCACTTAATCACCCCCGCCAGGATAAGCCCATTTCATGGTGCAGTGTTATAGCCACCCACATGCGTTTCACAGTTTATCATTATAATGACTTGGCTACATGGTGTAAAGAAACCTTTCTGAAAAATATGTATAAACAGATAAATATTTTAGTATTTTTCCTTTAATTTCAAGATATTATATTGATGACCTAATAATATCAAAAACAATTATTCTGTGCTTTTATAATCATTTGCACTTAGCAGAAGTGTCTAATGGATTAGGGGTGGAGAAGCAATACATATACAAGAGCAATGCTGGGTATAGACAGAGGATCCGCTGCACCCACTGACCAAAGAGAAGAGATCCTGGAGGGGAAGAAAGGAAGGTAATGAAAGCAATAAGAAATTATGACAAAATTCAAAAGTAGATTTTTAACTTATATTGCCTAGTTGTTGTTATCTTTTGCCTGCATTTCATTTATGCCTAAATCTCTAATTTGCACCTTTTTCATAAACCATTTCATTTAGATTTATCTGATTTCTTTTTATGTTCTTTAAACTTGTCACAGTTTGGAACTTATAGATATTTTCAGCTGATTTATCGATTGAGACTTTGCAAACATACTTAATTATTCCTCGGATCAAATCGTATATGCAAGTGGTGAATTAGGTCCGTAAATGAAATTACAATCATCTATCTATCTATCTATCTATCTATCTATCTATCTATCTATCTATCTATCTATCTGTCTGTCTGTCTGTCTGTCTGTCTATCTATCTATCTATCTATCTATCTATCTATCTATCTATCTATCTATCTATCCATCCATCAATCTCTCTGTATAAATCAAATGATTTCTATACATCCTTTTCTATCATCTATCATGGAAGGAAAGACTAAAAGGGATTGTGGAAAACTGAATAAAGATCTATGAAAGGCTAAACACTGAAGGAGGAAATACATAAGTAGTTTGAGATAAGTATAGATAGTATTACTTTATATTACATAGATTGACAGCACAGATAGATAGATAGATAGATAGATATTCTATATAAACGTATGGTGGATCAAAACTGTCATGTTGGATAGATTGCACAATAATCTGTATATTATTATTATTATTATTATAACAGTTGCACACAGCAAATAAGATCATTATGCTGGGTAAGGTATTAAATCACTAGTCAGACACTTCCCAAGCGTCTAGGAACGCGTGATATTTCGGTGAATGATGCAGCAGAGCCCAGTAGGGGCCTTTTGTCTTTTGCAGCTGACAGATTGTTATTTTGTCAACTCCAATTGTTTTCAAGTGCTGGCAAAGATTTTTAGGCACCGCACCCAGTGTGCCGATAACCACGGGGACTATCTTCACTGAGCACCCAGTGTTCCAATTACCACTGGGACCACCCTCACTGAGCACCCAGTGTGCCGATTACCACTGGGACCACCTTCAATGAGCACTCAGTGTGCCGATCACTATGTGACCATCTTCACTGAGCACCCAGTGTGCCGATCACTATGTGACCATCTTCACTGAGCATCCAGTGTACCGATCACCACTAGGACCACCGTCACTGGCTTGTGCCGATTACCACTGGGACCTCCTTCACTGGCTTGTGCCAATTACCACTGGGATCACCTTCACTGGCTTGTGCCGATTACCACTGGGACCACCCTCGCTGGCTTCTGCCGATTACCACTGGGACCACCCTCACTGGCTTGTGCCGATTACCACTGGGACCACCCTCACTGGCTTGTGCCGATTAACACTGGGACCACCTTCACTGGCTTGTGCCAATCACCACTGGAACCACCTCCATTGGCTTGTGCCGATCACCACTGGGACCACCTCCATTGGCTTGTGCCGATCACCACTGGGACCACCCTCACTGGCTCGTGCCAGAGTCTTTACAGTTTGATCTTTATATCCTCATATCGTGTAAGTTTTTCCAGTTGCTTCTCCTCAATCCTGCCGTTGTCTGGTATTGCCGCATCGACGATCCACACTTCCTTTTTAGTTACAATGGTAAGGTCTGGAGTATTGTGTTCCAAGACTTTTATCAGTCTGAATTCGGAAGTCCCATAGTAGTTTTGCTTGTTCATTTTCAATAACCTTTTCAGGTTTATGCTCCACCAGTTCTTTGTGACGGGAAGATGGTAATTGTGGCACATGTTCCAGTGAATCATCTGAGCGGCTGGATTCTGCCTTTGCTTGTAGTCTGTCTGTGTGATCTTCTTGCAGCAGCTCAGTATATGATCCATATTCTCATCTGCTTCCTTGCACAGTCGACATTTGGGGTCTGTAGTTGATTTTTCAATTCTGGCTTTAATCGCAGTTGTAGGGATCGCTTGCTCTTGGGCTGCCAGAATTAAGCTCTCTGTTTCCTTTTTCAATGTTCCATTAGTGAGCCACAACTAGGTCTTTTCCATGTAGACTTTACCCTAGATTTTCTCTAGGAATTGTCCATGCAGAGCTTTCTTTTGCTAGTTTTCTCTTCTGCTTTGTACTGCGCACTTGTCCTGTTAGTTAGATATTCCACATAGATCCATCAGTCCATTGCTAAACAAAGGCTCAATACTCCAGAATGGGGGTAATACTAAAAAATGGTTAAAAACAAATGACAAGAATAGAAAAACATTAAAACCAATCCATTATCAAAACTTAATTAGCAGGGACGTAACTACAATAAGTGCAGGGGTTGCGATCGCACCCGGGCCCTGCAGCCTAGGGGGCCCCAAAAGTCCCTTTGGCCTATATAAAAAGAATAATACTATTAAAGATTTGCAATAATTGGGGGCCCCATTGGAGCTCTCGCATCTGGGCCCCTGGGCCTGAAGTTACGCCACTGCTAATTAGGGACCCATAAGGGGGCTCCACGAGGTACTACAATAGAGCCAGACATGCATATTTAAGTAGTAGTCATTAGGCCGTATCAAAAAACTACATACCATAGCTATATATAGAGTACTAGGATGTCATGCCCACAGCTCTCAAAAAAATGAGGTAAAGCTGAGCTTCTCATTCAGTCTGCCTGGAGATAAAGTCCCCAGACGGACAATCCACTGGCATTCTTTTCTTGCCAGAGATTTTTTATAATCTCCACCCCTAGCATCTATGTGGCAAACATCAATGGCCTTAAACTTGAGATTGGTCGGGTCACAGTCATGTTTTAATTTTAAGTGACGTGGGAGTGTCTTTAGTTTAGGGTCCCCAACTCAATATCCTTTGCTGCCACGATATGTTGTACGTGTTCCCCCACCCGCACCCTGAATTTGCATGATGTTGAATCAATATAAATCAAGCCACATGGACATGTGGCATGATAGATTACACTTTTTGTGGTACATGTAAGAACTGCTGGATATCATATATTTTCTCACTATTGGCAGCTATAAATATCATAGATCTCTCCATATTCCTGCAGGCCAAACATGCCCCACATGGTACGAAACCACGGCGTACCCTCCCACCACTCACTATGGGTTTGGTTTTCACCATATAGTGACTGGCACCAGATCATCTCGCAAGCTATTGCTCTTTCTAGAAAGTCATCAACGGTCTTTCAGTAATGGACTCTTTTATTGTGGGTACCAATTGGAGGATCCCCCAATGCTTTTTCTAATCCTATCCCACTTGTTATTATAGGTTGTTATAAAATAAATAATCTGCCCCCCAACTTTATTTTTCCTCTCCTCCGACTCCCTTCCCCCTGTGAGCAGGGCTCTGTGGTCGGCTCTACAGGCTCCCTGGTTGCCATGTTTTATACACCGCCCACTATACCTTCTCGCCAAAAAATGCTCCCTCAGGGCCTGAGCCTGTCCCTGAAAGTATGATTCGCAAGAACAGACTCTCTTAGCTCTTAAATATTGATCAGTTGGGATAGCTGAAATTGTGGCTTGGGGGTGGGCAGAGGTGGCATGTAGTAGTGCATTCACCGAAGTCTCAGTTCTGAACATGTCAGTTTGAATGGAGCCATCTGGGGGCACATTGAGCCTAAAGTCCAAAAAGTCCATAGACGACGCGTGATGCTTGTGTGATATTTGATATTATATGTATTGGAATTCAAAATTCCCATAAATTCCTTTAATTGGGGGACAGTTCCCCTCCACAACATCAACACATCGTCTATGTAACGCATTCAGCATAAAGCCTGGGTTGCAGCGTGTGCACCCCCCCAAAAAAAACTCCCTCTCCCAAAAGCCCATGGCTGTGCCCCACTGCTCCAGGAAGAAGTGACCTTTGAAGAGGAAAAAGTTGTGGGTTAGGATACATTGTAAGAGGTCTAGGATGAGGGTACTCAAGTGGTTATGCCACCTACTACTTTCTAAATAAAAACTGACAGCCCGTAGACCATCCTGATGGTTAATTGAGGAATACAAAGATTCTACATCGGCCATCACTAATAGGGTGTCAGGAACCACAAAAATCCCATCAACTTGCCTCAGGACGTTGGAGGTGTCACGGACATAAGAAGGCAGCGTTTCCACCAAGGAAGCTTTGATAATGGATTGGTTTTAATGTTTTTCTATTCTTGTCATTTGTTTTTAACCATTTTTTAGTATTACCCCCCAGTATTGAGCCTTTGTTTAGCAATGGACTGATGGATCTATGTGGAATATCTAACTAACAGGACAAGTCTGCATAATATATGGAATATGATGACAGTTAATACCAAGAATATGTGGAGGTGATCTTTGATAGGTCACTTTGATGTACCCTGAATATATTTGTAGCAGGGGTGCCTTTATTTTTGATTACCATTGTCACCATTGTTTCTGTATTTGTATGTGCCATTGATAAGTAATGATCTGGGCCAACAACAGACTAATCCTGCTGCAGTCCATAGCCCTAAGAAGTGACTATACTGTTATTCAGTGGCTGCATGTCTCCAATTTTGTGCAGGTTAATTAATTAAATTCTTAGTTGAGAAAAGAAACCGGGCACTGACCTTGTTGCATTGAATTCCTGTGTGCAGAGGCATTCATAGATCTGGGTTGCTCAGCTGCAGATTCAGGGATCAATTAAGAACTTAAGAAGAAAACAGCGGCACTCCGGGATCCTTTATTCCAAGAAAAGCTTTATTCCAAAAGTTTACATCGGTGGATGCAGGGTGCTCTGGTACACAGGACCCGCTGAAGCATGCAGAGCATGCAAAACGGTCACCGTCGTCCCTCCGTCTTCCCTTCCCTGCACCCACCGATGTAAACTTTTGGAATAAAGCTGTTCTTGGAATAAAGGATCCCGGAGTGCCGCTGTTTTCTTCTTAAGTTCTTAATTAATTAAATTAATTAATTAGTTAATTAATTAAAATTTGCCCATCTCCAAAATGGCGGCCGCGATCCGCGCATGCGTGGTCGCACCTTCCCCGGGCGACGCTAAAGGTTTCTGACCCGGCTGGAAGTAGCGTCAAATGACGCACTTCCAGTTGGAGAATACCAGAAGCGGACGCCGGCGGGCGATGTGGCCGCACATGTGTGACGCTTAGAGCGGGCCCCACACCAGGCACAAATTGTAAGGGGTATAAGAGGAGTGGAGATTGACAAGAGAGCATGCCCCTGAAGAAGCTCTATGAGGGAAACGCATTGGTGTGTACCCACAGCCACCCTGGTGCACTACAAATAGGACATGGGTAAGCAGGAACACTGATTCTTGATTATTGTTTGGGAATCTGGTTAGGTGGAACTATGGGATTTATGATATTTATTTGAGTGTAAATCTCCTGAAATTGTCAGGCTATTGCCCCTTGATGATGCAATTTATCACTTTGTTCAGCAGTTATTGGGTAGTGACACATACCAGGCTCATTTCTGCAATTATGTTCCCAATTGACTATAGAGTCATTTCAGGGTACCTGTAGCCTTTGATTGTCTTAGATACCGATGTGTTACCAGAATTAAGGCTAATTACTATCCTGTCACACTCTTGACCAGACCACGTGTTGTTTCACTTTTTATTCACTTTTTGTGCAATAAGCAGCCTGCCATTTTATACTTGGTGTTTTTCAAATAAAAAACATTTGCAATAATTGGCAGCCTTAATTACATTTATTATTAATGGTACAAACTCTCCAACCCAAAGAAATATATGTTTAACAGTATTTGGGAGGGACCGTTTTATAACAAACTACATTCCATGTGGGACTCAGATTTTTGTATTAATCTTTTTTGTATGTTGCACTTTAAGCAGTTTTCTGTTGTTAACTTCCATCAAGGCTTGTTCACTTCTATCATTCACATAATCTGCCCGTGCATGTTTCTTGTTCAAATTTTTTTTAATTAAATTTTATCATTTAAATTCAAATATCAAAACTTTAAAACACGTAGTATGGTATATTATACAGAGTAGTTATTATAGATATAACATGGATGGGTTATTGTTATGTAATACAGATTGTCAAATTTAGTGGCATTGAAGTTCATGTAAATACTGATTTAAATTCAAATTCTTTATTTATATCAGAGATTGTTTACAAACGTGAAATAAATTTAATAATTATCAACTATTTACAGTCGCAGAAGACACAGTTTCTGTGGTGCTGTGTTATCTCACCAGCTCTGATACATGGCAGCTGCTGCAGTTTTAGTGGGGCTCATGCAGGAGATAAGATGGTGATTAGATGGTGTCTGGTGTCTGTGTCTGTGCGGCTCGGGTGCGGAGGGGCCTACCGGCCCCGTTTGATTGACGATCTTTTTCTCTGCTGGCGTGCCGTGATAGCTTCTCCTCACTGTTGGTTGGGACGCAGTTGCTTCCAGGCCCAGGATCTATGCTGCTTGCTTGCAGTACAAAACTGTAGTGTTGATTTCTGTAGCAGTCAATGCGTGGGTCCTTGCTAGAAGACCCACACTGACGTCAATAGAGCTGACGTCAGCAAGTTAAGGAACTACTTAGGAGAAGTAAATCTTACCGCCGGCGCCAGGTTTTTCTTTTCTGTTGCCGCTTCTGGGACCGGAAAGTAATCCCTCGGTGGCGGGGGAGCGTGATCTAATCTGAGAGGGAGAGAGCCAAACTTCTCTCACAACCTAGCCAAGGCCCCTCCAGCAGTCGATCTCCAAACCAGATTCTGCAGATTTTACATTGTGCCCAGTCAGAACGGTGCTCAGTGACAGCCCAGCACCGGTAATGTAATCAGAAAGTTTGGTGGTCTGCACTGTGGGCTCACCTGGACAGTCTGTAGGTCTTGCCTTTCTGCTTCTTCTGATGTACAAGGAGGTGAAGACAGTTAAGTGCCGGAGCCAATAATGGCGTCTGGATTCGGTCTTGTGGCAGGCTTGATTTTTCAGTGGAGCTATTATATGTTGTAAATCTCTCCAAATTAGATCCGGAGTGGATCAAAATGATCTCTGATTCTTCCAAAGTCTGTCAGGTAGCTTAAAAAAGGCAATTTCCCGAGTTGTTTGGTATATGGCACAGGAGCACACAGAATTTGTCTCTCTCACATTAGCCACGCCTCCAGTCTGTCCACATCACTACGTGGATGCAATGAGTAGTGGATTGTCATCAGTTTTCTTGTTTTTCTGTCCAGATCATCCAGATCTACCTGTGTCCAGTTCACAATTCCAGCAGTATATCTAATGACAGGAACGGTCCAGGTGTTTATGGCCTTGATGGTATTCCCCCCATTCAATTTGCTCTGCAAAATTTTCCTGACTTTTTGGACATATTCCTTCCTAACCACATTTTTCACATGTCCGTGCTTGATGTTATCTAGCTGTAATAAGCCCAGGTATTTGTAGGCTTCAGGCTGGTGGCATTTTATGGTTTGTCTATTAGACATTTCTATGCCTTTACCGTCAATTATTTTCCTTATTATTATTATTATTATTATTATTATTATTACTATTTTAGGTTAAGCGACAGAATGGACACCGCTGATTTTAACCTGACCTCACCAGATATAATTCCAGTTTTCAACAACCAGTAAGTTTATAGTCCTTATTTTTATTCTTTAGGATTCCACTGTTCTCACATAAAGGTGTGCCTGGTCAGAAAAATTCATTGTCAGATTTCCATTTAGACGTATAATATTAGTAATTCTGTGTTCCATATCTCAAGTTAACATTAGCAAAAAATGTGCAACGCTTTTCCTTATTTGTCAGACCTTGCATGTCTGTCCGTTCGTTACAATGATAGCATATTGAATTGTGTAATGATTCATTTCTCCTGTGGGGGCGCTGCAGGAGAATTAAAATTGTTACCAAAATGCAAAAATATGTAGTAATCAGACAGGAAATAAACAAACTGGAAAGGTCGATCATGTTTTAGTATGCTTTTGTAGTTCAATTTCTTTTTACTATTAGGATCCCATCTTACAATTAGTATATGGGATCATCATTGTACAAATCCATAGGGTAGTGAATTTCTCACAGCTGAGGATTTCTTATAAGGTTATAAGTTTGAAATATTATTAGCTTCATATTAATTTTTAATTGTGAAGAATTTTTTTATCTCATTTCAGTTCATCTCTATATATAATTGAGATTTGTGTCCTCCACTTCCATCTGCATGTCCGCCTATGTCACATACGCAAGCGCCATATTTCCACACCCAAGTGATGGGTAAGGAAATATGGCGGCCGCTGCTCCCCGCCCGGTGAGCCCCCACCCGATCACTCCCTCCCTGTTCCTGCAGGCCCCCTCACTAACTCGATGCTGCAGCCCCCATTAGCCATGACCCTGCCGCTTATAAACTGGGACCAACTTACAGGACCTGTGGTGAAGTCATGATCATGGGCGGAGCCAGGTCACATGATCATGACATCACCACAGGATCTTGAGCAGGACGGATGGAGGAGCAGAGAGCAGCAGCAGGAGCCATGTACTGCAGCTACAGCTCACTCAACCCTCACCATGGTCACCGCACTCACCCTGCACTCACTCACACTTCACTCACTCACTCTGCACTCACTCAGCCTGCACTCACTCAACCTACACTCACTCAACCTACACTCACACTGCACTCATTCACCCTTCTCTCTCTCTGCCTACAGTAAAATTCTGCACCAGTGCCATAGAGCCCACCCCCACCATGATGTCACCGCCCACCCGATGCAATAGCATCGGGTTCCATCTAGTAGTAAAATATCCAAAACTTTAACAAAATGTTTGTAGCTAAAAACTAAAATATGCCATTTTTGTCTCCGATCTGTCCTCTAGGTTGATTACTTCTTTTCCCGTGTCCAGTGATTATGTTTCCACCAATGTACCATTGTCCAACCTTTACGACCTTGAGAGACACGTTCAGCTCTGTAAGATAGTTGTGAGTCTCATTTAGTCATGAGAGGGTTACAAGCCAAATCTAGCTTCCGCCTCCTCACAGTAGTGACACCAAGAGCCTTATTACTGGTGTAAGGACAGCCAAAGCTTTCTGACAAAAATCACACTGAGACAGTATACCAAGAGCCAGAGGTTCCTAATTTACCCCCATTCAGATTTGCTCTTATCTGTGGGGTGACTCACAAAACTTACCATCTGGAAAACTGCTCTTCATAGCCAATTGCTAGACCTGGTGCTAATGTAACAATCTGGAAGACAGCTTCAAGCCACATATCAAGGGCCCACTAGCCATATGTGTCTTACAAGCTACAAGTTGGGGATGCTTGCTCTAATGCAATCTTAACATTATTTCAGCACCTATTCTCCAGGTATACCTCTAGCTATATGTGGCTCACAAGGTAAAGGTTGAGGGCGCTTCCTCTAATGGAATCTTAACATTACTTCAGCCCCCAATTCTCCATGTATACCTTTGTGTCTATTTACAAAACTAAAAATTCTTCATGAACCTAATGTCTTCCCTATCATGTCTTCTAAGGTCATCTTACGAAGACAACAAAACAAGTAACACAACTTCTTACAGCAATTCTCAAGACTACATGGACATCATAAAGAAAGTGTCAATTGCTTTATACAGCATTGTTTTTGCTCTTGGCACAACCGGTAATGGATTAGTCATCTGGATTGCCGGATTCATGATGAAGAAGACAGTGAATGCCGTGTGGTTCCTCCACCTGGCCATCGCGGACTTCATGTGCTCTGCTTCTATTTCTTTTATAATAGCACATTTGACTTCACCTTCCACAGATTCAGTAGTTATTATTTGCAACTTGAGCTTTGTTCTGTTTAGTCTAAACATGGGCGCCAGTGTGCTGTTCTTGATCACCATGAGCATTGACCGGTGGATATCGGTCATGTGGCCATTTTGGGCAAAAGTTCACAGGACATATAAACTAGCTAGGAGGACTGCAGGCATACTTTGGTTGATCTGTTTCCTTGTGATAGGTTTGGGGATTTTTGTTTCTAAATTTTTTTCCTATCATATAGTTGAATGGTGTATGATAGACAACAACAACAAAGTCTATCTCCGTAAGATTCCATTTAGTAATCGAATCCACAATTTTATTAATTTGTTTGTGATCCCTTTTCTCATCATCTTCTCCACTTATGTCACCATTTTCTTTAAACTTAGGAAAAGTAAGAGATCCCAGAGATCTCAGAGATCCTCCAGGATCATCACCGCTGTTATATCGTGTTTCTTCATCTGCTGGTTTCCATTCTTCATCTTTCCATTTACACCCATCTACGATGAGGATAGCGTTCTATCCCATAGTATAAGTTCTGTTGTTATCATGCTGGCTTGTCTTAACAGTTGCCTGAATCCAATCATTTATGTATTCATGACCCCGGATTTCCAACAAGGTTTCCTCAGATCCATCCCCTTCAAACTTGAAAGAGCTTTAGGTGATCCTAATAAGGATGTGCGCGAAGAACAAGAACCTGGTAAACTTACTCGCACTACAGATGATTAACATATAATTTCCCGAAACTTAAAAAGTTTTCTGAGTTCTAAGTGGATATATTATCAGCTTACAATGTATTTAGAGCAGTCTTTTTTTATAATCATAGTATGAAAAATAATGATACATTTTCAAATTTCCATTATTATTTATGAATGATGTCATCATATAGTCCTATTACTACAATTTCTTGAAAGACCGGCAATCCCTCAATTTTTTTTTTTTTAGTAATATATTTTCATTTCCATGATGTCATACATCAGTATGACGCGTTTCGGCTTGTGTCGTCTCCAAGCCTTTCTCAAATACTGCATGCAAAAGCGTTGCACAGATTTATTTAAATACTATTACCTCATTATCATAATTAAACATCTTGCATTGTTTCACTGTGTCATTTTTTCAAGTGTCTATATAGGCTTCATAATTATGAAGAACAAATGTTAAACTAAATCAATTTTATAAGTTTCACATTTCCCATCCAACCAACTCTCCAAAGAGTGACGAAAGTTTGGATAACGCCCTGGGGTGGTGCCTGGTGTCTCCTGGCAACCAAAGCTAACATCACCGGTGAAGACCCAGTTGGCACTTACCGTATATACTCGTGTATAAGCCGAGTTTTTCAGCCCAAAATTTGGGCTGAAAAGTCTACCCCTCGGCTTATACACGGGTCATATACGGTACATGTAGGTGGGGGCTGTGTCCCGGGGCTGTGGAGGCTGCAGGAGGCGGGGGGAGGCTGCTGTATGAGCGGCCCCGTCACGTGGGGCCGCTCATTAAATATGCACTGCTTCCCCCTGTCAATCAGCGCAGGGGGAAGCAGTGCATATAGCCCCCAAATGCTGGCACTGTCCCCCCTTGTAAGGGCCCCCCCCCCCCAGGGCGCTTATATTACCATTCCGGTCTTCTGATCCGCGCCGCTCCTCGGTGCTCCTCGCTGCTCCGTCCGTCCGTCCTCCTACATCCGGGATCTCCGGCCGTCGCAGGCATATGACGTCATCGCGCGACGGCTGGGGATCCGGATGTAGGAGGACGGACGGAGCAGCGAGGAGCACCGAGGAGCGGCACGGATCAGAAGACCGGAATGGTAAGAGAAGCGGGGGGGGGGCCCTTGCCAGCGAGTGCCAGCATTTGGGGGCTGCGGATACCCCCTGGGGGCTGCTGGGTACCCCCAGGGGGCTGATGGGTACCCCCAGGGGGCTGATGGGGACCCCCAGGGGGCTGCTGTATAAACCCCCTGGGGGCTGCTGGGTACCCCCAGGGGGCTGCTGTATAAACCCCCTGGGGGCTGCTGGGTACCCCCAGGGGGCTGCTGTATAAACCCCCTGGGGGCTGCTGGGGACCCCCAGGGGGCTGCTGTATAAACCCCCTGGGGGCTGCTGGGGACCCCCAGGGGGCTGCTGTATAAACCCCCTGGGGGCTGTTGGGTACCCCCAGGGGGCTGCTGTATAAACCCCCTGGGGGCTGCTGGGTACCCCCAGGGGGCTGCTGTATAAACCCCCTGGGGGCTGCTGGGTACCCCCAGGGGGCTGCTGGGTACCCCCTGGGGGCTGCTATATGTACCCCTGGGGGCCTGCTGTATACCACTAGGGCTGCTGTATACTACCACTGGGGCTGCAATACCACTGGGGCTGCTGTATATAGGGGCTGCTGTATACACCACTGGGGCTGCAATACCACTGGGGCTGCTGTATATAGGGGCTGCAATACCACTGGGGCTGCTGTATATAGGGGCTGCTGTATACACCACTGGGGCTGCTGTATATAGGGGCTGCAATACCACTGGGGCTGCAATACCACTGGGGCTGCTGTATATAGGGGCTGCTGTATACACCACTGGGGCTGCTGTATATAGGGGCTGCAATACCACTGGGGCTGCTGTATACACCACTGGGGCTGCTGTATATAGGGGCTGCAATACCACTGGGGGCAGCTGTATATACCACTGGGAGCTGCTGCATATACCACTGTGGCTGCTGTATATACCACTGGGAGCTGCTGTATATACCACTGGGGGCTGCTGTATATCATACTGCTGGGGCCTGTATACCACTGCTGGGGGCTGTAAACCTGTGCTGGGGTCCACCCTCGGCTTATACGCGAGTCAATAGATTTTCCCAGGTTTTGGGGGCAAAAGTAGGGGGGTCGGCTTATACACGGGTCGGCTTATACACGAGTATATACGGTAATCACCCCCGCCAGGATAAGCCCATTTCATGGTGCAGTGTTATAGTCACCCACATGCATTTCACAGTTTATCATTATAATGACTTGGCTACATGGTGTAAAGAAACCTTTCTGAAAAATATGTATAAACAGATAAATATTTTAGTATTTTTCCTATAATTTCAAGATATTATATTGATGACCTAATAATATCAAAAACAATTATTCTGTGCTTTTATAATCATTTGCACTTAGTAGAAGTGTCTAATGGATTAGGGGTGGAGAAACAATACATATACAAGAGCAATGCTGGTTATAGACAGAGGATCCGCTGCACTCACTGACCAAAGAGAAGAGATCCTGGAGGGGAAGAAAGGAAGGTAATGAAAGCAATAAGAAATTATGACAAAATTCAAAAGTAGATTTTTAACTTATATTGCCTAGTTGTTGTGTCTTTTGCCTGCATTTTATTTATGCCTAAATCTCTAATTTGCACCTTTTTCATAAACCATTTCATTTATATTTATCTGATTTCTTTTTATGTTCTTTAAACTTGTCACAGTTTGGGACTTATAGATATTTTCAGCTGATTTATCGATTGAGACTTTGCAAACATACTTAATTATTCCTCGGATCAAATCGTATATGCAAGTGATGAATTAGGTCCGTAAATGAAATTACAATCATCTATCTATCTATCTATCTATCTATCTATCTATCTATCTATCTATCTATCTATCTATCTCTCTATCTATTTATCAATCTCTCTGTATAAATCAAATGATTTCTATACATCCTTTTCTATCTATCTATTATGGAAGGAAAGACTAAAAGGGATTGTGGAAAACTGAATAAAGATCTATGAAAGACTAAACATTGAAGGAGTAATAAGTAGTTTAAGATAAGTATAGATAGTATTACTTTATATTACATAGATTGACAGCATAGATAGATAGATAGATAGATAGATAGATAGATAGATAGATAGATAGATATTCTATATAAACGTATGGTGGATCAAAACTGTCATGTTGGATAGATTGCACAATAATCTGTATATTATTATTATTATAACAGTTGCACACAGCAAATAAGATCATTATGCTGGGTAAGGTATTAAATCACTAGTCAGACACTTCCCAAGCGTCTAGGAATGCGTGATATTTCGGTGAATGATGCAGCAGAGCCCAGTAGGGGCCTTTTGTCTTTTGCAGCTGACAGATTGTTATTTTGTCAACTCGAATTGTTTTCAAGTGCTGGCAAAGATTTTTAGGCACCGCACCCAGTGTGCCGATAACCACGGGGACTACCTTCACTGAGCACCCAGTGTGCCGATAACCACGGGGACTACCTTCACTGAGCACCCAGTGTTTCAATTACCACTGGGACCACCCTCACTGATCACCCAGTGTGCCGATTACCACTGGGACCACCTTCAATGAGCACTCAGTGTGCCGATCACTATGTGACCATCTTCACTGAGCACCCAGTGCACCGATCACCACTGGGACCACCGTCACTGGCTTGTGCCGATTACCACTGGGACCACCTTCACTGGCTTGTGCCGATTACCACTGGGACCACCTTCACTGGCTTGTGCCGATTACCACTGGGACCACCCTCAATGGCTTGTGCCGATTACCACTGGGACCACCCTCACTGGCTTGTGCCGATTAACACTGGGACCACCTTCACTGTCTTGTGCCAATCACCACTGGGACCACCTCCATTGGCTTGTGCCGATCACCACTGGGACCACCTCCATTGGCTTGTGCTGATCACCACTGGGACCAACCTCACTGGCTCGTGCCAGAATCTTTACAGTTTGATCTTTATATCCTCATATCGTGTAAGTTTTTCCAGTTGCTTCTCCTCAATCCTGCCGTTGTCTGGTATTGCCGCATCGACGATCCACACTTCCTTTTTAGTTACAATGGTAAGGTCTGGAGTATTGTGCTCCAAGACTTTTATCAGTCTGAATTCGGAAGTCCCATAGTAGTTTTGCTTGTTCATTTTCAATAACCTTTTCAGGTTTATGCTCCACCAGTTCTTTGTGACGGGAAGATGGTAATTGTGGCACAAGTTCCAGTGAATCATCTGAGCGGCTGGATTCTGCTTTTGCTTGTAGTCTGTCTGCGTGATCTTCTTGCAGCAGCTCAGTATATGATCCATTGTCTCATCTGCTTCCTTGCATAGTCGACATTTGGGGTCTGTAGTTGATTTTTCAATTCTGGCTTTAATCGCAGTTGTAGGGATCGCTTGCTCTTGGGCTGCTAGAATTAAGCTCTCTGTTTCCTTTTTTAATGTTCCATTAGTGAGCCACAACCAGGTCTTTTCCTTGTGGCCTTTACCCTTGATTTTCTCTAGCAATTGTCCATGCAGAGCTTTCTTTTGCCAGTTTTCTCTTCTGCTTTGTACTGCGCACTTGTCCTGTTAGTTAGATATTCCACATAGATCCATCAGTCCATTGCTAAACAAAGGCTCAATAC
Organism: Allobates femoralis; assembly: GCA_033576535.1. Classification (NCBI taxonomy): domain Eukaryota; kingdom Metazoa; phylum Chordata; class Amphibia; order Anura; family Aromobatidae; genus Allobates; species Allobates femoralis. Next base: position 63,399,822 of record JARQOC010000009.1, on the reverse strand, counting down.
TTCAGAATGGGGGTAATATTAAAAAATGGTTAAAAACAAACGACAAGAATAGAAAAACGTTAAAACCATTCCATTATCAAAACTTAATTAGGAACCCATAAGGGGGCTCCACCAGGTTCAGTAGTCATTAGGCCGTATCAAAAAACCACATATCATAGCTATCTATAGAGTAGGATGTCATGCCCACAGCTGTCAAAAAAATGAGGTAAAGCTGAGCTTCTCATTCAGTCCGCCTAGAGATAAAGTCCCCAGATGGACAATCCACTGGCATTCTTTTCTTGCCAGAGATTTTTTATAATCTCCACCCCTAGCCCCTATGTGGCAAACATCAATGGCCTTAAATTTGAGATTGGTTGGGTCACAGTCATGTTTTAATTTGAAGCGACGTGGGAGTGTCTTTAGTTTAGGGTCCCCAAACTCAATATTCTTTGCTGCCACGATATGTTGTATGTTTTCCGGCACCCGCACCCTGAATTCATGTGATGTTAAACCAATATAAATCAAGCCACATGGACATGTGGCATGATAGATTACACTTTTAGTGGTACATGTTATGAACTGCTGGATATCATATATTTTCTCACTATTGGCAGCTATAAATATCATAGATTTCTTCATATTCCTGCAGGCCAAACATGCCCCAATGGTACGAAACCACGGCGTACCCTCCCACTCACTATGGGTTTGGTTTTCACAATATAGTGACTGTGCACCAGATCATCTCGCAAGCTATTGCTCTTTCTAGCCGTCATCAATGGTCTTTCAGTAATGGACTCTTATTGTGGGTACCAATTGGAGGATCCCCCAATGCTTTTTGAGTATCCCTCTAATCCTATCCCACTTGTTATTATAGGTTGTTATAAAATAAATAATCTGCCCCCCAACTTTATTTTTCCTCTCTTCCGACTCCCTTTCCCCTGTGAGCAGGGCTCTGTGGTCGGCTCTATGGGTTCTCTGGTAGCCATGTTTTAAACACTGCCCACTATACCCCTTCGCCAAAAAATGCTCCCTCAGGGCAAGTCCCTGAAAGTATGATTCACAAGACCAGACTCTCTTAGCTCTTAAAGATTGACCAGTTGGGATAGCTGAAATTGTGGCTGGGGTGTGGGCGGAGGTGGCATGTAGTAGTGCATTCACGAAGTCTCATTTCTGAACATGTCTATTTGAATGGAGCCATCTGGGGGCACATTGAGCCTAAAGTCCAAAAAGTCCATAGACTACACGTGATGCTTGTGTGATAACTTGATGTTATATGTATTGGAATTCAAAATTCCCATAAATTCCTCTAATTGGGGGACAGTTCCCCTCCACAACATCAACACATCATCTATGTAACGCATCCAGCATAAAGCCTGGGTCGCAGCGTGTGAGATCCCCCAAAAAACTCCCTCTCCCAAAAGCCCATGGCTGTGCCCCACTGCTCCAGGAAGAAGCGGCCTTTGAAGAGGAAGAAGTTGTGGGTTAGGATATATTGTAAGAGGTCTAGGATGAGGGTACTCAAGTGGTTATCCCACCTACTACTTTCTAAATAAAAACTGACAGCCCGTAGACCATCCTGATGGTTAATTGAGGAATACAAAGATTCTACATCGGCCATCACTAACAGGGTGTCAGAAACCACAAAAATCCCATCAACTTGCCTCAGGACGTCCGAGGTGTCACGGACATAGGAAGGCAGCGTTTCCACTAAGGAAGCTTTGATAATGGATTGGTTTTAACGTTTTTCTATTCTTGTTGTTTGTTTTTAACCATTTTTTAGTATTACCCCCCAGTATTGAGCCTTTGTTTAGCAATGGACTGATGGATCTATGTGGAATATCTAACTAACAGGACAAGTCTGCATAATATATGGAATATGATGACAGTTAATACCAATAATATGTGGAGGTGATCTTTGATAGATCACTTTGATGTACCCTGAATATATTTGTACCAGGGGTGCCTGTATTTTTGATTACCATTGTCACCATTGTTTCTGTATTTGTATGTGCCATTGATAAGTAATGATCTGGACCAACAACAGACTAATCCTGCTGCAGTCCATAGCCCTACGAAGTGACTACTGTTATTCAGTGGCTGCATGTCTCCAATTTTGTGCAGGTTAATTAATAAGTATTGGAGTTTGGGCACATTTGCCCATCTCCAAAATAGCTGCCGAGATCCGAGCATGTGCAGTTGCACCTTCCCCGGGCGACGCTAGAGGTTTCTGACCCGGCCGGAAGTAGCTTCAAATGACGCACTTTCGGTTGGAGAATACCAGAAGCGGACACCGGCGGGCGATGTGGCCGCACATGTGTGGCGCTTAGAGCGGGCCCCACACCAGGCGCAGTTTGTAAGGGGTATAAGAGGAGTGGAGATTGACAAGAGAGCATGCTCCCTGAAGAAGCTCTATAAGGGAAACGCATTGGTGTGTACCCACAGCCACCCTGGTGCACTACAAATAGGACATGGGTAAGCTGGCACACTGATTCTTGATTATTGTTTGGGAATCTGGTTAGGTGGAACTATGGGATTTATGATATGTATTGAAGTGTAAATCTCCTGAAATTGTCAGGCTATTGCCCCTTGATGATGCAATTTATCACTGTGTTCAGCAGTTATTGGGTAGTGACACATACCATGCTCGTTTCTGCAATTACGTTCCCAATTGACTATAGAGTCATTTCAGGGTATCTGTAACCTTTGATTGTCTTAGATACTGATGCGTAACCAGAATTAAGGCTAATTACTATCCTGTCACACTCTTGACCAGACCACGTGTTGTTTCACTTTTTTAGTCACTTTTTGTGCAATAAGCAGCCTGCCATTTTATACTTGGTGTTTTTCAAATAAAAAAACATTTGCAATAATTGGCAGTCTTAATTACATTTATCATTAATGGTACAAACTCTCCAACCCAAAGAAATATATGTTTAACAGTATTTGGGAGGGACCGTTTTATAACAAACTACATTCCATGTGGGACTCAGATTTTTGTATTCATCTTTTTTTGTCTGTTGCACTTTAAGCAGTTTTCTGTTGTTAACTTCCATCAAGGCTTGTTCTCTTCTATCATTCACATAATCTGCCCGTGCATGTTTCTTGTTCAAATGTTTTTTTTATTAAATTTTATCATTTAAATTCAAATAACAAAACTTTAAATTCATAGTATAGTATAGTATACAGAGTAGTTATTATAGATATAACATGGATGGGTTATTATTATGTAATACAGATTATGTCAAATTTAGTGGCATTGAAGTTCATGTAAATTCTGATTTAAATTCAAATTCTTTATTTATATCAGAGATTGTTTACAAACATGAAATAAATTTAATAATTATCAACTATTTACAGTCGCAGAAGACACAGTTTCTGTGGTGCTGTGTTATCTCACCAGCTCTGATACTTGGCAGCTTCTGCAGTTTAGTGGGGCTGATGCAGGAGATAAGATGGTGATTAGATGGTGTCTATGTCTGCGTGGCTCGGGTGATTGAAGATCTTTTTCTCTGCAGGCGTGCTGTGATAGCTTCTCCTCACTGTTGGTTGGGATGCAGTTGCTTCCAGGCCCAGGATCTATGCTGCTTGCTTGCAGTACAAAACTGCCGTGTTGATTCCTGTAGCAGTCAATGCGTGGGTCGGGGCTAGAAGACCCACGCTGACGTCAATAGAGCTGACGTCAGCAAGCTACGGAACTACTTAGGAGAAGTAGATCCTTCCGCCGGCGCCAGGTTTTTCTTTTTGTTGCCGCTTCTGGGACCGGAAAGTAATCCCTCGGTGGTGGGAGCGTGATCTAATCTGAGAGGGAGAGAGAGCCAAACTTCTCTCACAACCTAGCCAAGGCCCCTCCAGCAGTCGATCTCCAAACCAGATTCTGCAGATTTTGCATTGTGCCCAGTCAGAACGGTGCTCAGTGACAGCCCAGCACCGGTAATGTAATCAGAGAGTAGTGGTGGTCTGCACTGTGGGCTCACCTGGACATTCTGTAGGTCTTGCCTTTCTGCTTCTTCTGATGTACAAGGAGGTGAAGACAGTTAAGAGCTGGAGCCAATAATGGCGTCTGGATTCGGTCTTGTGGCAGGCTTGATTTTTCAGAGGAGCTATTATATGTTGTAAATCTCTCCAAATTAGATCCGGAGTGGATCAAAATGATCTCTGATTCTTCCAAAGTCTGTCAGGTAGCTTAAAAAAGGCAATTTCCCCAGTCGCTTGGTATATGGCACAGGAGCACACAGAATTTGTGTCTCTCACATTAGCCACGCCTCCAGTCTGTCCAGATCACTACGTGGATGCAATGAGTAGTGGATTGTCATCAGTTTTCTTGTTTTTCTGTCCAGATCATCCAGATCTATCTGTGTCCAGTTCACAATTCCAGCAGCATATCTAATGACAGTAACGGCCCAGGTGTTTATGGCCTTGATGGTATTCCCACCATTCAATTTCCTCTGCAAAATCTTCCTGACTCTTTGGACATATTCCTTCCTAACCACATTTTTCACATGTCCGTACTTGATGTTATCCAGCTGTAATAAGCCCAGGTATTTGTAGGCTTCAGGCTGGTGGCATTTTATGGTTTGTCCATTAGACATTTCAATGCCTTTACCGTCAATTATTTTCCTTATTATTATTATTACTATTTTAGGTTAAGCGTCAGAATGGACACCGCTGATTTTAACCTGACCTCACCTGATATAACTCCGGTTTTCAATAATCAGTAAGTTTATATTTCTTATTTTTATTCTTTAGGTTTCCACTGTTCTCACATAAAGGTGTGCCTGGTCAGAAAAATTCATTGTCAGATTTCCATTTAGACGTATAATATTAGTAATTCTGTGTTCCATATCTCAAGTTAACATTAGCAAAAAATGTGCAACACTTTTCCTTATTTGTCAGACCTTGCATGTCTGTCTGTTCTTACAATGATAGTATATTGAATTGTGTAATGATTCATTTCTCCTGTGGGGGCGCTGCAGGAGAATTAAAATTGTTACCAAAAGAGCAAAAATATGTAGTAATCAGACAGGAAATAAACAAACTGGAAAGGTCGATCATGTTTCATGCTTTTGTAGTACAATTTCTTTTTACTATTAGGATCCCATCTTACAATTAGTATATGGGAACATCATTGTACAAATCCATACGGTAGTGAACTTTCCACAGCTGAGGATTTCTTATAAGGTTATAAGTTTGAAATATTATTAGCTTCATATTAATTTTAATTGTGAAGAATTGCTCTATCTAATTTCAGTTCATCTCTATATATAATTGCAAGTTGTCTCCTCCACTTCCGTCTGGATGTCCGCCTATGTCACTTCCGCAAGCGCCATATTTCCACACCCCAGCGATGGGTAAGGAAATATGGAGGCCGCTGCTCCCCCGCCCGGTGAGCCCCCCACCCGATCACTCCCACCCTGTTCCTGCAGTCCCCCTCACTAACCTGATGCCGCAGCCCCTGCCAGCTATGACCCCCGCCTCTGATAAGCTGGGACCAACTTACAGGACCTGTGGTGAATTCATGATCATGGGCGGAGCCAGGTCACATGATCATGACATCACCACAGGATCTTGAGCAGAACAGATGGAGGAGCAGAGAGCAGCAGCAGTAGCCATGTACTGCAGCTACAGCTCACTCAACCCTCACCATGGTCACCGCACTCAAACTGCACTCACTCACACTTCACTCACTCATTCTGCACTCACTCAGCCTGCACTCACTCAACCTACACTCACTCAACCTACACTCACTCAACCTACACTCACTCAGCCTATACTCACACTGCACTCACTCACTCTTCACTCTCTCTGCCTACAGTAAAATTCTGCACCGAGTGCATTAGAGCCCACCCCCATCGTGATGTCACCGCCCCACCCGATGCGATAGCATCGGGTTCCCATCTGGTAGTAAAAAATACAAAAATTTAACAAAATGTAGCTAAAAACTAAAATATGCCATTTTTGTCTTCCATCTAGATTGATTATTTCTTTTCCCGTGTCCAGTGATTAGTTTCCACCAATGTACCCATTGTCTGTTATAGTCTTCAGTGCTGATGTCATGTTGACGGCACTGCAGCGTATCGTTGCGCTCAGAAGCTCTGAGTTGTTGTCAACTCTTTAAAGTCACTGATTGGCTGCAGCTAGAAGAAAGAAGTTTTCTAACAGTTGAAAAGCCTTTTAAGTCTCTTTATAAGTCTGCCCCATTACATTTATCCATAGGCAATATTAACCTTTAAAAGGTCTCCCCTCGTTACAGGGGTTGAAAGAATGTAAAAAAGTTCAAAATATCAAACTTTCTGTAACTTTCTGAGGTGGAGTAAACTAACACCCCAAGGCAGAGGTCCCCAACCTTTACGACCTTGAGAGACACGTTCAGCTCTGTAAGATGGTTGTGAGTCTCATTTAGCCATGAGAGGGTTACAAGCCAAATCTAGCTTCCGCCCCCTCTCAGTAGTGACACCAAGAGCCTTATTACTGTGTAAGGACAGCGAAAGCTTTCTGACAAAAATCACACTGAGACAGTATACCAAGAGCCAGAGATTCCTAATTTACCCCCATTCAGATTTGCTCTTATGTGTGGGGTGACTCACAAAACTTACCATCTGGAAAACTGCTCCTCATAGCCAATTGCTAGACCTGGTGTTAATGTAACAATCTGGAAGACAGCTTCAAGACACATATCAAGGGCCCATAGCCTATGTGTCTCACAAGTACAGGTTGGGGCGCTTGCTCTAATGCAATCTTAACATTATTTCAGCACCAAATTCTCCAGTGTACCTCTAGCTATATGTGCTCACAAGGTAAAGGTTGAGGGCGCTTCCTCTAATGGAATCTTAACATTACTTCAGCCCCCAATCCTCCATGTATACCTTTGTGTCTATTTACAAAACTAAAAATTCTTCATGACCTAATGTCTTCCCTATCATGTCTTCTAAGGTCATCTTACGAAGACAAGAAAACAAGTAACACAACTTCTTACATCAATATTCAAGACTACATGGACATCATACAGAAAGTGTCAATTGCTTTATACAGCATTGTTTTTGCTCTTGGCACAACCGGTAATGGATTAGTCATCTGGATTGCCGGATTCAGGATGAAGAAGACAGTGAATGCCGTGTGGTTGCTCCATCTGGCCATCGCTGACTTCATGTGCTCTGCTTCTATTTCTTTTATAATAGCACATTTTACTTCACCTTCCACAGATTCACTAGTTATTATTTGCAACATTTGCTTTGTTCTGTTTGGTCTAAACATGGGCGCCAGTGTGCTGTTCTTGATCACCATGAGCATTGACCGGTGGATATCGGTTCATGTGGCCATTTTGGGCAAAAGTTCACAGGACATGTAAACTAGCTAGGATCACCGCAGGAATAATTTGGTTGATCTGTTTCCTTGTGATTGGTTTGGGGATTTTTGTTTCTAAATTTTTTTCCTATGATATAACTGAATGGTGTATGATAGACAACAACAACCAAGTCTATCTCCGTAAGATTCCATTTAGTAATCGACTCCACAAATTTATTAATATGTTTGTGATCCCTTTTCTCATCATCTTCCCACTTATATCACCATTTTCTTTAAACTTAGAAAAGTAAGAGATCCCAGAGATCTCAGAAATCCTCCAGGATCATCACCGCTGTTATATTGTGTTTACTTCATCTGCTGGTTTCCATTCTTCATCTTGCCATTACACCCATCTACGATGAGGATAGCGTTCTATCCCATAGCATAAGCTCTGTTGTTATCATGCTGGCTTGTCTTAACAGTTGCCTGAATCCGATCATTTATGTTTTATGACCCCGGATTTCCAACAAGGTTTCCTCAGATCCATCCCCTTCAAACTTGAAAGAGCTTTAGGTGATCCTAATAAGGATGTGCGCGAAGAACAAGAACCTGGTAAACTTACTCGCACTACAGATGGTTAACATATAATTTCCCAAAACTTAAAAAGTTTTCTGAGTCCTAAGTGGATATATTATCAGCTTACAATGTATTTAGAGCAGTCTTTTTTTTATAATCATAGTATGAAAAATAATGATACATTTTCAAATTTCCATTATTATTTATGAATAATGTCATCATATAGTCCTATTACTACAATTTCTTGAAAGACCGGCAATCCCTCAATTTTTTTTCTTTTTAGTAATATATTTTCATTTCCATGATTTCATACATCAATATGACGCGTTTCGGCTTGTGTCGTCTCCAAACCTTTCTCAAATACTGCATGCAAAAGCTTTGCACAGATTTATTTAAATACTATTACCTCATTATCATAATTAAACATCTTGTATTGTTTCACTGTGTCATTTTTTCAAGTGTCTATATAGGCTTCATAATTATGAAGAACAAATGTTAAACTAAATCAATTTTATAATTTCACATTTCCCATCCAATCAACTCTCCAAAGAGTGACGAAAGTTTAGGATAGCGCCACTAAAGGTACCTTTACACGCCGCCACTGTTGCTAGCAACAGGTATCCACCGCACGTGCAGCACACGTTTTTAACGGTGGATACCGATCGCTGATGCCTGCATATACACGCCGCTATTGCGTGCTCCACTGAAGGTATCTGCGTTCCCCGGAAGTGCCGACAGCTCCTGCGGCTTACTTCCTGTTGAATACCTTCCCTGGTTTACATGCTGCTACCACAAAGGAACATGGGCGTACATCTTTCGCGCCGCAAGTACATAGGCGTGACAGAGTTGTGTATTCCGTGACGCTTGTACGCTGATTGGACAGCGCAATAGCATCATGATTGGCCAGCCTGCGCAGGAAGGCTGGCTAATACATGACGCCATTGCAATTGTGGACTGTGAATGGACAGCTCTTTAAATATGGTGCGCTGTGAGGGACAGCCAATGGTTACACAGTACCCCCACCAATGATCGCTGATGGGGCGTGGTATCCATGACGCTGTGGCACGCCCTGTGAAATCACTAGGCGACGCAACATCCATGCCTGTGCCCCGTTTAGATGCCACTACCATGGCAATTGTGCCTTTCTGTTGCCTTGAGTTTTAGAGCATGGCTCAGCAGCAGGTATCGAGTCCAACGACAGGACACCGGAGGAACTGCCCTATTTACACGCCGCCATTTGTAGCAATTTCATGGCAACAAGCATAAATATCCCCAATGCCAGGCAGTTGCTACCTTTCAGTGGTGGCGTGTAAAGGTACCTTAAAACAGCAGAAATATCTTGTTGATGTATAATTCATTCAGAACTTTCTACACTTAAAGTGAACCACCGATGTTCGATTTCGGCAGACTTTGCCCGGACTTTTTTTAAAGTCTAAACTCGGGGCCAATCATGGCTCGAGCTTAAAGGGACACTGTCACCAGGTTTTTGTCATCTCATCTGACAGCAGCATAAGTTAGAGACAGAGACCTGATTCCAGCGATGTGTCTCTTACTGGACTGCTCAGTTAGTTTTCATAAAATCACTGTTCAATCAGATGGAGATTAACATTGTAGGACTAATCGAATAGTCCAGCATAGTCATTTACTGCTAAATCTGAAGCAGAGAAAACAGTAATTTTATCAAAGTGAACAAGCAGCTCAGTAGTGACACATCGCTGGAATAAGGGTCTCTATCTCTACATTATGCTGCTGTCAGATGGGATGGCAAAAACCTGGTGACAGTGTCTCTTTAAGTCTGGTCCCCAAACTTGGACTTTAAAGTTATGGGATGCAGCGGGGGCTGTAAAACAAAGTATGTAGTTATTATACAACAGCTCATACTTACCGTATCCTGCCATCCCGTGTCCCGCTATGTCTACTTCCGGGGATGCTTATTAACTTCCTGGAAATTCACTGCAAAGGGACACACAGATGCTGTCACAGAGAATGGGTGTCTGTGATTAGCTGTTGGAGTAATCTGGAAACTGCCCATTTATTCAAGATGCAAGAATGTATGGGCTGGTTTCAGGTTACTTCAGCAGTATCTGCTCACGGTGATAGTATGCTGAGACTGAAAACCGGCTAAGAGAAAGGTCATCTAAGTTCACAGCTGAGCCGCATTAGCCATAAGCTCAGATGACATCATGTCAGTGTTGAGGATGGAGAGACATGAAATGTCTTTATAGGGTTAAAAATATCACAACTCTTCTCTTTTTATATATATTGTGATTTAGAGATGTCATGTCGTCGTTATACACTAGATGGCGCCCACGTTCCATAGTATATCTGAAACCTAAGCCAACCCATTAAGGGAGGAATTTAGATATTAGAATAATTTGATAAGAATTGACCAATTAGGAGATGATCACTTTGTAGAAAGTTCTAGAATTCTAACACGCCTTTTGCTTTCTGTATAAAAATGTGTGTTTCTATAAATGCTTGCGCAGTGTTTAATCTCATTTGGCGTAGGCATGAGTAAGGCTTGAGACGGCTCTGGTGTCTGTATCATTTACTTGCAGTGTGCAGACGTGCATAATTGCTTACATATATAATTTGGAATGGCTGGTGGACTTGTGATTGAACTGAGACTCTCAACAACAGCACATGGATCCCAGCTGTAAGTGAGTGCTTCTCTAGCTCACTTACAGCTGTTTACCATGTGTCATCATGCTGTTCATGGGGTCATCTGAGTTCATGCCTGACATGCTCAGCTGTGAACTTATATGACCTTCCTCATGGCTGGTTGTCAGTTTGAGCCTCTAATTCTGTGAGCAAACGAGTGTCTGCTTACAGAAATATGCAGTAAAGCCAAAGATGTTCACTGTGAGTTACGTCAGAGGATTTTGGGTTAATAAAAATCTATGTCTATGAATGCACCACTTTCTGGGGTGGCTGCGGCTGCAAATCGCAGCAGGGAGCACAGAATGCTTGGGCCATCCTGCACTGAGGATTCCAGCCCCCAGATCTCTAGTTGTACCTGGCTGTAAACCAAAAATGCATCAAAACCCTTTGTAGTTTTTTTCAAAAAAACAAACACTGCATGCACACTTTTCTTGGCCCAGATGAGGGTAGACAAAGAGTCATAATGTGCAAGTGCAAGAAAAGGTCAAAGACCACCCACACTCATGCAGTACAAGATATCAAGCAAAATGGTATGAAATCTGTGCTGCTGCCAAAGAATCCAATTCAAAGTGATCGATGTAGCATATGGTGGTTTATTCTATGCATTTCAAAGTGTACCCCGCTTCTTCATCAGGAAATGTACACCAGTAATGTACATTTCCTGATAAAGAAGCGAGGTTACCGCTTCAAAACTCGTAGAATAAACCACCATATGATCACTTGAATTGGATTCCTTGGCAGCAGCACAGATTTATACCATTTTTCTTGATGTCTTAGTACTGCATGAGTGTGGGTGGTCTTTGACCTTTTTTTGCGCTTGCACATTATGACTCCTTGTTCTACCCTCATCAGGGCCAAGAAAAGTGTGCATGCACAGGAGTGCAATGACATAAACTGTGGGTGACATAGTATGCATTACACACATGAATAGAGGGAGGATGGCGATCACAAGAAGAAAAGATGCCCCAGACCAAGACCTGCGAGTCCCATCGGAATGCTACCTCAGGAGTATAATAAAAGCTGTTATTTTGCATTTCCAGATCGGATGGGGACATATTTACAGTCTAGAATGCTGTATATAAGGCCTTACTGGTGGTGGCCACATCTACTCATCCCTCCCTGGCCATTATATACTGTTCCCTATACTGATCCCTTATGTGGTGCCCCTGAAATAATACCTAGCTAGCATACTGTGCCCCCTCCTCACACTTCCTAATCAATCACATACCGTCTCTAAAATACTGTCACATGAGCTTCCATGATTCCCCTATGTATACTGTATTCCCTTGCTGTGCTCTCATACGGTGTTATCCTTCAAACATTGTCTAGTGTCTATAACAAACCCTCCTCCTCTTTTCCCCCTACATACCCAGCTTCCATCTTACACACTATAACTCCACATACTGTTCCTTTAGTACTGTCACACTATCCTCCCACACTCCCCCTCTCTATAATGTGTTCCCCATTTCCCTCACATCTACTCCAGTCCCAGTCTCCTCTCTTCCTCTCATCCACCACATGCACTGCTGACCCCATCCCCTCACACCTACTCCAGTCTCTCTCTCCGGTGGTCACCACTCACCTACCAAAATTTTCAATCTCTCCTCTCTTCTGGCATCTTCCCTTCCTCCTTCAAACACTCTATCATTACTCCATTATTGAAGAAATCTTCTCTTGACCCATCCTGCACAAATAACTACAGACCAGTTCCAACTCCTCTAAACTTTTGGAGGGCCTAGTCTACTCCAGTCTTAACGTTACTTTTCCACTCACTCTCTTCTAGATCCAGTTACAGTCAGGTTTCCGCCCCTACACTCTACAGAAACTGCCCTCATCAATTTGACCAATGATCTTCTGACGGCAAAACATAATGGTGACCATTTTCTGCTTATTCTTCTTGACCCTCTCCAACTTTTAACGCAGTTGACCACTATTTCCTACTCTCTGTGTTTCACTTCATTGGCATAAAGAACATGGCTCTCTCCTGGTTCTCATCCTATCTTTCTGATGGCTCTTTCATTGTATCATTCACTGGCTCCAATTCCTCTCCTCTTCCTCTCACTATTGGGATCCCTCAGGGTTCAGTCCTCGGTCCTCTTCTCTTCTCTCTCTACACAGCCCCTATTGGACAGACCATCAGGAGATTTGGCTTCTAGTCCCATCTCTATGCTGATGACACATGGTTATACACTTCAGCCCCTGACCTTACCCCAGTGGCCCTAAAGAACACCAATGACTGTCTAGCTGGAGTTTCCCACATCATGTCTGCTCTCTATTTGAAACTCGATTTTTCCAAAACTGAACTTCTTCTGCTCCTGCCCTCCACTATCCTCCCTAAATCTGACATCTCTCTCTCAGTGAGTGGCACCAGGATAATGCCTAGGCAGCAGGCTCGCTGTCTGGGTGTTATGTTTGACACCAATCTCTCCTTCACCTCCTATATATAATCTCTCGGCTGCTCCTGTTGCTTGCACCTGAAGTACATCTCTAGAGTCCGCCCCTTTCTCACCATGGAAACAACAAAAACCCTCACCATGGCCCTAATCCACTCCCACCTTGACTACTGCAATTCTCTATTGATTAGCCTCCCCCTTACTAGACTTTCACCTATCTAGTCCACCCTTAATGCAGCTGCCAAGATAACCTATCTAGCTGTTACTCAGATGCCTCTGCTCTGTGCCAGTCACTGCACTGGCTGCCTATACACTACAGCAGTGTTTCCCAACTCCAGTCCTCAAGGCACACCAACAGGTCATGTTTTCAGGATTTCCTTATCATTAGACAGATGATGGAATTATCCCCTGTGCAAGTGATTAAATTATCACCTATGCAATCCTAAGGAAATCCTGAAAACATGACCTGTTGGTGTGCCTTGAGGACTGGAGTTAGGAAACACTGCACTACAGGATCCAATTCAAATTGCTTGTTCTCACCCACAAAGCTCTTCACAGTGCAGCACCTCCCTACATCTCCTCTTTCATCTCTGTCTATCACTTTACCCATTCTCTACATTCTACAATGACCTTCGACTAACATCTGCATTAATCCAAATCTCCCACTCGCGGCTCCAAGACTTCTCCCGAGCTGCACCAATTCTCTGAAATGCTCTACTCTAAGAAATTAGGACTATCCACAACTTGCATAGTTTCGAACGCTCACTAAAATACATCTTTCTAAGGCGGACTATCATGATCCCTAATAGAAGTCCTCTATACTGTATATCTTTCTAGACATAACTCTCCTTCAAACTTCACCAAACCCAAAAGCTCTACACAGAGTGTCTGGTGACCATTCATGTCATTTTTTGTATCCTCCACTTCCTCAAGATTCCTGAACCATCGTTGTAATCAGCCCCAGTACTTTGTGTAACCCCTATCCCGTTGTAGATTGTAAGCTCTGTTGAGCAGGGTCACCTTTATTTTTGCTGTAATTATTTTATCGTATTTTTACATTGTTCCTCTGCTTCAATTATTGTATTGTATTTTTTGCATTAATTCTCTACTTTAATTACTGTTTTTTTTTTTTTTTTTTTTATAATTGTTACCTATGTGAACCACTGTATTGTAAAGCGCTGCGGAATATCTTGGCTCTATATAAATAAAGATTATTATTATTATTATTATTATTTCCCTTACTTTCCCCTCATACTATGTTATCCCTCCAACATTGCCCATTGAGTACAACAAGCCCCCTTCTCACTCTTTTCCCTAACTGCGCCTCAATTGTGTTTGCTTTTATTGCAATACAACTTTCTATCGAAAATCTAAATGTACGTATTAATGATTCCATGACTTCACAATTATTCACTGGTTTAAGTGTCAAGAAAAAGGTTGTACAAATCCAATGCATAAAATATGTATAAAGTAGAATTTTCAGGAATAATTATATACAAGTAATGTGTAGATTGCTGCATTAACAACTAAGTAAATAAATAATAAGAACTAATATTCGGTAATTTGATAATTGCTTGCACTTAGCGGAAGTGTCTGATGGATTGGGGGGCAGGAAGGCGTATCTATATTTACAGGAGCAATACTGGTTATATACAAATGATCGGCTGAACTCACTGGCTGAGAAGGTCCTGGAGGAGAAGAAGGAAGGTAATGATAACTTACTCCATACATACTTCTAATTTATTAATTAAGTGCAGCAAACAGATTACACCGGGCACTCCACGTATTACTCAAAACGGGGCTGTCACTCCTGTGACTAATGCAGTTTCCTCTGGCGGTGCCGGCATGTAAGCAAATCCAAAGCGATATCATAGAAAAATAGAGCCGCACTCACCATTAGTCGATCTTGAATACTTTATTCTTAATTCAGTCCATACATATGAACATCAGCAGGGGAGGGGGTGCGGGGACGGAGGACGACGGCCTGCCGTTTCGCGGTCGTGTACCGCTTCGACGGGTCCTCTATAGCGTCTGTCGTCATTTCCGGGCTTTAACTTGCCGGTATTGACGTCACTACCGCTATAGCAAAACAAGCAAGTAAGTCCTTAAGGTTATTGCACCTTCTATAGGACAGGATAGGGGACCTATTCCAATTGAGTTTAGTTCTCTATCCTTTTCTAATACATGCCAATACTTGTTGATGGCCATAGAGATTTTATTATACATGGGCCCGTATTTGAAGGAGAACACAAAACGTTTCTTTTCAATATCATTATCTTTTTTAGATTGTTGTCCTAATTCTAAGGCTCTACTTTTAGTCTCCGATAATAGCTTTTCAGGATAGCCCCTCTGTTTGAAACTTACTTCTAATTCCTGCAGTTGTTTATCACGTCCTGTAACAGTGTTGTTCATTCTTTTAGGGTGAATATGGATTGAATGCCTTTGTAGATACCAATCACTGTCCATGTTTACAATAGGTCCTTAGCGAGAGGCCGCGCGCATTAATGTTACTTGTATAACTACCGAGACGAGTGCTGCCGGTGTAGAGGCAATACGGTACTACCCAGGTATCAGCGCGCTTGGTATCGCTAGATATTAGCGTGCCAATCAAAGTACGATGGAACTCTGTGGAGTTTAATTATATGTATAGATCAGCATATAGACACACCATAATGTTGTTTTGAACAATGTATATAATTTTTAATAATGTCACATTGTTTTGCTATAGCGGTAGTGACGTCAATACCGGCAAGTTAAAGCCCGGAAATGACGACAGACGCTATAGAGGACCCGTCGAAGCGGTACACGACCGCGAAACGGCAGGCCGTCGTCCTCCGTCCCCGCACCCCCTCCCCTGCTGATGTTCATATGTATGGACTGAATTAAGAATAAAGTATTCAAGATCGACTAATGGTGAGTGCGGCTCTATTTTTCTATGATATCGCTAATTTATTAATTAACCATAGGCTCTCATGAAATAGCAGTAATGCATTCCAAAAATCAAATCTTCAATGCTTGCACATCTTGGTAGAGTTTGCATGGGTTTCCCCTCCCCACACACCAAATACACACTGAGAGGGAATTTAGAATGTGAGCCCCGCTCCTGATCAACCCTTACTACATTTACGTCACTATACATATGGTAAGGTTTTAAATATTTGATGCTTAGGAGAGGACCCTCCCATTAGAGTCACCTTGACGTGGTGGGATGGCTTTTACATTTTTTTGATTAAAATAATGTTAAGTAAGTATATTTACATGCACTATTGCTTATATTTAATACTTATTTCAGGGTATTTGCTCAATTTTTGCTTATTTTCTTGCATATTGCTGTTTGTTGGCCAATGGGAACATGCCCCAACAAGTTGCATGCCTACAAACTTGCATTCCAATTCATTTTTTTTCAGTTCTCCTTGTGTTTTTGCTTTTGCAGACAATTCCTATAAGGTTGTGGCCAGCCTTTCTTTGAATTCGTAGAACACCAACAAGAAGGACATCAAAAAACAATTTCTTCATGGAGCCAAACCTAATACTAATGCACACATTAGAATTTAGAATGTGAGCCCCGTTCCTGCTCAACCCATTTAGGTCACTATACATATGGTAAGGTTTTAAATATTTGACGCTTAGGAGAGGACCCTCCCATTAGAGTCACCTTGACGTGGTGGGATGGATTTACATTTTTTGATCAAAATAATGCTAAGTATTCTATTTTATTTGCATGCACCATTGCCTATATTTATGACTTATTTTAGGTTATTTGCTCAACGTTTGCTCTTTTCTTGGATATTGCTGTTTGTTGGCCAGTGGGAACATGCTCCTACAAGTTGCATACCTACAAACATGCATTCCAGTTCATTTTTTTCAGTTATCTTTGTGTTGTTTTTGCAGGCAATGCTTATAAGGTTGGGGCCTGCCTTTCTTTGAAGTTGTAGAAAACCAAAAAGGAGAACATAAAAAAAAGTTATCTCCATGGAGCCAAACCTAATACTAATGCACATACAGGATGCAGGGAACCTCCATCATAGAGATGGGTGCAGCCCAGGTGCAAAATGCTGATGGAACAGGGGCTCAACCTTCCAAAATTGTGGGGGGCAGCAGCTTAGCTTAACAATTAAACTCTAAAAAGACTTGCAAAGCCAGCCTGTTGCATAGATAAGTGAGATACACAGTGCCTGAACAATAGCCTATTAGTGATGCGGGCTAGGTAACACTATATGAGTGTATCTTACAGGACAGACTCACCAATGTACAACCCTGCAAAAAATGGTGCAATGTTAAAAAAAAATAACGTGGAGTGTTAGATGATATTTTGGTCCAAATTACAGAAACTTGCACCCCATGCATCATGGGTCCTCACACTTGCAAGTCACTAAACTGATTAAATAGAACACCAAAAAGGACAACATTCTAAATAGTTACCACCATGGAGCCAAACCTAATATTAAATGCACACACAAGATGCAGGGAACCTGCAGCCTAGGTTCAACAATCTCTATGATGGAGCTTCCCTGTATCCTGTGTGTGCATTTAGTATTAGGTTTGGCTCCATGGTGGTATGTTGTTTTTTTTTTCTTTGGGCTCAACATTACGTTTATATATTGTAGCTTGCCATTGCTGGGTGTCCATTTTGTAGCCAGCGGTCCTGCTCAACCCTTATTAGATCACTAGACATGCGGAAAGCATTTAAATATTAGATGCTGGGACTGACCCAATAGGGGTCACCTCAACATGGTTGGATTGCTTTTACATTTTTTTGATCAAAATAATGTTAACTAACTACTCTATCTTTTCAACATACACTCTTGCTAATTTTTTACTAATGTTTGGGTATTTTCCAATTTTTGCTTATTTTCTTAGGTGTTTATAGACAAATGATCTGCTGCACTCACTGACCATAGATAAGGGAATCTGGTGGACATTACATTTATACGTCTTCCCATTGTTGGGTATCTCTGTTGAAGCCCTGGGTCGTGCTCAACCCATATTCACAATTACGTCACTAGACGTACAGTAAGGATTTAAATATAAGATACTAGGACCGTCCCAATATGGGTCACCTCAACATGGTTCGATTGCTGTTACATTTTTTTGATCAAACTAATGTTAACTAAGTACGCTATCTTTTTTACATATACCCTTGCTAATTTTTTAGTTATGTTTGGGTACTTACTAATTTTTGCTTCTTTTCTTAGGCGTTTATAGACAAATGATCTGCTGCACTCACTGACCAAAGATAAGGGAACCTGGTGGACATTCCATTTATACATCTTCCCATTGTTGGGTATCTCTGTTGAAGTCCTGAGTCCTGCTCAACCCATATTCACAATTACATCACTAGACATACAATAAGGATTTACATTTTAGATGCTAGGACCGTCCCAATATGGGGCAACTTTGACATGGTAAGATGGATTTTACTTTTTAGTGATATAAATAATTTTAACCAAGTCCCCTATTTTATTTACTAATTATTTTCTTTTCTAGGGTATTTGCTCTTTTTTTGCTTCTTTCTTTGGATGTTTATTGACAAATGATCTGCTGCACTGACTGACCAAAAATAAGGGATCCTGGTGGAGAAAAAAGAAAGGTAATGATCAGGGCCGGCTCCAGGTTTCTGTGGGCCCCGGGCGAAAAAGTCTCAGTGGGCCCCCTTTAGTACATATCATGGACTATAATATATATATTGCCGCACACTTACCGCAAGCCCCATAGACAATGCATGGGGCCTGCCGCAAACGTGCAGCAAGTGCAGCCGCTAGGCGGAAAATGCGGCAGATGCAAATTTTTTTACCGCAACTGCCACATTTTAAAAAAACGCCTATGTGAAGGCAGCCTTACAGGAACAGTGACTGCTGAAACCAGCAAGAGCTGTTTCTGACAGTGAGTATATTACACGTTGTTAGGAGCGGGCTAAAATGCGTTTGCATTCTCTTGCGCTTTTTAAAAATACCCTTCAAATGCAAAATGTTGCATTTTTGTGCGTCTGAGGATGCTTGGTATATACACAAGCATCCTCAAGCACACAAATAATGCAAGCAGCTCAATAGAGCCACACTGCATTATGGGTGGCACCGCAGCCAAGCGGAGTGTCTGGCCGTCCGGATCTCTCTTTCTCCTCACCTTTCTTCTCGCCGCTCCGGTCTCCTTCGGTCGCTCTGCACATATCAGCACAGTGATGACAACATTGTGCCCCTCCATGCTGAGCTGCAGAATGCAGACAGCAGCAGAAGAGACTATGGAGAAGAATGCTGCTGGCAAAGGTGGCTGAGACTATAGGAGCGGAATCCGCGGGGGGGCTACCACTGGTACACATACCTCGTACACACGCCGCTCTGCTGCGTACACCTCGTACGCACACGGCTCTGCTCCGTACACCTCCTACCCACGCCGCTCTGCTCCGTACACCTCCTACCCACGCGGCTCTACTCCGTACACCTCCTACCCACGCGGCTCCGCTCCGTACACCTCCTACCCACGCGGCTCCGCTCCGTACACCTCCTACCCACGCGGCTCCGCTCCGTACACCTAGTACCCATGCAGCTCTGCTCCATACACCTCCTACCCACGCGGCTCCGCTCCATACACCTCCTACCCACGCGGCTCCGCTCCATACACCTCCTACCCACGCGGCTCTGCTCCATACACCTCCTACGCACGCGGCTCTGCTCCATACACCTCGTACCCACGCGGCTCCGCTCCATACACCTCGTACCCATGCGTCTCCGCTCCATACACCTCGTACCCACGCGGCTCCACTCCGTACACCTCGTACCCACACGGCTCCGCTCCGTACACCTAGTACCCACACGGCTCCGCTCCGTACACCTAGTACCCACACGGCTCCGCTCCATACCCCTCGTACACACACGGCTCCGCTCTGTACACTTAGTACCCACATGGCTCTGCTCCATACCCCTCGTACACACACGGCTCTGCTCCATACACCTAGTACACACTGGGTTCCGCTCCGTACACCTCGTACACACTGGGCTCCGCTCCATACACCTCGTACACACTGGGCTCCACTCCATACACCTCGTACATACACGGCTCCGCTCCATACACCCAGTACACACTGGGCTCCGCTCCGTACACCTCGTACACACTGGGCTCCGCTCCGTACACCTCGTACACACACAGCTCCGCTCCGTACACCTAGTACCCACTCGGCTCCGCTCCGTACACTTAGTACACACTCGGCTCCGCTCCGTACACCTAGTACCCACTTGGCTCCGTTCCATACGCCTAGTACACACTCGCCTCTGCTACATTCACACTGTAAATCCCTCCTGACCCCACACATAAACTTCACCTAATTGCTATGCTGGCTATCATGATGCTCAGAGTCCTGCATACACTGAGGAGCTGGTCATGTGACCCCTGACTCCACCCTCCATTGACATCATCACAGGTCCTGTCAGCCCAGAGTGTGCAGCTCTGTTGGCTCCCACGGAGGGAGATCTCCGGAGCTGCAGGAGGCTGAGTGCGCCCTCCCTGCAAATGACCCCCCAGCTGCCCCTGGATATGGCCCTGGCTGTGGGGGCAGTGTGCTCAGGGGCCTCTGAGGCTAGGGTCACACTTGCATTGTGACCCTAGCCTGATGCAAGTATTTTCAGCTGCAGCACATAGCTTTTAATGCTATGCGCTGGAGCCCATAGAAACCCGATGTTTACCTTGCCAACCATTGGTTGTTAATGTAAACATCGGGTTTCTATGGGCTTCGTTGCTGGCAGCGTATAGCATTAAACGCTCTGCGCTGCAGCAGACAATACTTGCGTCAGGCTAGGGTCACAATGCAAATGTGACCCTAGCCCTCAGGGGCCCGGTGGGCCCCCTCCAAGGAGTCGGGCCCCGGCACTTGCCCGGGTGCGCCGGGTGCTGACGCCGGGCCTGGTAATGATAGATTACTACAT
Source organism: Allobates femoralis (assembly GCA_033576535.1). Classification (NCBI taxonomy): domain Eukaryota; kingdom Metazoa; phylum Chordata; class Amphibia; order Anura; family Aromobatidae; genus Allobates; species Allobates femoralis. The sequence goes on along the minus strand of JARQOC010000009.1, from coordinate 63,379,016 downwards.
AAATGCTACTAATTTATTAGATGTTCACACTTTAGTACTGTAAATTGCAACACTGGGGTCATGGATTCACATCCCACCAAGGATGACATCTGCAAGGAGTTTGTTTGATCTCTCCGTCTTTGCGTGGGTTTCCTCCAAGTTCTCTGATTTCCTTCCATACTCAAAAGACATAATGATAGGGAATTTAGATTGTAAGCCCAAATGGCTACAGTAATAATCGTGTCTGTAAAATGCTGCAGAAAATAATGACCCTAGATACATGTGGCTCATCTTACTCCATATCTTCATACATATAAATCTCCTCCGTAATGTTTGTTGGACAAAAAAATAAAACTGATTCCACGTCCACTGCATTGTCATGATGATTAAACGACCTGTTATGTTATTATCCTATATAATAAAAGCCGAAGGCCACTTCCGGAATATTACTTCCGTGATGGTCTCGACCCATGCTCCTGATGTGTCACCACTGCGCGGTCCCCCGGCTACAAGGAGCGGCGGAGCAACGTTCCGCTCTCGAAACTTCCGTCCGCCCTTCAGCCTCTCCCCTCCACCCACCACCGTACCTAGCGGGGGGCAGGGGGGCCGAGCGCCCCGTGCCCCAAGCCATGAGGGGCCCATTGCCACCAGCCGCCCGCCGCGCGCCCGGAGAGGAGGGAGGACGGGACTTCCTGTCCTGCACTTCTGCCCGCCCCTCCTCTCCTCCTACACCAGCCGCACGCCGGCCGGCCCGCGGTGAGTCTGCACCCACCCACCTACGCCTCTGCCCTCCAGCCTCCCATGCCCTCCAGCCTCCCCTGCCCTCCTGCCTCTTCAGCCTCCCCTCCAGCCTCCCTTCCCCTCCAGCCTCCCTTCCCCTCCAGCCTCCCCTGCCCTCCAGCCTCCCCTGCTCTCCAGCCTCCCCTGCCCTCCAGCCTCCCCTCCCTCCCCAGCCTCTCCACCCTTCCCTGCCCTGCAGCCTCTCCCCTCCCGCCTCCGCTCTCCCCTCCCGCCTCGCTCTCCCCTCCAGCCTCCGCTCTCCCCTCAAGCCTCCGCTCTCCCCTCCAGCCTCCGCTCTCCCCTCCAGCCTCCGCTCTCCCCTCCAGCCTCCGCTCTCCCCTCTAGCCTCCGCTCTCCCCTCTAGCCTCCGCTCTCCCCTCTAGCCTCCGCTCTCCCCTCCAGCCTCTCCCCTCCAGCCACCGCTCTCCCCTCCCGCCTCCGCTCTCCCCTCCCGCCTCCGCTCTCCCCTCCAGCCTCCGTTCTCCCCTCCAGCCTCTCCTGCCTCCCCAGCCTCTCCACCCTTCCCTGCCCTGCAGCCTCTCCCCTCCCGCCTCCGCTCTCCCCTCCCGCCTCCGCTCTCCCCTCCCGCCTCCGCTCTCCCCTCCCGCCTCCGCTCTCCCCTCAAGCCTCCAGCCTCCGCTCTCCCCTCCAGCCTCCGCTCTCCCCTCCAGCCTCCGCTCTCCCCTCCAGCCTCCGCTCTCCCCTCCAGCCTCTGCTCTCCCCTCTAGCCTCTGCTCTCCCCTCCAGCCTCTGCCCTCCAGCCTCCGCTCTCCCCTCCAGCCTCTGCCCTCCCCTCCAGCCTCTGCCCTCCAGCCTCCGCTCTCCCTCCAGCCTCCCCTCTCCAGCCTCCCCTCTCCCCTCCAGCCTCCGCTCTCCCCTCCAGCCTCTCCCCTCCCGCCCTCCCCTCCCCCCTCCAGCCTCTCCCCTCCAGCCTCTCCCCTCCAGCCTCTCCCCTCCAGCCTCTCCCGTCCAGCCTCTCCCCTCCAGCCTCCGCTCTCCCCTCCCGCCTCTCCCCTCCCGCCTCTCCCCTCCCGCCTCCGCTCTCCCCTCCAGCCTCTGCCCTCCAGCCTCCGCTCTCCCCTCCAGCCTCTGCCCTCCCCTCCAGCCTCTGCCCTCCAGCCTCCGCTCTCCCCTCCAGCCTCTGCCCTCCCCTCCAGCCTCTGCCCTCCAGCCTCCACTCTCCCCTCCAGCCTCCCCTCTCCAGCCTCCCCTCTCCCCTCCAGCCTCCGCTCTCCCCTCCCAGCCTCTCCCCTCCCGCCTCCCCTCCCCCCTCCAGCCTCTCCCCTCCAGCCTCTCCCCTCCGCCTCTCCCCTCCAGCCTCTCCCCTCCCGCCTCCGCTCTCCCCTCCCGCCTCTCCCCTCCCGCCTCTCCCCTCCCCCTCCGCTCTCCCCTCCAGCCTCCGCTCTCCCCTCCAGCCTCCGCTCTCCCCTCCAGCCTCCGCTCTCCCCTCCCGCCTCCGCTCTCCCCTCCCGCCTCTCCCCTCCCGCCTCCGCTCTCCCCTCCCGCCTCCGCTCTCCCCTCCAGCCTCCGCTCTCCCCTCCAGCCTCCACTCTCCTCTGCCCTCCAGCCTCCGCTCTCCCCTCCAGCCTCCACTCTCCTCTGCCCTCCAGCCTCCGCTCTCCCCTCCAGCCTCCACTCTCCTCTGCCCTCCAGCCTCCACTCTCCTCTGCCCTCCAGCCTCCCCTGTCCTCTGCCCTCCAGCCTCCCCTGTCCCCTGCCCTCCAGCCTCCCCTGTCTTCTGCCCTCCAGCCTCCCCTGTCTTCTGCCCTCCAGCCTCCCCTGTCCTCTGCCCTCCAGCCTCCCCTGTCCTCTGCCCTCCAGCCTCCCCTGTCCTCTGCCCTCCAGCCTCCCCTGTCCTCTGCCCTCCAGCCTCCCCTGTCCTCTGCCCTCCAGCCTCCCCTGTCCTCTGCCCTCCAGCCTCCCCTGTCCTCACCTCTCCTCACCCCTCCAGCCCTCCCCTGTCCTCACCTCTCCTCACCCCCTCCAGCCTCCGCTCTCCTCACCCCTCCTCACCCCTCCAGCCTCCGCTCTCCTCACCCCTCCATATGCAATGTACACTATGTGTATATATGTGTGCATGTAGTCACTTCCCTCACTTTGTCCGCACACATACACACACACACACACACTTCGCTATACTTACCACCGGCCCTGCATCAGCCGCCTAGATCCTGAGTCGACATGTCGCCACCCCCAAACTACTGGATCCAATATACCGTCCAAGAAGTCTCCCCAAACTTCCCGAACGCCATATTGAATCCAGTCGTCCGCGGGCGGCGACATGTCAACTCAGGATCCAGCCGGCGGGGAAGATGCAGGGTCGGTGCTAACTATAGCGGAGTCTGTGTGTCTGTGTGTGTATGTATGTATGTGTGTGCTGACCACTCTGCCCACGGCGCTGCGCTAACCACTCTGCCCACGGCGCTGCCCTGCCCACTCTGCCCACGCCACTGTGCTGACCAATCTCACCGCACTCACTGCTAACCACTCAGCCACGGCACTCACTGCTAACCACTGAGCCACCGCACTCACTGCTAACCACTGAGCCACCGCAGTCACTGCTAACCACTGAGCCACCGCACTCACTGCTAACCACTGAGCCACCGCACTCACTGCTAACCACTGAGCCACCGTATACTCTGCTACCCACTGAGCCACCTGTATACACACAATTCATTTCACCGCACTCCCCTAACTATTAGTAAGTAAACTATATATGGATTCTAGACTACCCGATTCTTTAGAATCGGGCCGCCATCTAGTTAATATATATTCTTCTTTTTTAAGGATCAAACTCAGAATGGACACTGCTAACTTCAGCCTGACTGCTTCTAATAATACTCTGGACTACGGCCTGTAAGTATTTATTCTTTCATGTGCACAGTACATAGCAGGGACACATATATAAGATTATCTCAGTACAGGAGATGTGGTATGATCAGACCATGTCCCTGTACAGTCAGCCAGTACATAGCAGGACACATATATAAGATTATCTCAGTACAGGAGATGTGGTATGATCAGACCATGTCCCTATACAGTCAGCCAGTACATAGCAGGACACATATATAAGATTATCTCAGCACAGGAGATGTGGCATGATCAGACCATGTCCCTGTACAGTTAGCCAGTACATAGCAGGACACATATATAAGATTATCTCAGCACAGGAGATGTGGTATGATCAGACCATGTCCCTGTACAGTCAGCCAGTACATAGCAGGGACACATATATAAGATTATCTCAGTACAGGAGATGTGGTATGATCAGACCATGTCCCTGTACAGTCAGCCAGTACATAGCAGGACACATATATAAGATTATCTCAGTACAGGAGATGTGGTATGATCAGACCATGTCCCTATACAGTCAGCCAGTACATAGCAGGACACATATATAAGATTATCTCAGCACAGGAGATGTGGCATGATCAGACCATGTCCCTGTACAGTTAGCCAGTACATAGCAGGACACATATATAAGATTATCTCAGCACAGGAGATGTGGTATGATCAGACCATGTCCCTGTACGGTCAGCCAGTACAAAGCAGGACACATATATAAGATTATCTCAGCACAGGAGATGTGGTATGATCAGACCATGTCCCTGTACAGTCAGCCAGTACAAAGCAGGACACATATATAAGATTATCTCAGCACAGGAGATGTGGTATGATCAGACCATGTCCCTGTACAGTCAGCCAGTACAAAGCAGGACACATATATAAGATTATCTCAGCACAGGAGATGTGGTATAATCAGACCATGTCTCTGTACAGCCAGCCAGTACATAGCAGGACACATATATAAGATTATCTCAGCACAGGGGAGTGTGGTATGATCAGACCATGTCCCTGTACACTCAGCCAGTACATAGCAGGGACACATATATAAGATTATCTCAGCACAGGAGATGTGGTATGATCAGACCATGTCCCTGTACAGTCAGCCAGTACATAGCAGGGACACATATATAAGATTATCTCAGCACAGGAGATGTGGTATGATCAGACCATGTCCCTATACAGTCAGCCAGTACATAGCAGGACACATATATAAGATTATCTCAGCACAGGAGATGTGGCATGATCAGACCATGTCCCTGTACAGTTAGCCAGTACATAGCAGGACACATATATAAGATTATCTCAGCACAGGAGATGTGGTATGATCAGACCATGTCCCTGTACAGTCAGCCAGTACATAGCAGGGACACATATATAAGATTATCTCAGCACAGGAGATGTGGTATGATCAGACCATGTCCCTGGACAGTCAGCCAATACATAGCAGGACACATATATAAGATTATCTCAGTACAGGAGATGTGGTATGATCAGACCATGTCCCTGTACAGTCAGCCAATACATAGCAGGACACATATATAAGATTATCTCAGCACAGGAGATGTGGTATGATCAGACCATGTCCCTGTACAGTCAGCCAGTACATAGCAGGACACATATATAAGATTATCTCAGCACAGGAGATGTGGCATGATCAGACCATGTCCCTGTACAGTCAGCCAGTACATAGCAGGACTCATATATAAGATTATCTCAGCACAGGAGATGTGCTATGATCAGACCATGTCCCTGTACAATCAGTCAGTACATAGCAGGGACACATATATAAGATTATCTCAGCACAGGAGATGTGGTATGAGCAGACCATGTCCCTGTACAGTCAGCCAGTACATAGCAGGACTCATATATAAGATTATCTCAGCACAGGAGATGTGCTATGAGCAGACCATGTCCCTGTACAGTCAGCCAGTACATAGCAGGGACACATATATAAGATTATCTCGGAAGGATTGGGGGCTCCGTCATATGGGAGCCCAGAACAAATGTCAAAATACTGACCAGCACATCCAAGGAACTGACAAAGATAAACAGGTTTATACTGAAGGGATTAGTCCATACAATTAAAGCTGGTCTACATGCAAACTGAAATGATATTCTAAGGAAACATTGAACATAAGAATTTTGGAACTGTAAGGGCCCTTTCACATCAGTGTTTTTTTCAAATTGCGGCAGATGCGGTGAAAAAAAACCGCATCTGCCGCGATTACCGCATACCGGCTGCACTTGCGGCACGGTTGCGGCAGACGCCATACAATGCATAGGCGGACTTGCGGCAAGTGCGGATTTGGCACTTGCGGCAGGTGCGGCCGCGAAAAAAATTGCTGTCAGCCGCGGTTTTTTTCGCGGGCGCACCTGCCGTAAGTACCAAAACCGCACTTGCCGCACCTTCTGCAAGTCCGCGTATACCTTGTATGGCGTTTACCGCAACCGTGCCGCAAGTGCAGCCGGTATGCGGTAATCGCGGCAGATGCGGTTTTTTCACCGCATCTGCCGCGATTTGAAAAAAACGCTGATGTGAAAGGGCCATAATACTGTCATAGAAAATATTTTACAAATGAGGTACTTACTAAACAATTTGGCAAATTTGTGAGAAGCCCAACAGTCAGTGACAAGGCGTACTCCATTGTTGGACCCTATCCTTGAATACCTCTATATGGTCTAAAAGCCAACAATCTGTAAGGCATGAGGTATCTAGCTATAAGTATCATTAAAGCAGCCCTGGATGATGGGTGGCGTGCTCAATCAGAAGGGAGTACACTACAAATATCAAAAAACTGACCAGCACATGCAACAAATAGACAAATGTGAACAAGTGCATGCTGAAGGAACTAGTCTATACAGTAAAGCAAACACAGATGCACACTGAAATGCTATACTAAGCAACCATTGTATATAAGAGATTTGGAAGTACATCACTGTCCAAGAAACTATTTTAAAAATAAGGTACTTAGTACCAATTTGTGAGAAACCCAACAGCTAGCGACAAGGCGTACCTCATTGACTTATTGTCGGAACTTCCAGGGTTGTTTTTCTTTAATAATAAAATTAGTGATGGGCGAATCCTAAATTACTCGGAATCGCTTGACTCTAGCGAGTCCGAGCCCAGGACTCGCTACTCGTTGCGAGTCTAGCGAGTCCAATGTTAATGAATGGGGAAGCGAGTAATAGCGAGTAGTGTGAGATTTACAAATCGCAGATGTGTCTCGGAAGCTTCAGCCTGAAGCAATCCTAGTTTTGTCATTTATTTGCATTGCTCGTTTACTTTGTAAGTAATCGCTGACTCGCACAGATAAGATCCTGTCTCCTCTGTACAGGCTGCCAGCTCCAGGGTCCTAGAGCCCGCCTGCTGCCTGATGTAGCAGTGCTGAGATTGTTCTCAGTCTGCTCATTCCCTGTGTACAGACATGAATGTCTGTGCACAGAGATGATGTAGCAGAGCTGAGATTGTTCTCAGTCTGCTCATTCCCTGTGTACAGACATGAATGTCTGTGCACAGAGATGATGTAGCAGAGCTGAGATTGTTCTCAGTCTGCTCATTCCCTGTGTACAGACATGAATGTCTGTGCACAGAGATGATGTAGCAGACTGAGATTGTTCTCAATCTGCTTATTCCCTGTGCATAGACATCTATATTTATGCACAGGGGATGTAGCAGAGAGGACATCGCGTTTTGGACTGCGTCGGACGGAAGAGGATTTTTTTAATTAAAGATGGAGTCCCTAATGGCTTTTTTTTTTTATTTCTAATAAAAAATTTTCCTTGTGTTGTGTTTTTTTTAAAACAATTTAATAGAAATTCATGGCGGTCATGTCTAATATTGGCGTGACCGCCATAAATTTCGGGCTTAGGGCCAGCTGATAATACAAAGCTGGCCCTAACCTCTTTATTACCCAGCGTGCCATCGCTACCAGGGCCACTGGAAGAGCGGGGTTCAGCGCCAGAGGATGGCGGCTGGGGCGGCTGCGGGCTGCAATTTGCAGCGGGGGGTGCCCAGAAAGCTTGGGCATCCCTGCGCTGCGGATTCCAGCCCCCAGCTGCTTAGCTGTACCTGGCTAGACATAGAAATTGCGCGGAGCCCCACGCATTTTTTTATTATTATTTCATGAAATTCTGAGATTCTGACTCTGAGACTCTGACTCTGAAATTCATGAAATAATAAAAAAAAAATGCGTGGGGCTCCGCGCAATTTCTATGTCTAGCCAGGTACAGCTAAGCAGCTGGGGGCTGGAATCCGCAGTGCAGGGATGCCCAAGCTTTCTGGGCACCCCCCGCTGCAAATTGCAGCCCGCAGCCGCCCCAGAAGATGGCGCGTTCATTGAAGCGCCATCCTCTGGCGCTGAACCCCGCTCTTCCAGCGGCCCTGGTAGCGATGGCACGCTGGGTAATAAAGAGGTTAGGGCCAGCTTTGTATTATCAACTGGCCCTAAGCCCGAAATTTATGGCGGTCACGCCAATATTAGACATGACCGCCATGAATTTCTATTAAATTGTTTTAAAAAAAACACAACACAAGGAAAATTTTTTATTAGAAATAAAAAAAAAGCCATTAGGGACTCCATCTTTAATTAAAAAAATCCTCTTCCGTCCGACGCAGTCCAAAACGCGATGTCCTCTCTGCTACATCCCCTGTGCATAAATATAGATGTCTATGCACAGGGAATAAGCAGACTGAGAACAATCTCAGCTCTGCTACATCATCTCTGTGCACAGACATTCATGTCTGTACACAGGGAATGAGCAGACTGAGAACAATCTCAGCACTGCTACATCATCTCTGTGCACAGACATTCATGTCTGTACACAGGGAATGAGCAGACTGAGAACAATCTCAGCACTGCTACATCATCTCTGTGCACAGACATTCATGTCTGTACACAGGGAATGAGCAGACTGAGAACAATCTCAGCACTGCTACATAATGTCTGTGAGCAGGCAGGCTCTAGGACCCTGGAGCTGCACAGAGAAGACAGCTGGACTCGGCTCGCAAAGAAACAGCAGTTACTTTGCGAGTCTCCCTGCTATCACTGGCACAGTAGCCAGTGATAACTCGCACGAGTCTAATGCAAACAATGGCAATCCTAGCTTTGTCAGCGTTTCTGACAAAACTAGGATTGATATTGATTTGCATTGGACTCGTGCGAGTAATCACTGGGAAACTCGCAGAGTACCGAGTCCTGCGAGTCCCTTACTACTCGCCGAGTAACGAGTCCTAGCGAGTAGATTCGCCCATCCCTAATAATAATGTGAACGAGGGCATGTAAGACTAGGGACACACTAGTGCCAAGCATCCGCCGAAAGGATGCATTTTTTTGTACTCTAACAATGTCTGCAAACGGATGCATTAACGCACCCATTGACTCCAATACAAATAACACATGGGCAAATTGGTATGCGTTTGGCACTATGCGTTCTTTTACTGCACATCATAACTTGGTCTGCAGCGTTTTTTTGGTACATTTTGGGAAATGTGACTGTTCCGGGTGCATTCATTTATCATTGGAGTCAATGACAAGTGTATCCGTTAACTCATGGTACATACACATACCATGCGTTAACATATGCGTTCAACCATGCTACAAAAAAGAACACACATTTCATGTGAACGCGAGGGACAAAACCACATCCTTTAAATGCATCCTTTTAGCTGATTTGAAGAATGGACAATTGCACACTCTAATGTTTTGTTTGCAAAATAGAGTTCTTTAATTAGTGTAGCAACAGGGAACCAACGTTTAGGTCCAAACCTTTGACCTTGATCACGGTAGTTGCTGTAATTTATAGAAATGCATAAATCAATACATATATACAGTGCAAAAGAAAAAATAAATTATATATATATATTACAATTCACATTGACACTGACCCGACAGGTATCGGTAAATACCTGGTCCATATTTCATATATAACAAGATTACTTCTTTTGTTAGTATCAACTAGTAAAAAGCAAGAGGGTTGATATTCAACCTGTGCCCCCATACATGAAGGAGAGCAACGAACGGAGGGTAAATAAGTAAGTAATATAAAAATAATTCCCATATGAGAGTATATTATAAGTAAGAACAGTAATAGCTATAAAGTATCTTATAATTGGGTTTGCTATGAATTATGGTATAAATCATGTTTGTATATATCTAGACAAGTAAGATACTTATATACTTACCTATATGACTACTGCCCTAGATTTAAATTAAGATGGGAGGTGATATACCTCTCTTCCCTCTTGAATATCAACCCTCTTGCTTTTTACAAGTTAATAGTAACAAAGGAAGTAATCTTGTTATATAGGAAATATGGACCAGGTATTTACCAATACCTGTCGGGTCAGTGTCAATGTGAATTGTAATATATGTATATATTTATTTTTTCTTTTGCACTGTATATATGTATTGATTTATGTATTTCTATAAATTACAGCAACTACCGTGATCAAGGTCCAAGGTTTGGACCGAAACGTTGGTTCCCTGTTGCTACACTAATTAAAGAACTCTATTTTGCAAACAAAACCTGAGAGTGTGCAATTGTCCATTCTTCAAATCTATGTCGTGGGTGTACCAGACCTCTCGATTGGCACCTCTTCTGATGAACTAAAGCTCAGAGTGTACGCCTTCTACCATATTCCTTTTAGCTGATGGCACAGCTTGAGTGTGACCCTAGCCTAAGGGAGTTTTCATTCCCTATTAGATTATCGTCAAAGCTTTGTGGACCCTTGTGGATAATAAAGTGGTTGACGAGGGCATGTGGGGAAATCTTTATTCAAATAAAGTATTTTTTCCTGTTTGTGTTTATTTTTAGCTATTCACTTGCCAGGTTTGTAATGGTGAAGTCTGATAGACACCCATCCATTACTAACATCAGGGCTTTGATGGCCAGCTGTCAATTCACAACTGACATCAACCCCATTAACAATGATGCTGATTGCCACCATTGTAGGGCAATTGGAAACAGCTGAGAAAAGTTCCAGAATTGGTGCACCTAATGGATGCACCAAATCTGTGGCATTTGTGGGCTGGTATTTTGAAACTGGGAAGGATGGCTCCTTCCACCTGATAATACCAGCCCCCAGCCAGTCGGCTTTATCTGTGCTGGTTGGGAAAAAAAGGTTGGAAGCACATGCCGTTATTATAATTATTTATTTAAATAATTGTAAAAAAAAATGGCATGGGATCCCTTCCATTTTTTATAACCAGCCAAGGTAAAATAGACAGCTGCATGTAGAAAGGAAAGGAGAATTGGACATTTTTGCTCACCAATTGATTCACTTTGAATCTTCAAGCTACCGGAAAAGATGGCTGGCATCCACCACTAGTCATCAATTTGAGAAAAAAAAGGAAAAATCCGGATGCTTACTTTTCCATCAAAACAAAACATCTTTATTTCAGGTTCTTCTTAAAAGCATCATACATTAAAGGACCACCTAAGGGTCCCCCACCTTATGCATTTTGGTTGTCTCTTAGTCAGAGGCATAACATTACTGATAAAAACACTCACTAAAAAGCCCTTCCATAACCAAAATCACAAGTGTTACACTTCAAACTTAATAACGTATGACTACCTATTACCCTTTTGGAAAAGCGTGTGTTGATTCATTACTTTAATTCACAAAAAAAATGTTTTCCACCAATCTAGGTATAGATGGAATATAGGATGTGGTTTAAGGTAGGATAAATGCTCATATCTGCACTAAAGGAAGGGGGAATTTATTTTGTTTTTATATTTTAGATGTTATTTAATGGGTAATAAAATATTCCCTAGATTTAACTAGTACACTTATAGTTACTAATATACTTCTTGAGATGGTACGGGAGATACATTGACGATTTGATCCTTATCTGGGCGTGGACGATGAATGTATCTCTCAAACATGTCATGCAACGGTTTCTTGACTTTTTAAACTGCAATAACTATAACCAAATTGAAAACAGACGGCTGGTTGTTGCAGCCCATAGCTTTCTGTTTTATCTGTGCTTATTACACAAAATAGGAGGGAGTTCATGTCATTTTATAAAATTTTTTTTCCAAGAGGTTAACTTGTCAATTATATTCATGCCAATACTTCAAATGGCTGTGAGGCCCCAACAGAACAGCTTGGTGATTAGCTGATTTCAATATTTCAAAAACCTTTATTTGAATAGCAAAATTGAACAGGAACACGGGTGTACAGTAAGAAGTCATGTGCAGGATTTAGCACAAGACACTAGACACTGTCCAGTATGAACCCCGAACCTTCAAGTTCGGGTTCAAGCTATACCAGTGCTACAAGCTGAAATATATGTTGTATACTAAATATATATATATATATATTGTGGTGATGGACCCAGGGCCGGGTGCATCACATGGGTCATCGGAGCAGGATTCTGTTCACATCAGCCTGTTTTAGTGTGTGTGTTGTGTGAAACCTGTCCAGTACATAGTGGGTTAATAGCTGAAGGATTCATGAGACCAATGAGCGGCTGAAAGAGCAATGTGTGCTATATGCTAACAGCCCAGGTGTGGGTGTGTCAGATGGGAGTTCAGTTCAGTCTATGGGAGAGGACGATGGTATTTCTGTTCAGTCTGTGGGAGAGACCCAGCAAGTGTGGGTGTTATAGTCAGAGGAATTCTGTCCTGGTGAGCAGGCCTTGGTGATGCCTGGTTTGCCCGGTAACTCAGGTTTGCCAATCCCTGTTATGGACCCAAAGGAGCTGCAGTCCATGGATATCGTATGATGGGCTGTGAGCGTGTGCGAGGACATATGTGATCCATGGATGTGGTATGATGGATCACCTGCGGTGTGTAAGTTCCCGGTCAGGCTGGAGCCTGTACTATGCCACAGTTGGGTGACTGACAGAGATGTGGTGTGAGACCGAGTACGGCTCAAGGACCAGGCGGTCATAGCCGCCATTGGGACCGACCATAGATCGTGATATGGTCCCGTTGACCTTGGATGAATGTGTGGGAAGGCTGTTTGCAGTATAGCAGCCTGTATGAGACCTGTGTGAACAGGGCTGTACCCAGATCCTGGTTGGTCTGGGTTAGTATTAAGTGTTGTGCTGGGTAAATAAAGCCAGGCGGCTGGTACCACCATTGGGACCCTCAGGGCCCATTGATAAGTCTGGATAAATATTTATTGGAAATGTATGTGTAAAGTCTAGATAGGCCAGCGGCCGTGACCACCATTGGAGCTGTCGTTAGTGCTCCAAGGGTTTGAGGGAGATGTGGTTACAGGTCCCGGTGACTGTAAGAAGTATATGCGAAATATGGTTGTATGTTACATGTAATGTATGTATTATGTGATGTGCTTATGTGAAATGTGCTATGTGTTATCCATGCTACCCGGTTTATGATATGTGAAAAATAAACAGGTGGACATTTATTTAAGCATGAGTTGGTGTAACTTCCGTGACCAAGCAAGATCCCCGGGGCGCTACCTCACAAAAATATATATATATATATAGCTGGACGGGGGTAGACATCCCTCGGGGTGGTGCCATTGATATTTTCAGACTGTAATAGTGCCTGTGGTGTAAGCTATTATGTAATACTCTGGACTCAAGATGTCAGGTCATTTGAATTGTAGGTAAGTTACCTGACCTTTTTCCACATTCATAGCTTTTTATTGAAAGGTTCAGTTCTAGGGATTTACTAGACAAAGTGCAAATTAAAAGAAAGGAAAGAAATGCCTCATGAACTCCTACTTTAGAGCAAGGATATATGATGTTGAGACCCGTAGAACCACAGTGTGATCTCAGCCCCCATCGATTATGTGCATCTCTGAATACAAGGTAGAAATGTATGAAATTATATATTCTTCATGATCCTAATGTGTTCTCTGTCATGTCTTCTCAGGTCATCTTATGAACGCCACAATGAAACAGGCACATATGTTAGGAACAAGGGTGCTCCCTTTCAATATTTTTATTCCATTATTCAGAAGTTGGCAATTACCTTATACAGCCTTGTTTTTATTCTCGGGATTATCGGTAATGGATTGGTCATCTGGATTGCCGGATTCAGGATGAAGAAGACAGTCAGTGCGGTGTGGTTCCTCCACCTGGCCATCGCGGACTTCCTGTGCTGTGCTTCTCTCCCTCTGCGGATTGCAGAGTGGGCTATGTTTTTGTCACGTTCTATAGGTATTGAGTATTGTAAAATGAACATGATTATGTTCAGCCTAAACATGAGCGCAAGTATTTTCTTCCTGACGGCCATGAGTGTTGACCGCTGGGTCTCCGTCATGTGGCCATTTTGGGCCAAAGTTCATAGAACTTGTAAACGGGTGAAAATCGCTGCAGGGATCATCTGGGGATTGAGTTTCATTTCAACTGGTTCACTCTATTACGTATATGGATACTATTTAGGTGATTTCAGTGAATGGTGTAGAAGTTATAGTTTTACATTGATACTTTCCTTTTGGTTAACACCAGAAGCTAAGTTTATCAGATTGGTTATAATGTTTGTGATCCCTTTTCTTATCATCTCCACCAGTTATCTCACCATTTTCTTTAAACTTAGAAAAAGTAAGAGATCCCAGAGATCTCAGAGATCTTCCAGGATCATTACCGCTGTTATATTGTGTTTCTTCATCTGCTGGTTTCCCTATTACATCTGGCCAGTAATACACAAGTATTATTATATACCTTTCAATCTATACTATACATTACGCATCATTGTCACCACCCTGGCTTGTCTTAACAGCTGCCTGAATCCAATCCTTTATGTATTTATGACACCGAATTTCCAACAAGGTTTCCTCAGATCCATCCCCTCCAGACTAGAAAGAGCCTTAGGTGATCACCCTAATGACCAATGTGAAAGCAAAGAGGAAATAAAACATACAAGCTCTTCAGGTGTTTAAAACCTTCAGTTTGTGAAACCTCTTTGCCTCCTGGAGACTTTGATATTCTGATTTGTTTTGTTTGATTTGAGTTTTTGGTCTTTCTCAGCTTCTAAGTTCAACAGCCTTCATATTTTTCCATTATCTCATAAATGTATACATTTTTGTGTAATGAGTATTAGTTGTAAATGGCACCATTCATTTTATTATATAAGAGATTGAAAAATGAAATTAAAAATTAAAAGTCTGGCAAGAATTCTATTTTACTTTGGACTGATCGCTGGATATTTTATGTTAATTTTGATGTTCATTTTTTGGCATAAATATCCAGATAACTTTATTCTAGGAGTACCTTAAGTTCTGATGATTCCAAAACTATGCATACTTTTTGTTTGGTTATGCTAAAATAAATAAAAATATTTATAAAAAATAAAAATTGTCTTTCCAGTCCAATGGGTTTGATTGCAGCCCAGTCCATCCTGCCTCTCCTTGCGGTCCGTCCCACCTCTCCTCGATGTCCTTTCTGCCTATCCTTCCCGTCTCCTCACCGAACATCCCGCCTCTCCTCGCCGTCCATCCTGCCTTTCCTCGCCATATGTCCCGCCTCTCCTCATTGTCCATCCCACCTTTCCTCGCCATACGTCCTACCTCTCCTCACCGTTCAACAACCTTTTCTTCTGAGTTATATCCGAATTGCGTGCCTGTGCAGACAGTTCTCCAAACCGCGCAGAAAAGTTGGGATGGACTGCGAGGAGTGGCGGGTCAGAGAGGGAGGAGAGGCGGGATGGACCAAGATGTAATCAAACCCATTAGACCGACAACAGGTAATTAGAATACAGTGTGGAATGTTTTTAAAACTTATTTATTCAGTATACAGGGGAAGTCAGTGCAGCATAGCCACCCTCTTGTAATGCAGCATGGGCGCTGCTGAAGGTGGCGCTTTTAGTTTAAAACACCCAAATCTGGTGACAAGTTGACTTTAATTTAAGATTTTTCTCCCAACGAGTTAAATGATACTATATTTGGATTGTAAAACTTGATATGTCCTTAAGAATAGTTTTATGCAAATTGATTTTAAAATGCTAATATTCTCTAAAACTGTTGTACAGACTGATTTTATTCCCTGTTTGCAGGTTCCTACTCGCCCATTTAAATTGAGGTCTTTAAACCCAGAAAGAGCCAATGATTTAGTGTAGGTTCCCAGTAAGGAGACACACACCGCAACATAGCTACTGGGTGGATATACAGGGTGGGCTATTTATATGGATACACCTAAATAAAATGTTAATGGTTGGTGATATCAACTTCCTGTTTGTGGCACATTAGTTTATGGGAGGAGGAAAACTTTTCCAGATGGCTGGTGACCATGGCGGCCATTTTGAAGTTGGACATTTTGGATCCAACTTTATTTTTTCAATGGGAAGAGGGTCATGTGACACATCAAAAATATTGAGAATTTCATAAGAAAAACAATGGTGTGCTTGATTTTAACATAACTTTATTCTTTCATGAGTTATTTACTTGTTTTTGATCACTTATTAAATGTGTTCAAAGTGCTGCCCATTGTGTTGGATTGTCAATGCAACCCTCTTCTCCCACTCTTGACACCCTGATAGCAACACCGTAGAAGAAATGCAGCACTGGCTTCCAGGATCTGTTGTGTCAGATGCTGCACATTTCGTATCTTCGCAGCATAGACAATTGCCTTCAGATGACCTCAAAGATAAAAGATAGTGGGGCCTTTCTTCACAAATGGAAACCTCAATGCCACTGGATATCTGAAATTGCTGCATGATGATGTGTTGCCCACTGAAGATGGCATGTTCCCTGAGTTTATCCAACAAGATGGTGCACCACCACATTATGGGTGTCAGGTCCGAGCATTCCTACATAAAAGGTTTCCTGATAGTGGATTGGTTGTCATGGGCCAGTTGAATGGCCATCAAGGTCTCCTGATCTGACCCCCTTAGACTTTTATATTTGGGGTCATCTGAAGGCAATTGGCGATGCTGTGATGTGGAGATACGAGATTTGCAGCATTAGAAACAGCGGATACTGGAAGCCTGTGCTAGTATTTCTTCTGCGGTGTTACTATCAGTGTCAGGAGTGGGAGAAGAGGGTTGCATTGATAATCCAACACAATGGGCAGCACTTTGAACACATTTTATAAGTGGTCATAAACTTGTAAATAACTCATGAAAGAATAAAGTTACATTTAAACTAAGCACACCATTGTTTTTCTTATGAAATTCTCAATACGTTTGATGTGTCACATGACCCTCTTCCCGTTGAAAAAAATAAAGTTGGATCCAAAACGGCCAACTTCAAAATGGCCGCCATGATCACCAACCATCTGGAAAAATTTTCCCCCTCCCATATACTAATGTGCCACAAACAGGAAGTTGATATCACCAACCATTCCCATTTTATTGAGGTGCATCCATATAAATGGCCCACCCTGTAGATATAGCCATCTTTATATGCTAAGTGTCTCTTCTTTTCATATATCTCCTTAGCTATAATGCTATTCTATAATGTTTTATATTCAGAACTGCATGTCAGTATTTCAACATGCAACTGTCTTTTTAGTTACAATATGTCATGCTCAGCATTACACTTGTACATATTGGATATCAGGGATTAACACAGTTGTTTTCCTGTTTAGATTATGCAGTCATACCTACTGCCTGTGCATCCCGGCCCCACTAGCCTTAGATGATTTTGTTCTTGGCTAGCAGGTTCCTACTCGCCCATTCAAAAGTAGGTTTTTAAACCCAGAATGAGGCAATGAATAAGTGTAGGTTCCCAGTAATGAGATATGCCTCAATATGGCTACTGGGTGGTTATGGATATGGCCTCCTTTATATTCTAAGTGTCTCACCTTTTCATGTATGTCCTTACCTATAATCCTATTCAAAATTCTTTTATATTCCGAATTGTACGTCTCCTCATTAAGAATATGTCTTAAGGTATTTAACTTTATATCTGTTAATGATTTAGAGGAGGACCTTGTACTCTTCTGCATGAGTTATCTCATTGGGTCTCTTTGACCCTCTGTAGTGGCTGTGATTATATCTGCTCTGCTAATTAGTGTTGCATTGTATGGAACTTGTGATTTGTACCTTAATGTTGGCCAGCAGATCTAATGCCATAATTGAGACAACCCATGTCAGGTGGAGCACTTTGGGAGATGCGTATTTACTGTTGCCTCTGATTGGTCACTATTTCCATCTAACTATTCCCATTACTGTCATTTTGCTTTTGCATGTGAATCTATTGATATTTGTATGTATATCTAAATAAAGCTTGTTATAATTAACATCTTGGTTCTCCTTTTATGTAATCCCCTTATGGTGGCCCTATGTCTACTTCTACACTAAGGGGCCTCGTTCTTTCCTTTTTTAGAGTTCTTTGGGTGGACCTTTCTTTTTGAGCTTAGCTATTTGTAGATTGTAAGACTCTGAACCCTGTCTTTCAAGAGAGCGGACCCCGCAGTTATACCGACTGTACTTAAGATTACTTTATTACCTTTATGCTGAACAAAGGATATTTTTGTTTTCATTATTTTCACCTGGTTTATGGAGTCAAAATGAACCAGCTCATATGTAAATGGCAACCATTCTTCTCTGTACCTCGAACCGCAGCTGAGTGAGCCGATCTACCATAGGGTCACAGCCTGATTTTCTCCCTCTATGAGCACCTGTAATGTTTGTGATTATTAATGTACACCCGACCCTCCAAATCAGTGGCGGACCTTGATCCTGGAGGGCCCTGGTGCAGCCATGGTGAGGAGCAGGGGGATGCTAGTGGTCTTCAGCGTGGAGGAGCGGGGTGGGGGGGTGCTAGTGGTCTTTGGCGAGGAGGAGCGGGGGGGGTTTCTATTGGTGATGCGGCTCTTCTACCTGCGCTGAGCCGCCAAATGCAGTCCTGACATCGGGTTGCGGGGGTCAAGGAGCCCCCTAACCGGTCAGGGCCCTGGTGCAGCTGAACCAGCTGCACCACGGTAGGTCCGCCCCTGCTCCAAATAGCCCCCTAGGAAAAGGTCTTGTGGTTCTACATTACACTTTATTGCATTTTCACTACTTCTAGCAGCAGTTTCTATCTCACGGTTATCATAATATACCATGTTTTTTGGATTATAAGATGCACTTTTTTCCCCAAAAATTGTGGGGAAAATGGGGGTACATCTTATAATCAGAACAGTTGTTTACCAGAGAGGCGGGGGCCGACGGCTGCATGATATAGCAGTGCTCCGGGGGTACCCATGGCTGGAAGAAGGAGGTTATTACTGAGAGCTTCTCCAGGCAGTGTGAAATCTGCTTAGCAACTGGTGATGAAATACCCTGTTTCATGATTGGCGTCTGAGCCAATGGCAGTTTGTCTCTCCCTACATTTCCCCTATGTATGTTGTATTTGAGGAACGTCGATGACCCGGCGGTCATGTGACCAGGAGTGTCATGATGGCGTGGTGATAGCGTGAGCATAAAATTTGACCCTGCCTTATGTGACCCTGCCTTATGTATCCCTGCCTGATATAACCCTGCCTGTTTTGACCCTGCCTGATGTGACCCTGCGTGATGTGATGCTGTGTGATGTTACCCTGCATCATGTGACCCTGCCAACCCTGGGTTAACTGTACTGCATATGAGGTGCATCAGATTATAGAATTGACCCCCTATTTGAAATATTTTTTATTCTAATTTTTTTCTCCAAATTTGCAGTGCGTTTTATAATCCGGTGCGTCTTATAAAGTGAAAAATATGGTAAATAGAAAAGTTGACGACACTCCCTAACATGCAGTCTGAACATGTGCATAACTCAACAGGAAATATACAATAAACAGGCAATTGTACTCTGAAATGTTAAAGCATGCAAACCAAGAATATAAGAACACGCATCACTGCTTAAAGATCTTGTGCTCCTCCTGGACACCTGCACCATGTAATATTCTTTTGTGAAGACATTCCATATCGACTGGACCTGGCGTTCAACCACCATCTGACCTGGTGCTCCACTACCACCTGACCTGGTGCTCCACCACAACCGGACTTGGCGCTGCATCACAACTTGACCTGGTGCTCCACTACCACCTGACCTGGCGCTCCACCACAACCGGACTTGGCGCTGCATCACAACTTGACCTGGTGCTCCACTACCACCTGACCTGGCGCTCCACCACAACCGGACTTGGCGCTGCATCACCACTTGACCTGGTGCTCCACTACCACCTGACCTGGCGCTCCACCACAACCGGATTTGGCGCTCCACCACCACCAGACCTGGAGCTCTACCACCACTGGAGCCGGTGCTCCTCCACCATGGGAGCAGACCCAACCTACTGTCTCCTTGCCCATTTCCCCTTTAGAATGTAACTCCGCAAGGGCAGGGTCCTCTCTCTCCCCCCTGTACAAGTCTGTAACTGTTAGTTTGTTTATTGTATTTTTAACTTGTTTAGTATGTAACCCTTTCTCATATACAGCACCATGGAATCAATGGTGCTCTATAAATAAATAATAACAATAATAAAATTGTCACCAACCATAATTTTCTTCCCACTCTAACCCTTGTAGTGACCTTAAACAATCCTGTGTGTCCTTCAAGAAGAATGGGATTGCCTTTAATAGTGCTGTCACACCTGGCGACGTCGCTAGCGACGTCGCCGAAAAAGTGACGTATCAGCGATGTCGCTAGCGACGTCGCGCTGTGTAAATGAGCAGCGCGACCGCGTTTTATCGCTGGTCGCAGGTTGACAGGTTTACGGGAAGAACCATAAACCTTGCAACCGGCGACCCGCGATAAGGCTGGATCGCGCCATGTGACATCGCCAGAGCGATGTCGGCGGCGATCCAGCCAATACCACAGCGTTGCTGCGGATCGCTCGCCGGGCTGAGCCCAGCCCAGCGAGCGATGTCATTGCCCGCATCGCTGCGGCATCGCCGGCCGCAGCGATGCTGTGTGACAGCTGGCCAGCGATGTCGGAAGCGAGCGGGCACCCGTGTATCGCTTCCGACATCGCTGGCCAGATAGTGCTGTGTGACAGCACCATAAGAGGGGACAAATCAGTCCTTATAGCAAGAAAGTGACTCAGTCAATGAACCGACCCCTAAATGATAGGAGGTTCCCGGGGCCGATCCAGTGACTTATGAATACATGAGTAGGAAATATCGGTAAGGAATCTGAGAAAAAAGGGAAACACATTGTCTGAGTTTTTTTTGTGAAATAATATATTTTCTACAGGTTCGTATAAGAAAGAGCAAAGTTGATAAAGGAACTTAAACATCTTTATTAACCAACTGCCTCTCTGCTTCTGCTAAATCATAATCTTTTGAAAGCGCCACCACATTACCGCCCTTATCAGATTTTCTGATTGTTTTAATCTTTTCTTTCCTTTAGACATTTTACTGCTTGAATTTATGATTAACTAAGATAGGAAAAGGCAGTGTGGTAAATTACAGCATTTAAATCAAAAATGTACTTGCAAAATAAATCAAACTTTGTTGAAGATAAAAAGTGATATCTCTATAAAGAAGGTGATAAAAAGCAAAAACTCTAAAACACAAAATCACCTGGTCCTGAAGCAGCTAAAAATACGGCAATGTCGAATGCTGAATAGGCTTATTTTTTTATTTCACAATTTTTAACTGTAATGTCACAGCTTTGTTGCTTCTGGACCAAGACCTTTGCAGCATCATATTTGTGTTCTGCTTGGCAATTAACAATTCCAGCGGATTTATTTTTATTTGGAGTTGAAGGGGTTAAGATTCCCATTTCGATCCAGCTGAGATTCCATTTAGCTCTAATCTCAGCTGCCGAAGCTTGTTGCCACTCCCTTTCATTATTTAAACTCACTCCTTACTCTCCCATATGTTAGTTATAGTTCTTCTATGTAGAACTTACAGTTGTCCTAAAAAAAATTGTAGAGTTATGTTTTTTTTGTTTTTGTCATGCTTAGGAGGTGAGGGAATCAGGTAACTGAATGGTGAGAGGGGCGAGGGGACTCAGGGGGAGCTAATATGACCCTTACACTGGGGGTCCCTGGCTCGTCCTGCTCTCATAGGTACCTCTGATGGTGAGGAGGTCTAAGTCCCCACCCTATTTCCTGAGCTCCTGATTAGCCCCAGGCTGAGGGCCCCTACCTCCACCCACAGATCCGGAATCACAGCTACTCCCAAAGCAAAGACTTCAGGAAAGCAACAAAGCATCTGCACAGCACAAACACCAAGAGTAAATAACTCTATCAGCGGCATCTGAGAGAGGAGGGGGAAAGCTATTTAAAACCAGGGGAGGGGATTCCAGGTGAGCCACACCCAAGCCTCACATCAACCCCTCAACCAGCAGCTGAGCACAAGACCTTCACATCTGTATCTCATACAGTTCTTGAAGAAATGCAGACACAAAATACACAGCGGCATCCAGCAAAGTCAGCACAATCTAAGCGCGTGACAGTTTTCTTCCAACTTGTGTGTCTTTCCTTTTGTTGTTTTATTGCAATAGTAAAACTAGTGAGTTGCTGCCCTATTCATTGGCCATGGCTATCAAAGGGTCAGCTGGGGTCTAGACACTTGAAGGAGAACCGAAATAAAAACCCATCAAGGGTGATAGGGAATGCAGGGTTCAGCATCAGGTGAGTGTGTAGGGGTCACACCTCTCTCTATCTGCAGGGCCCCCCTTTTGCCTTTTTTCCGGATTTTTTTCCCCCTTGTTTTGCACTGCACGCTGGGGATCTCCTCAATCTGTCATGACCAGGGAAGTGTGATGTGAAGAACCAATGCGGCAGCCATGACAATTGACAAATCATGATCATGTGACCTGGGAAGGATTGACGGCACTAAATGCCGGAGTCACAGATTGACAGAAGGATTTATAGAGTCATCAGCGCTGATCAGATCTACGATCGCTGCTTTAGAGGTAAATGGCGGCTGTATAACACATACAGGATAGATCCATCATACTCCTGTCTGCAGCCGCTAGTCAGTCCTGTACTGCAGACAGGAGCCGGTGATGACACTGCGGAGTGCGGCTGCAGGGGGCGCTGTCAATCAAGACATGACAGGGCTCAGTGTGCAGATTGTGGAGGAGTAATGAGACCCGGGGCCCTGTGGCCACAAAAAGGCACTGACCACTCAATTGCAGATGAAATGCATGTATTTAAATGTATATACAGTTTTTTGTTATGTTAACTAGGACTAAAGGAAGATACTGTAAAAACTATTTTATTTTGGTAATTTAAAAAATTGACACCTCAATCGTGGATCGTGCAGTACAATTTGCACAACCCTCAACCCAAACCATCCAGAATACACAAATATATACAGT
Organism: Allobates femoralis; assembly: GCA_033576535.1. Lineage (NCBI taxonomy): Eukaryota > Metazoa > Chordata > Amphibia > Anura > Aromobatidae > Allobates > Allobates femoralis. The sequence continues at coordinate 63,356,260 of JARQOC010000009.1, read as the reverse complement.
GGTTGCCCACCAACAGCACCCTCCAATATCCTAGGATTAAATCCAGATCATGACCCAACGTTCCTTAAACTCAGTCAAACATCCAAGAGTCAGTCGTTACATTCCTAACGATTATAGTTAAATCGAGTTTTGGTTGGAGGAATCCGTAACAACAAATTACAACATCTATCTACGATACATTAATGCCCAATGCCATAGGGAAAGGAGGACAGATTTACATGTGCCTAGACATTTCTGTAGGCCTGATCACACAATATTTGATATGAAAATGCTACTTCTGAAGGGTAACTTCAGATCACAGAAAATCGGGAGAGTGCGGGAATATAACCTAGTGATGGACTTTAACACATTTAAAGCAGGAATGAATGTCTCTCATGGATTTATGTCTTTCTACATTCATTGAGTAATTTTCAGGTCTCCAAACAATAATCAAAGGACAATGAAACTATCTGAATATGCAAATAGAGTCTGCGGAGCCTCGTTTAGGTGTTTCAAATCTGGAACTAGCCAGATATCCCTCCAGGGAAGGAGCTAGCTATGGGGTGGCTCCTTGAGGAGACCACCATATTAAGTGGTCCTTTCAGTCAATATCCAGCTCTTTACGAGTTTAAAGATATGACAAGGGAAATACCAAAGCCAGGTAATGAAACTATCTGTGCCTCTTATCTCGGACCTCTGATTTGACCTCCCCAGCTCCTCTCCCCTCCCAAGACTGACTCTGCGTTACGTCACCTGTCGAATTTACTGCATCATCCTACCCTGCATATATATATCTATGTGTGTCTTCAGAATTTGTGTCATTATCAGTCTGAGGAAGAGGCCATACTGTCTCGAAAGCTTGATTTTACTTACCATCTTTTCAGTTCGCCATTAAAACTTAACAACCAATGAGGACTCTCAGATTCTGATATTTTTCAATTTACTGGCTAACACAGTACAAACATTTTTTACCTTATGTCTTGTTTATTAATAATCTTAAAGGGATCATGTCAGGTCCTCAAAGCCATCTAAACAGCAGGTGCAGCAGGCACATGTGTGGACTACAATTCCCTGCCAAACCATCCCTGTCTAATGCTAATAAATGTCTAATGGACGTACAGTTTGAGGTCCATGTTTGGGTTTAGCACCAGATAACAGGTGTTCAATACAAACCCCAAACTTTACAGTCCGGGTTTGATCCTCCCTATACTGTATGTGCCCATTCCCTTTAAATCTTGTAGTAATGTCATCACATTAAGGGCTTCAACCGTTTCAGTATCTGATCATCTAATCACACAATAAGTCACGCCAACTCAGATAACGATATACCACCATATGACACACTCCCATCACAGACTGAGAACCCAACACACAATATTATATTGCCAGTATTCTCAGTAACACTGTGACAGCTTCAGCCGTGGAGGAGACGGAGGACATTCTACAAAACCATCTCTGCAAAAGGAGCCGGTAAGAGATCTTCTTCTTCTACTAAGGACCCGCAATTCTATGTCCTACATCAGGTCTGCTATACAGTGGCTGATATATACCTCTGTAACAAATTTTATATCCTGAAGAAGTGGACAGTTTGTCCACCAAATGCATTGATATAATAAAATCTGTTTGACAAAGATCCTTTGACTGCTTTCGATCGTGATTCCTCGTTGGTAGCACGAACCTCGACTTTTCGCCTCCATCCTATTACACTTGGCTTCTCCATATTATAGGTGGTTTGCAGCAGCCGAGTATGCTTTGATAGTGGATGAGACCAGGTGAGTGGTTCATCCACCACTCTGAACTTCAATTTAATTGGATAAGACCCTAGTTGCACTTTTTCTCCCCTTTTTAGCTTTTGCATGGGAAGGTGAGATAATAATAATAATCTTTATTTATAGAGCGCCAACATATTCCGCAGCTCTTAACAAATCAGGTTCACATAAAAACAGTCATAAGAAACAGTTTTGAAAGACACAGTAATTAAAAAGCAAAAAATAATGACGACCCTGCTCGCAAGAGCTTACAATCTGCAATAAGGTGGGGGTGACACAAAGTACAGGGGCTTATGTACAATCATGGTCCAGCCATTTTGAGGAAGTGTGGAATGGATGAGAGTTGGCTAAGTGGCCACGAGCCATTCTGTGTAGAGCTTTTGGGTCCGATGGAGTTAAACAGTTATGTTCAGGGAAGCAGTGGATACCCTACAGTATGTCTGAATGCTTTTGATTAGGGAGAATGATAAGTCACCCTAAAAAGATTTGTTTTTAGTGAGCGCCTGAAGCTAAGTAAGTTGTGGATAGTTCTAATTTCTTGGGGTAGAGCATTGCAGAGAATTTGTGCAGCTTGAGAAAAGTCTTGGAGCCGGGAATTGGAGGTTCGGATTAGTGCAGATGTTAGTCTAAAGTCACCCCCAGAGCGAAGAGAACGGGTGGGGTGATAGACAGAGATGAGGGAGGAGATGTAGGGAGGTGCTGCACCGTGAAGAGCTTTGTGGGTGAGAACAAGCAATTTGAATTGGATTCTATAGTGTATGGGCAGCCAGTGCAATGACTGGCACAGAGCGGATCCTATAGTGTATGGGCAGCCAGTGTAATGACTGGCACAGAGCCGATCCTATAGTGTATGGGCAGCCAATGCAATGACTGGCACAGAGCGGATCCTATAGTGTATGGGTAGCCAGTGTAATGACTGGCACAGAGCGGATCCTACAGTGTATGGGCAGCCAGTGCAATGACTGGCACAGAGCGGGTCCTATAGTGTATGGGCAGCCAGTGCAATGATTGGCACAGAGCGGATCCTAAAGTGTATGGGCAACCAGTGCAATGATTGGCACAGAGCGGATCCTAAAGTGTATGGGCAACCAGTGCAATGATTGGCACAGAGCGGATCGTAAAGTGTATGGGCAGCCCGTGCAATGATTGGCACAGAGCGGAAGCATCCGAGTAACGGTTAGCTGGAGATGCACCTCATTTGCTTTGGCCAATACATTTGCTAAGCATCTCCCTTAATTCTTAGTGTTGTAGTGTGCAGCGGAATAACTGTATTATAGTTATGTGTGTTTTTCTGCTAGCACCTAGTTCACACACATTAGGTGTGCTGGTCAGTCTTTTTGCAATTTGATTTTTGCTAGTTTTCAACAAAATTGTTGCAAATTGTTGAGAAATTATTTCTTGTAAATGTCTCAGTTTATAAAATTATGGATAGTTCTACCAACACTGCCGGGCCGTTGCAGTGAAGTAAATGCAATACTGTTCGTAAGGGTGGAAACACACTATCCTACTTACATGCGAGTCTCACAGTTGAGACTTGGATCAGTGACCCTGAACGGCCTCTCCCTCTCTGCATGGGAGCGTCAGCTGCTTGTGTTTTTGTGCAGCATCACACTCCCGTCCAGAGAGGGAGAGGCCGTTCAGGGTCACTGATCCAAGTCTCCTCCTAGAGACTCGCATGTAAGTAGGATAGTGTGTTTCCACCCTAAGAAAAAAACTTTGACAACACTGGACGCATATGAAGAAAAAGAGAGTAGTCCACTTTTAATGTTAATTCAATGTATACATTAATCAATAGACAACTTTAATTGAATGGATAATACCCGATGTGTCGGCTTACAATCAGCTTTTGCACTTTATCTTGGTGATCGCTCTCCCATTGTGTGTCGCTTTTCTTGTTTGTGGCTTACAATCAGCTTTCATCAAAGTTTATTTTCTTTTGATAATGTCAATCTACACGTGTGTCTTACAGGCTGCGCTATGCAGGGAGGACGCTGGTAACTATGATAAACACCGGGTATCTAGGCAGCGCACCCTGCCTAGATACCCGCTGTTTATCATAGTTACCAGCATCCTCCCTGCTTAGCGCTGGTAACCATGATAAACACTGGGTATCTAGACAGTGCGCGCTGTCTATAATGTCTACATTTCTATAATGTATACATTTCCTGCAGGGAACAAAGCCTCTTATTTTCATAAATGTGTTACTGAAAATGTTTTTATTTCTCATGTTACCATTATTCTGTATAGTTGGAGCCGGTATATTCCCCAGATTCCTGGATTTTCTGAAGATGAATCTGGGGTTTGTCTGATAGCACAGACAGACATCACCAACTGTCTTATCATCTTTCGCGATTGCCCAATATCTATTGATAATTCAAACCCAAATACATACTCCTTTGGTGTTTACTGATTAGATCCACCCTTTGATCTCCGGATTGAACAGCCTATTTAAACACAGCATTGCACTTCCTTCCTTGTGAGATTATGAACAACTCCGACTTTAGTCAAGCTTTCCTTCTATCTGCTTATCCCTCCATATGATACTGGTGCTCCTGTGCATCGACCTATGGCTAAACATTGACAACAATACCTTTTATCCTACATGCTATATTGCTGCTTCTGTGCATCAACCTCAGGCTAACCACTTACCACACTACCTGCTATCCTCCATACTATATTGCTGCTTCTGTGCATCAACCTCAGGCTAACCACTTACCACACTACCTGCTATCCTCCATACTATATTGCTGCTCCTGTGCATCAACCTCAGGCTAACCACTGACCACACTACCTGCTATCCTCCATACTATATTCTTGCACCTTTGGGTCAACCTCAGGCTAGCCACTGACCACACTACCTGCTATCCTCCATACTATATTGCTGCTCCTGTGCATCAACCTCAGGCTAACCACTGACCACACTATCCGCTATCCTCCATACTACATTGCTACTCCTGTGCATCAACCTCAGGCTAACCACTGACCACACTACCTGCTATCCTCCATACTATATTGCTGCTTCTGTGCATCAACCTCAGGCTAACCACTGACCACACTACCTGCTATCCTCCATACTATATTGCTGCTCCTGTGCATCAACCTCAGGCTAACCACTGACCACACTACCTGCTATCCTCCATACTATATTGCTGCTCCTGTGCATCAACCTCAGGCTAACCACTGACCACACTACCTGCTATCCTCCATACTATATTGCTGCTCCTGTGCATCAACCTCAGGCTAACCACTGACCACACTACCTGCTATCCTCCATACTATATTGCTGCTCCTGTGCATCAACCTCAGGCTAACCACTGACCACACTACCTGCTATCCCCATACTATATTGCTGCTCCTGTGCATCAATCTCAGGCTAACCACTGACCACACTACCTGCTATCCTCCATACTATATTGCTGCTCCTGTGCATCAATCTCAGGCTAACCACTGACCACACTACCTGCTATCCTCCATACTATGTTGCTACTGCTGTGCATCAATCTCAGGCTAACCATTGACCACACTACCTGCTATCCTCCATACTATGTTGCTACTGCTGTGCATCAACTTCAGGCTAACCATTGACCACACTACCTGCTATCCTCCATACTATATTCTTGCACCTTTGGGTCAACCTCAGGCTAGCCACTGACCACACTACCTACTTATCCTCCATACTATATTGCTGCTCCTGTGCATCAACCTCAGGCTAACCACTGACCACACTATCCGCTATCCTCCATACTACATTGCTGCTCCTGTGCATCAATATCAGGCTAACCACTGACCACACTATCTGCTATCCTCCATACTATGTTGCTACTGCTGTGCATCAACCTCAGGCTAACCACTGACCACACTACCTGCTTATCCTCCATACTATATTGCTGTTCCTGTGCATCAACCTCAGGCTAACCATTGACCAAACTGCCTGCTATTCTCCATACTATATTGCTGCTCCTGTGCATCAATCTCAGGCTAACCACTGACCACACTACCTGCTATCCTCCATACTATATTGCTGCTCCTGTGCATCAATCTCAGGCTAACCATTGACCAAACTGCCTGCTATTCTCCATACTATATTGCTGCTCCTGTGCATCAATCTCAGGCTAACCACTGACCACACTACCTGCTATCCCCCATACTATATTGCTGCTCCTGTGCATCAATATCAGGCTAACCACTGACCACACTATCCGCTATCCTCCATACTACATTGCTACTCCTGTGCATCAACCTCAGGCTAACCACTGACCACACTACCTGCTATCCCCCATACTATATTGCTGCTCCTGTGCATCAATATCAGGCTAACCACTGACCACACTATCCGCTATCCTCCATACTATGTTGCTACTGCTGTGCATCAACCTCAGGCTAACCACTGACCACACTACCTTCAATCCCCCATACTATGTTGCTACTGCTGTGCATCAACCTCAGGCTAACCAATGACTACGCTACCTGCTTATCCTCCATATGATACTACTGCTCCTGTGCATCTACCTCCGGCTAACCAAAAACTATACTACCTACTTAACCTCAATGCAAAACTGCTTCATGGCAAGTGAAGAGACACAGGAATCAGGAGAGATTTGTGGATAAATCCCGCGCTGCTGTCAAATGATGTAGATCAATTGGTGAATTTTCTGAGGAAGAAGCGGGGACATATTTTGAAACACATCGAATAAACCCCCATTTATTTTTGTATACCATTACCATCACTGGATCTCCGTCATTTGACAGCAGCATGGGTTTTATACCAAGAATATTCCCGGGTTCCTGTATCTTTAACTTGTCATAATACACGTGGATCCTGCAGAAGCTATTTGCATGCTTTATATTGACTGTGTGTACACAACCATACAAGGTGACTGATTGGCTCTTGTCTTACTTTCCCGTCTTTGTTGGGTAAGGCCTTATTGTGCATTTTTATCCATGGTCTCCTGATGTCCTATGTATCAACCTCTGGGTTCCCTCTGGGTTCCCTGACCATGCTACCTGTTTATTCTCCATACTTTTAGCTTTCTAATGACCACACTACCTGCTTCTCCTGGCATCCCTGAGTGCACCACCTGTCTATACTACCCATGGTGGTTGCAATACTAATACTCCAAGCAAGGCGCAAACCGTAACAGAAGATCTTAGGTGGTGCCTTCACGTCATGTTAATGAGAAGAACTGGTATTTTTTATACCTGAAATGCTATTCTAGTCCATTTTGGCAAGCCACTAAATTCCTTAAGTGATGGACGTCTTTCAATGATTATGGTGCCCTATGTCTTTATGTGTGATACTTAGAGGTGGGCAGGGCAATCATTGCCCATCGAAAAGTCTAAGACATAAAAATGGAAGAAAGATCCAATCATCAAGGTCAAAGAATCACCAAACTATATAATTAAAAATTTAGAAAAGTTTTATTAAAAACACAAGTTGTAAGTGGCGGTAAGAACTGGAAGACCGTCACATACAATGTACCTTCACTGCACTATCATGATGATTAAATGATTTGCTCTTATATTATTAATGGAAAACTTTCTTTTTTTTCAGGATCAAACTCAGAATGGACATTGCTAACTTCAGCCTGACGACACCGAGTAATAGTCTGGAAAATGACTTGTATGTATTTATTCTTCATTCTTTAATATTCAACAGAAAATCAGACCCTTTACACATCTCTACACGAGTCTCAGATTTTATCGATATTCTGAGGGGGAATAACAAGTTCCCGGATATTGCATTGTCCCATGAGCAGTTAGCCCAGACCAACATGACAGATGGCCATGTGGCCCCAAAACAAAACTGCTGCTTGATCACTGGCCTGGGAGTCATCTGCCCCCCTGCCCCCTGGGCCAGCCAGACCCTGGTTGGAATCCCCCATATTAAGGACCTGATTACTATTATTTTTTGCCTTTTAATTGGTTATAGCATTTCATCCTCTACCTGTTCGGCTATGTTAGGACGCTTATAGCTAACTCCAATTATCAGCTTTCTGTTATTGCCCTGATGGTGTACATTTACCCGTACTGACGCTACATTGTCACCACTCCCTCCGATGTCATCGTTGAGCTCAGGTTTTAAGTTTAGTTTACCAAGTATACACACCCCTCCACCATTTTAATCTTTCCTGTCCTTTGTAAATGACCCCCTACATTTGTTACCCAATCATGGCCCTCATCCATCCAGGTTTCCGTAGAGCCCACCACATCGTAATCCATGGCGGAAATAAGAGTTATTTTATTGGATTTGCCAGCAGACATTTAATATTAACACATTTATTACTTTTTGCCTTCCTACTTGCACTTCATAACCCACCTAAATCCACATTTATCCCTACTGTATCACTTTATGGTATTATTGTATGATGGTATTATTTGAGCCTAATATTAGACATTGAGATTTGTATAGAACACTTTTTATGCAATATTTAGTTGTGGTATAACTGTAACAGTGGTATAAACTAAAATAAGCGCGGCCCGGGGGGGGTGCTACTGGCCGTCGGCGCGGCCCGATGGGGGGGGGGGGTAGACGCTGCTGGGGACCGCCGGCGCGGTGCTCTCCTACCTGGTGAGCCGCAGGGGCAGAAGAGAGGTGGGGCAGGAAGCAGGAATCTCTCTGCTTCCCTTGCCTCACCTTCCTCTCCTCTGACGGCGGCTTGCGGGGGTCATCTGGGGGCCCCGCTCCAGGCTTGAAGGGGGCCCCTAGCCAGTCGGGGCCCTGGTACAGCTGCACCAGCTGCACCAGTGTAGTTCCGCCCCTGCTATTATCTATTAATCTAGACCCTAAATTCTGGTCATTTCAATTGTAGGTTAGTCACCCAATCCTTTCCCATATTCACAGATTTCTTTATGATGCATTGCTGGGGTTTTACTGTGCAAAGTCAAAATCAAGATGAAAGAAAGCAAAGCCTCATGAATCCCTACCAGAGCAGGGAAATATGATGGTGAGACCTGTAGAATCACAATGTGATTTCAGCCCCCATCAATTAATTACACCTCTGTACACAATTTAGAGATTTATAAAATAGTATATTCTTCATTATCCTAATATGTACTGTATCATGTCTTCTCAGGACATCTTATGAAAGCAACAAGGACACAGACACATATAATAGGGCTGATTACCACAGGTATTATTACTCCATTATTCAGAAGTTGGCAATTACATTATACAGCGTTGATTTTGTCCTCGGGATTATCGGTAACGGATTGGTCATCTGGATTGCCGGATTCAGGATGAAGAAGACAATCAGTGCGGTGTGGTTCCTCCACCTGGCCATCGCGGACTTCCTGTGCTGTGCTTCTCTCCCGCTGAGAATTGCAGAGTGGGCTTCGTTTTTCTCACGTTCTATAGGTGTTGGGTATTGTAAGTTAAACATGATTATGTTCAACCTAAACATGAGCGCCAGTATTTTCTTCCTGACGGCCATGAGTATTGACCGCTGGGTCTCCGTCATGTGGCCATTTTGGGCAAAAGTTCATAGAACTGGTAAACTGGTGAGAATCACTGCAGTGATCATCTGGGGATTGAGTTTAATTTCAACTGGTTCACTCTATTACGTATATAGATACCTTTTAAATGATTTCAGTGAATGGTGCGGAAGATACAGTTTTGCATCTATTTTTTTCCACTGGATAAAACCCAAAGCTCATTTGATCAGATTTATTATAATGTTCTTGATCCCTTTTCTCATTATCTTCACCAGTTATGTCACCATTTTCTACAAACTTAGAAAAAGTAAGGGATCACAGAGATCTCAGAGATCCTCCAGGATCATCACCGCTGTTATATTGTGTTTTTTCATCTGCTGGTTTCCATATTACATCTGGCCACTGTTACGCTTGTATCGTGAAGATTACATCAAATTCCATTTTGTCAATACTAGTTTTTCCACGTTGGCTTGTCTTAACAGCTGCATGAATCCAATCATTTATGTATTTATGACACCGGATTTCCAACAAGGTTTCCTCAGATCCATCCCCTCCAGACTAGAAAGAGCCTTAGCGGATCATCCTGATGACCAATGTGAAAATAAAAAGGAAATAAAAAATACAAGCGCTATCGATGCTTAAAATGTTTTTTAGTTACAGAGGTGAAACCTCTTCACCTTTTGGATGGTGCTACTCTGAATTTTATTTTTCCCATTCTTTTTTACCCGCGGGTAAATGCAGGGAGACCACAGACACCCTGTGCCCACGATCTGCTTTAGGTGCAAAACAGTTTTTCCTTGCATTCACCCGCCGGAGATTGCTCCCAACTCCACAGCATGAAATTAACATGCTGTGGAGATGCAGAGGTCAGGCAACCTGCACTGCAGGTGAAATAACGCTGCAGTGGGGAGAAGAATAGTGAGCATGGGATTTCTTGAAATCCCAGCCATTGGGCTGCTACCGGAAAAAGCAGCATTTTGGACATATTGGCTAAACGTTGCATCCAACACACTGCAATTCCTGATCGTGTGCACACACCCTAAATGCCAGCCATTTTATATTTTATTTTCCCTGATATACAAGTTTGTGTATAAAGAGAAATTAATAAACATCCCAAAAAAGTGTTGAACCAAGCCAAAGAGTCATATTTAATACCTGTACTAAGGGATTTAGCTCTAAGCCTAATAATGTACACCACTATAGTCTTATAGATATATATTACCAATATTTTATTTTCCCATGATCAAAGATATATTAGTTTTGTAGATATTTTTGTGTATGGGATGATAAGTAGTTTTAAACAGCACCATTCATTTTACTATATTGGAACTTGAAGAATATAAAAAAATCCAAGTGGGAAGCAGATGAAATAAAGAATTTACACTTTGTTTTTTTATTAGGTTTTGCATTTGCTTTACATAGTAACATAGTAACATAGTTTTTAAGGTTGAAGGAAGACTTTAAGTCCATCTAGTTCAACCCATAGCCTAACATGTTGATCCAGAGGAAGACAAAAAAAACCCATGTGGCAACACTAAGCTCCACATAGCATTGGTTATGACTGTGTGAGAGGAATGATTTATTTTTGGCAATGGTAACCCCTTCCATGCCAACATAATATGGTATGCCAGATACATCGATGACATATTGTTGGTATGGAAGGGGTCCCCAGGAAAGCTTCAAGACTTCATTGGTTACATTAATGATAACAATTTCAATCTTAAGTTTACCCATTTTACAGACCCAGAAAAAACAAATTTTTTAAATGTCCCTCTCATTGGGGACTGTGGTAACAGAAGGGTGGTGGTTAGTCCATTTAGGAAGCCCATGGCCACAAATTCAGTCCTTAATGCCATGTTATGTCACACCAACCATGTTGTAAGGACCATTTCGGTAAGTGAGTTATTTCGAATTGTACGAGCCAGCTTACATACAAAATAGAGTCAGAGAGCGTGAAAAGACGGCTGCAGTACCGTGGGTACTCAGGGGAAACACTTACATGAACTGAGGGCATTGTTAATGGGATTGATAGGGGAGAATTGTTAAAATATTCCTGTAGCAAAAAGAAAGATAGTACCTCAGCTGCAGTTACATTTTCCACAACATACAGCCCCTAGTGCTCACAAATTGGGAAAATCATAAAAAGTACATTCCTGTTCCCAATCGGAATTCCAAATTGTCACAAATTCTGAAGGATCGTCCAATAAAATTCATTGCCAAAAGGACCCTGACATTGAGGTCTATTTTGTTCCCCAGCCTGTTTTCAACGGCGGTTGCTACGAGTAACACAATGTGGTTGGCGCTTGGGGGTTCGTTAAGTGCAATCATACCAGATGTATAGCCTGTGGATATGTTCAGAAAAGTAGTACTTTCAGGTCCTGCAGCAACGGACGTAGTTTTAATATTAAATCAATTATAAATTGCTGCACAATCAATGTGGTGTACCTGACTGAGTGAACCACTTGTAATATTTAATACATAGGCTGTACATCTGGAGAGTTAAAACGATGTATTTGTCTGCATATTTCTGATGCCAGTAATTCTACCGCACTGAATACCTCTGCAGTGTGAAGCCACTATACTATTCACCATTCTGGCCATATGTCTGCATTAAAATTCTCAGGCATTGAAAAAACAGTTGACCCTTAAAGGGGTGGGGGCTAGAGACACAAACTGCTAAACAGAGAACCATATTGGATTTTCTCATTGGGAACACGAGCCCACCAGGGCCTTAATGTTAGACAAGACCTCATACTGCAGAATTGACACAACTGTTTGCATTGATTTTCTGATTTTAATCTTCATTTTGAATGTATTGAATGTTTTTGCATATTGTGTATTTGTTTTAATTTTTTATGTTTTCGCTTACTAAGGAAAATAAAAAGAATTATTGTAAAAATAAAAATTGTCTTGTTATATGCTACAAGTTATAACTTGTTTTCTTATTCATTGATTTGATACAAATGACTACTGCTGCCACTGAACAAAACCTATTAAAGGGTAGACAAGAGAGCAATAGGGTCTTATCTCTTAGATTCCTGATAGTTCAAAAATGAGGTACCTTATGCAGTTGTGTCCCCACAACAGGTTAAAACGCTCAAAACAGCTGCTGCAGGATCCACCGATCCATCAAGAACAACATATGCATATATCCAAAGGACCAGGGTGTACAACGATCCGCGCTGCTGAGTACAAGGAAGGACCACAATCTTGGTATATAAGAACGGTGCTTGATCTCTTCTACGCGTTTCGGGGCTGTCCCAGCCCCTTCTTCAGGAATACCACCATAAACTGCTGCCGCCAGGACACCGTGCATGAAGCGTGAATATAGGAACCAGGTTGGATAGTGGATAATGTCTGAGCTGCTGTCGATGGAAAAGGTCCAGAAACAATTGTAATACAATTGCTAATTTGATGCATTTCGAATCAAACCTCGTTTATTCTTCAGGAAATACCACCAAAAAAAATCTAATTTTATTCATGAAATTTCCTGAAGAAGAATCAAGATTTGCTTTGAAACATGTCAAATAAACCACCATTTCCGTAGTAGGCTAGGGCCACACTTACCAGGTGCCTCACGTTAAACGGATCCGGTTACTGCAGAGCCCAGCCTGCAGTAATGGCCAGTGTTAACGTTGGGGGCTACCTGTGAATGCTGCTCCATGGTAACCCGATGGAAGCCCCACAGGAACTGCACTTTTGCAGGGTGCACAGGAAAACGTTGTCAGTAATATGGTAGATATTAAGTCATGGGAAAGGGAAAATGTCCTGCGAATGTTGTAGCAGAGAAGGACAGGCATGGGAAAGGGTAGGAAGGTCTTAACAGTTAGAAGTGGGGCTTGGAGACTACAGGGCAGTGAACCTTTGGAAGTTCGAATCCAGTTTGGTTCACGGAAGAAAAAAAAAATTCCCCCTATAAAATGTTGATTTATCCTTAATTGTTTCATAAAACAAAATTTGACCTCACAATCTGTTACCCAGTTTTGTCTGAGTGCATTGATACCCTGCATCAGAGGTCTCCAACTCCAGTCCTCAAGGCCCACTAACAGTCCAGGTTTTAGTTAGCCCCAATAATATAGGAAAAGGCAACACAGGTGCACAATACCAGCTCGCCAATCACTCTCAGCCTCCTTGTTGTGGAGGGGGTGATTGTTGGTATTTTTTATGCGCATAGAATGAGGTTCCCATAGGGCGCCAGTCACACACGTGTGATGCAAAGTGTGCCCAGCCTATTACGTACATTCTTAATATTAGACTAGGTGGGCACTACATCAATGCACCACAACATGATGGACGCAATCGGCAGATCGCAGCTTCAGCTGCTGAAATTTCAAGATTTCAGAAATCTGTGCAGTGGACAGCTCCAGGTGCTGAAGTTTAGCAGCGCTCGCTGCTAAACTTCAGCAGCCGTTGTCCAGGAGCCGCATCCGACCAGATCGTCTTCAGATGAGTATAATAAAAGCTGTTGTTTTGCATTTACAGATTGGATAGGGACATATATATATAGTATCCTAGAATGCTTTCTTTAAGGTCTTACTGGTGGTGGTCGCAGCCACTCTTCCCTCACCCTGCCCATTATATACTGTGCCCTACACTGATCATTTACATGGTGCCCCCAAATACTACCCAGCTTCCATACTTTGCCCACTTCTCACACTTCCTAAACTCCGGATTATGCCCCTTTAATTTTGTCACACTATCCTCTCACACTTCCCCCTCTGTATATTGTATTCTCCTTACTTTGCCCCTATACTGTGTCATCCCTCAAACATTGCTCCCATATGGGACCAAGTGATGATAGACGATCCGCGCTGCTGCATTTAAAAGATGAATCCTACAAGGTCTTCAGGTTAAAAGGTGTTTATTGCTTCAACGCGTTTCGAGACCTTCCTGGTCTCTTCATCAGGAATATACCAAAAATTTATAAGAGCATTGTCTTGCCTTCCACGAGGAATGGTGGATCCAGCAGCGGCTGTGCGAGGCTAATATACTGATTGTGGGTCTCACAACTGAATGGGGTGAGCAGTTAATGCACTGATTATTTTTGTTTTAAAAAGGATAAAACCCTATTGCGCCCTTGTATCCTTTCTGTTTCCATCCCTCAAACATTGTCCTTTGTCTATACAATTTTAAACCAAAGAATGATGAGTACGTATTGGCCCAAATACGATCACGTTGAATGCCCACGCTCAGATTGGCTCAGATTCAGTTTATTATTATTACACTGTGGACAGTTTATGGTGCAGCCCTTGACACGTTGTCATCGAGGGATGCACGACTCCTGGATACAGTATGGGTGAGCAATAATTTACATTTAGGAACCAGTTTAGAGAGGAATATAGGGACAGATTTTATACCCTTGTACTATCCCTTGCCAGAATACTTGTCACTTTGCACTAGGATCCTTTACTGCACCAGATGCACTTCATTTTCCTCTGTTGTCTTTGTGTCATTCTTTACCCTACCTTGCCTCTCTCCTCTGACCTTTGTTTATCCTGTTATGGTCTCCAAGATATGTATAAGCTGTCCACAGTGTAATTGATTAATAAACTGAATTGCATTCTGAGCACTAGCGTGGACATTCTTGGTGTTCTTATTTGGGCCAATATGTACTCTTCATTCTTTGGTTTAAAATTGTATATGGAGTAAGAAGGTCCTTCCTTAACTATGTTAATGTCTTGGTTGTGTACTTTTGTTCATTATATTGTCTATACCATGCTCCCTTCTCAGCTTCCATACTGTGCCCCCTCCTCACAATTCCTAATCTCTGCATACTGTCCCTTTAACACTGTAACACTGACCTCTCATGCTTCCCTCTTTGTATACTGAATTGCCCTTATTGTGCTGTCATACTGTGTCATCCCTCAAGCATTGTCCAGTGTCTATACCAAACCCCTCCTCACTGTTTTCTCCTACATTGCCAGCTTCCATACTGTGCCCCTCCTGACGCGTCCTAATCTCCGCATACAGTCCCTTTAACACTGTCACACAATCCACCCACACGTCCCCCTCTCTATACTGTGTTCCTCTTACATTCCTCATACTCTACTATCCCTCCAATATTTTCCATTGTCTTTACCAAGCCTCCTCCTCACCCTTTTCCCTTTACATACCCAGCTTCCATACTGTGCCCCCTCCTCACACTTCCGAATCTTCCCGTACTGTCTGTTTAATAATGTCACCCCCATCCTCTCATGCTCCCCCTCTCTTCTCCGTGTTCCCCTTACATTTCCCTCATACTGTGCCATCCCTCAAACATTGTCTATTGAGTACAACAAGAACCCCTTTTCTCCAAAGTACCCAACTTCCAACCTGTGCCCACCACTGACACTTCCTAATGTCCGCATACTATCCTTATCCACCCACATTTCCCCCCCTTCTATAAAGTACTCCCATTCCTTTCCTCTGATATTGTGTTATCCCTCCAACATTGCCCAATGTGTACACCAAGCCCCCATCTCACCCTTTTCTTTTATATACTTCCAACCTGCGCCACCCCTGACACTTCCTAATGTCCGCATACTATCCTTATCCACCCACATTTCCCCCCTTCTATAATTTACTCCCGTTCCTTTCCTCTCATACTGTGTTATCCCTCCAACATTGCCCAATGTATACACCAAGCCCCGTCTTACCCTTTTCTTTTTATATACTTCCACGTCACACTATTACCCCTATAAAACTCCCTAGTATCTTCAGTTCCATTGGAGAGGTTACCATCCAACTATCTTCTCCTCCATTGTAGTGCAGCAGTGACCACAGCAGTGTGATCGGTGACCTCATCACACTGCTGTATATCATCTTGACCCCAGAATTTCTATCAGACCCTCAATTATATTTGCAGATATTGCAATACAACTTTCTATCGAAAATCTAAGTGTACGTATTAATGTTTCCAAGACTTTACAATTAACCACTGGTTTAAGTGTCAAGAAAAGGCAGTGAAAATCCAACGCATAAAATATGTATAAAGTAGAATTTTCAGGAATAATTGTATATATGTAAAGTAGAGAATGTTGCACTAACAACTAAATAAATAATAAGAACTAATATTCGGTACTTTGACAATTGTTTGCACTTAGTTGAAGTGTCTGATGGATTGGGGGGCAGGAAGGCGTATCTATATCTACAGGAGCAATACTGGTTATATACAAATGATCGGCTGAACTCACTGACTGAGAAGGTCCTGGAGGAGAAGAAGGAAGGTAATGATAGCTTACTCCATATATGCTTCTAATTTATTATATCCTTAATATTTGTTAGGTAACCATAAAATATAACAGTAATGTACTTGTAATGGAATGAATTAGTTAATTCCCTTAATATATCTCCAAGCTGAAGGTATACAATTCTTTGGCCGATCCGACCTGTCCTTTATATGTTTTGAGGCCCATCAGGGAAAGTTCACCTCGTGTTAGCTGGTGGGCTTTCATCAATTAGCAGTAATGCATTCAATGTTTGCAAATCTTAGTAGAGTTTGTGTGGGTTTCCCCCTACGCAACAAATACATACATATAGGAAATTTACAATGTCAGCCCCAGGTCCTGCTTTACCCTTATTAACAATTACCGGTACGTCACTAGACATACAGTTCGGTTATAAATATGAAATGCAAGGACAATCCTGAGATGGGTCACCTTGACGTGGTTGGAAAGCTTTTATGTTTTTGTGATCAAAGTTGTGTTACCTAAGTCTCCTGTTGTTCATTATTTTCTTATTTTAGGGTATTTGCTCAATTTTGTTTATTTTCTTGGGTGTTTATAGACAAATGATCTGTTGCACTCACTGAACAAAGACAAGGGATCCTGGCAGAGAAGAAAGGAAGGTAATGATAGCCTTCCACATATATGCTTCTAATTTAATAAGATAAGAGATCCTGGTGGACATTACAGTCATACGTCTTCCCATTGTTGGGTGTCTCTGTTGGGTTCCTGGGTCCTGCTCAACACTTATTCACATTTACATCAATAGACATATGGTAAGGTTTTAAATATTAGATGCAAGGACCGTCCCAATATGGGTCACCTGGACATGGTGGGATGGCTTTTAGTCTTTTTGTGATAAAAATAATGTTAACTAGTCCTCTATTTTATTTACTAATTGTTTTATTTTTTAGGGTATTTTTTTTTTTTCTGCTTCTTTCCTTGGATATTTATTGACAAATGATCCGCTGCACTGACTGACCAAAAATAAGGGTTCGTAGAGAAGAGGAAGGAGAGGTAATTATAGATTACTACATAAATATTTCACATTTTTTAGGTCTTTTATAGTAATAAACTAACATTAAATTATAATAATAATGTACTCCTAATGGAATTAATTGATTCATTCCATTAATATAACTCCAAACAGCTTTACTTGATCCTACCTGTCCTTTACTTTAATTTGCTTTTATCCCAGGAGTCTAAAGTTTGATAGATATTAGGTTTAAGGTCCTATCAGAGAAATGTTACCTTGTGGCAGCTGGTGGGCTCTCATGAATTAGCAGAGGAGCATTGCAAGGTGTTTAAGTCTCCTCATATACAGACATGTCAGACCAGACATGTCATCTCTCCATAAGGAGAAACAGTATCCCTTAGATCCCCAGTCTGAGCCTCTCACCTAGCCAAATCATGACTCTCATACCTTGCACTGACGAGGAGCAAACACTCCAAAACAACCTAACTGCAAATTGAGAATATGATTTGGCTTATATCCATGATCACATGATAAGGCTCATTAAACGGTCAATATTGACTTTTAGGATTGCTACTACCAATAAGTGGAGCTACAGTTCAAGTCCCTTGTAAAGAGGCAATTTGCATACCAAATTTCCCAGAGGAACATGCAAGGTGTTTAAGTCTTCACATATACTGACATGTAAGCAATGCATAATAATAATAATATTGCTGCTTATTGTTGTTTTGTTTGCATGTTATCCAGTCATAGCAGCTGGCACCTGTTCACACTTTAGTACTGTAACTTTGCAGCACTGGGGTCCTGGATTCACATCCCACCAAGGACGACATCTGCAAGGAGTTTGTATGATCTCCACGCGTTTGCGTGCGTTTCCTCCAAGTTCTCTGATTTCCTTCTATACTCAAAATACATAGTGATAGGAAATTTAGATTGTGAGCCCAAATGGCTACCGTAGTAATCATGTCTGTAAGTGCTGCAGAGAATAATGACGCTATATACGTGTGGCTCATCTTTCTTCCGACATCTTCATGAATATACCATATATTTCAGATTATTAAACGCACTTTTGTTCCCCCAAATTTTGAGGGAAAGTAGGTGGTGCATAGGGATGGGCGAATCTACTCGCTAGGACTCGTTACTCGGCGAGTAGTAAGGGACTCGCAGGACTCGGTACTCTGCGAGTTTCCCAGCGTTTACTCGCACGAGTCCAATGCAAATCAATATCAATCCTAGTTTTGTCAGAAACGCTGACAAAACTAGGATTGCCATTGTTTGCATTAGACTCGGCTACTGTGCCAGTGATAGCAGGGAAACTCGCAAAGTAACTGCTGTTTCTTTGCAAGCCGAGTCCAGCTGTCTTCTCTGTGCAGCTCCAGGGTCCTAGAGCCCGCCTGCTGCCTGATGTAGCAGTGCTGAGATTGTTCTCAGTCTGCTCATTCCCTGTGCATAGACATCTATATTTATGCACAGGGGATGTAGCAGAGAGGACATCGCGTTTTGGACTGCGTCGGACGGAAGAGGATTTTTTTAATTAAAGATGGAGTCCCTAATGGCTTTTTTTTTTATTTCAAATAAAAATTTTTCTCTGTGTTTTTTTAACCCTTTATTGGAGATTCTTAGTGGCTGGGTCAAACGTGGCCTGACATTAAGAATCTCGGGCTTAATACCAGCTTGTATAACAAAGCTGGTATTAACCCCTTTATTACCCAGCGTGCCACCGCCACTAGGGCCGCTGGAAGAGCGGGGTTCAGCGCCAAAGGATGGCGCTTCAATGAACGTGCCATCTTCTGGGGCGGCTGCGGGCTGCAATTTGCAGCGGGGGGTGCCCAGAAAGCTTGGGCATCCCTGCGCTGCGGATTCCAACCCCCAGCTACTTAGCTGTACCTGGCTAGACATAGAAAGGAGGCAGCGAGAGGTCACGTGCCCCTGCTCATTAGCCTCATATAATATGCACTGCACCCACTGTCCATCACTTTGGTGCTGAAACCGCATCAAGGTATGGACTGGCGGAACGGTGCATATTATATGTACCTGCACCCCCCCATTCTGGATATGGTCTCCCCATCACTCTGTATGCCCCACATGCTGCTGCCCATACTAAAATAACAAGCCACATTTTACTTACCTCTCCGGTGCAGTCCTTTGTGACTCCCTGCTTTCCACACTTGCTGAGTCTCGGGAAAGTCGGTCATGAGATCGGGCGTGCAGTGATGATATCACTCTGCTGTGCTGATCACACGACCGGCTTCCCCGAGACTAAGGAAGTGCGGCAAGCAGGGAGTCACAGAGAACTGCCCTGGAGAGGTAATTAAAAAGCGGTTTGTTACTTTAGTGTGGGCAGCATCATGGGGGGCCATACACAGTGATGGGGAGGCCAAATCCCACACAGGGGGGCTATTTGCCATCACAGGGGGCCATGGATCCAGCACAAGGGGGCCATGGATCCAGCACAGGCGGGCCATAGATCCAGCACAGGGGGGCCATGTGCCATCACAGGAAGCCACGATCCAGCACAGGGGGACGTGTGCCATCACTGGGCGATGTGTGCCAGCACAGTGGCATGTGTGTCATCACTGGGGGATGTGTGCCAGCACAAGGGCATGTGTGTCATCACTGGGGGACGTGTACCATCACTGGGCCACATCTGCCATCACTGAGGGATGTGTGCCATTACAGGGGGACATGTGCTGATCCAGCACTGGGAGATGTGTGCCATCACTGAGGGACATGTGCCATCACTGGGGCACATCTGCCATCACTGGGGGATGTGTTCCATTACAGGGGGACATGATCCAGCACTGGGGGATGTGTGCCATCACTGGGGGACATGTGCCAGCATAGGGGGCCATGATCCAGCACACAGGGACATGTGTCATCACTGGGGAGCCGTGTGCCATCACTGGGGAACATGTGCCATCACAGGAGGATGTTTTCCATCACAAAGGGCCATGCTGCAGCAAAGGGGGGCCATGTGCCATCACATGGGGCCATGATCCAGCACAGGGGGGACATGTGCCATCACAGGGGGCCATAATCCAGCACAGGGGGGGGCATGTGCCATCACTGAGTAACGTGTGCCATCACAGGGGGACATGTGTCATCACAGGGAATGTGTGCCATCACTAGGGGACATGTTCCAGCACTTGGGGACATGTGCCAGCACAAGGGAGCTATATCAAATATAAGGGGGCCATATCGAGGATAGGGAGAGCTATATCCCAGGATGAGGGACCATGTACCAGAATGAAGGGGCTATGAGGGATTTATATATATATATGATATATATGATTTGTAAGATGGACACTGGCATTATAAGATGGACCCTATTTAACATTAAAAATTATAGTTTTTCTCTTTTCCTTCACCAAATTTGAGGGTGCGTCTTATAATCTGGTGCATCTTATAGAGCGAAAAATATGGTAAATGTCCTCCGTAATGTTTGAAGGACAAATAATTAAAAATGATTCCACCTACATTGCATTGTCATGATGATTAAAAGAGATATTATTAATATATAACCCTGTTTTTTTAGGATAAAGTCAGAATGGAAATTGCTAACGTCAGCCAGACGGCATCTAATAACACTCTGGACTATGGCTCGTATGTACTTATTCTTCATTCAATATCATTCAGACTGTATTCACATATACA